>CM040618.1:114140079-114492629 GCA_022817965.1 Solanum lycopersicoides
GAAATTACAAGTTTTGCTGGCTTCTCTACAAAAGGTTAATCCTCCAATGAGATACTAAAATACTGTCATCTGTCAAGTTTCCACTTGATCCAGCAAGTCTATAGTCTATACTTTCTAATTTGATGGCAATTTGGTCGTTTGCTTGATTGGAAGGACTGATGCAAATAATGCAATTATACCTTTTCCAGTTCTTGCAGGAAGGTTGGCTAGAGATTTCTTGTAAAAACACTAGCCCTGATGAGTTCATAATGAGAAAATTTTCATTGTTTCTTTCAATCTTCTTTAATTTTATGTATTACTCTCCCTTCAACTAAACTACAAAAGATGGCTGATCACCTGGTCCCGAAATTTTGTGAAATCTCCCTTCCTCAACAGTTGAGGAGAGAAGAAGAAATCAACTACCATGTAAAGTAATGGAGATGCAGTTATTTCTCGACTGTCTTTGAAAGATTCTGCATGATGAATACAATACTATGAGGAAAATACAGAAAACTAGACACCTTGGAACAAGTACTTTGTTGCAGCTATTTTAAATGGCCTAGAAACTGTTCACCTTGTAAATTTGTGGGTCTTGCTCAGGATACAAACACAAAGCACATATGATGCATTTAGAAAGAAAAAGAAAACAACTAAATTGGAGCAACGAGCTTCTCTTTAAATCATCACTTGCCCTATGATGCATGTTCCTCCATAGGGCTGCTAGAGTTTTCTCTAGTCCCTAAGAATGAGAGTAGGAACGTTCTGAAAAACTATTCAAGGCTGATTAGGTCTGCCTGAAAAATGTCTTAAACAATATGGATTTCTTCAGTGCAGAACACTATCGACAAGTTCTACACACAAGATATGAAGAAGCATTAGAAGAAGGTGAAACTTCAGGATTTCAAATACAAAAAGTATGATTATTTTCTTTTATACGACATGTTAACAGGCAGTGATTGTCAACATAATTGCTAAGTTCCATACGTAGGACACAACCAGAAGAAAACATAGTCACAATTCAGACAATACATACACAAAACAAATACTAGAAAATCGACTCTTTTAAAGCAAACTGAGACTGAGATTGAGACTGCATCCACCTGAGATAGGTTAATAGAACTGCAGATGTATCTTGCAGAAAATAGAACTGCCTAAATACGGTTCCAAATACTTGTCATTAATCTACAAGTTCCAACAGTTAGAAGATCGAGTACTTCTAACCAAGTAGTATTGGGTTGTCACTGTTTGCACCCTCCTCATCTTCAGGTTTCAATTCAGCTGGGAAATCACCTCTGAGAATCTGAACTCTGAAATGGATTTTGCTAGCGCTGCACTCTAACAGTTCAAACACAAGTCCATCCCCCTCCTTCAGATTATTATCATCCACAAATTTTTCTCCACTCAATGCAAAATTTGTGACCAGATTTGACTCCACCATAAGACATATCCCACTTCTTTTGACCACAAGTAAGGACTGCAGGGACTGCACGAGCTCCAGCAGAAGGAAGCTCACTGCGCATTTTCGGGTAAATACTGTCAAACATTCAAAGAAATTTAGTAATATTAAAGCCCACAAGAACCAAAAAGCTTCCAACTGAAACCTTATGTCTGAGATAACATATATATATTTATTTATTTTTCCATTTTTCATAGTTTATTTTAACCCTTCCCACTTTTTTCTCCGCCATATCTAATGTTGAATTCACCACAAAAAATCTTTCTTTTGGTGGCTACCACCACAGCTATCGATACCCACAAGGGAATCCAACTAAATTTGAGTCCTCGCCAGAAAATCCTATAACAAAGTCGACTCCGTACCCTACAAAATCATGTGAGACTAACAAAGGGCGCGAAGAAGGGGAAAAAGGGATTACCATACTGTAGCTGGGCTTGACACCGGTCTTTGTGAGGATCAAATCAACATAGGGTTTCCCAGAAAGTGCCTATCTACCATGTCGTATTCTGAAATTCAGAGCTTTCAATCTCGGTGTTGTTTCATGGTGGAGTAACTATGACTGTGATTTGAAACACGTCCAAAAGATGATCTGCTCTGAAAAAATCAAGAGAACAATGCAAGCTTTAAAATCCACCGGGCTGTTGAAAATAAAGACAAAAATGAAAATATCAGAGAAATTGTTTGGAATGATGATAATGTACCTCCATAGTCATTGATCAGAGTTCTTGTTCTGGCGAAGGGTTTCGGTTTGGGTTTTCAAAAAAATAATATATTGGGTTCTGCTGTAAATATATGTTTCGTTAAAGTTTAGGTCATTCATGTCTTACCGTCTAATTTTTGGTTCAAATATATCTTTATGAGCGTTAGTTGATATGTTAGATATATTCAATTCATTTTCTATTATTTAAATGTCACATGAAATTGTCACTCATTTTATATTAATACATACATTTATATGAAATAAAAAGACATTCGAATTCATAAACACCTAATTCAATCCATTAATCAATCCCTTTTAAATAAACTATCGGACCAGCTTTTAACAATTTTGATATTTATTTTTATTTTTTCGATAAATCTAGAAAATGAGTAATAAGTAATAAATGAAAAATATGGAAAAAAATAAAAATGAACGTAAAAGTTCACAAATAATATAGTAAACTTAAATTCAAAAATTTTAACAATTTTTTTTTAAAAAAAAATCGATAAATCTCGAAAATGAGTAATAATTAATAAAAAATGAAAAATATGGAAAAAAAAAATTTAAAGCCAAAAATTAAAAAATAATATAGTAACCTTAATTCAACAATTGCAACATTTTTTAAAATTTTTATTTTTTTCGGCAAATCCCGAAATGAGAATTTTTAATAAAATATAAATAATATAAAATTTACTTTAAAAATTCACAAATAAATATAGTAACCTTAAATTCAACGGTTTTAACACTTTGAAGGAATTTGATAAATATAGTTTACGTTGATTTTATTTTTTCACATTTTTCTTATTTTTTATTAATCAATTACTCATTTTCGTGATTTACCAAAAAAAATAAAAATAAAAAAATTGTTAAAAACGGGTAAGATAATTTATTTAAAGGGGATTGATTTATGTGTCACATCAGGTGTTTATGAGTTCGAATCCCTTTTCATTTCATATAAATGTTATGTGTTAGTGTCAAAATAACGTTACAATTTCATGTGACATCTAAATAAATGAAAAAGAATTGGATATGTCCAACATACCAACTAAAACCCATAAGGGTATATTTGGGCCAAAAGATGGACGGCGAGGGCATGAGTGACCCAAACTTTAAACGAAGGGTATATCTAGACCTTTTCAAATAGTTTAGGGATATATTTGATCTATTTTTCCTAAAATATATGACTAAATTTGAATTTACATTGAAAATTTTCAAATTGTGGAATAAAACACTATTTAATAATTAAAATTTTGGTTAAATTTGAATTTATATTGAATTTTTTAAATTGAGGAGTAAAAAGCTACTTAACAAAAACTAGGAACGACTCATATGTGGATGGTGGGATATCAATATCATTAAAAAATATTTAAATTATTTATAAGTAATCTAATTATCATATAAATATTTGCGTGCATAAATTTTTTGCTCAACAGAAAGCTGGACGATTTAGATAGAAGGTTTGTTTGAATATGATTTGAAATCAGGTAGATAAAATTGAAGTTTTATTTGAATATATAATATGAATTTCTTAAATTATATTTTGTATTGTAAGCATAAAAATTTTACAAGACGTGAAAACTATTTTAAAAAAGGATTAATTTTTGTTTTTATAATTTCTTACTAAATTGACAAATTATAATTCATCAACAAAATATCAAAGAACGTGTCAATATGGTGTGACTAAATTATATCCAGTATTTTACGCGAAGAAGAAGATATGTGTTTTAAGGCTTAAGCTTGCTGAGTAATTATGTATGTGTTGTTTAATTGTTAATTATATTACATAGTTAATTGCAAATTCCTAAAAATAATTTTTAAAACAAGAAAGAATTAATTGAATGTGAATTCCTAAATTGATTAACATGAAAGATACTGTAGCGATTACATAATGACTAATTTGAAATACCCTGATCCGAGGATGAGAGATTAGATTAAACAATAATAATTCTATCAATGAAAATAAGAATTATAATAACTCTACGAATTTAGTTTTTTTACAATAATTATACTCTACTCATATATTTGTAACATCTCGTAAATTGAAATAATTAGGAAGAAGCTAAGAATTGAAAATAGTCATTTTTGAAAAGAATGGAAATCTGGAATTTTTTTGTAAAGTTAGGAAAAATTTGACTTTGGTCTACTTCAAACGGTCATAATTCCTAACTCAAGATGAGTTAGACGTGCTTTCAGATATGGTATGAATCTCTTGTAATAAGCTTTCCAACACCTCTGAGTTTGCGCGATTTCGAGTTCGTATGAGTGGGTTATGCCCTTTAGAAATGGGGTTGTTGGAATAAGAAAAGTCTGAAAATCGGATTTTAGAAAGGTAGTTTGGTCTTTTCCTTACGAAACTTAATTAATTCATTTTTAGGAGTTTAATTGGGGTAAAATCAGATTTTACTCAATTTAGAAAAGTTGAATTCACGCTAAGGCTTGGAGAGAAGAGAAAATAGAAGAAAAGAGAAGAAAGTTCAAGATTCGTCAAGAATGTTCAAGAATGACTTATGGATTTCGTCAAGGGGTGATCCCTACGAGGTATGTGCTATAATATAGCGTTGGTTTAGTTCACCCACGCGCCAATCATGATTTATTTCAGCGAATTTAAGTTTTTGAAAGTTCAAAAAATTTAGTCCTTGATGAATTTGTTGAAGTTCTATAGAATTCTCGATTCATTGAAATTGTTGAGGAGTTGTTTGATTCGAATTCATGATTTTAGTTGTGTTTTCAAATAAAATTTGATGTATATTGAGGTTGTTGATGATTCTAAGTGTTTGGGGAAAATACCAATTGAGGTTAGAGATGATAAACGAGTAAGGAAAGTCATCAAACGTCTGGGAAAATGGGTGGGGCGTCGCACCAGCTAGTCCCCCCGAAAGGGTCTCTAAAGTTTATCCCTTAGGACGACACGATCTCTAATTAAGGATGATTGTAACTATTATAAAGAATCATCTTTAAGCAAACATTGAAAATGGGATGCTTATATAGATTTTGGAGGAGAAATAAGAGTTAGCAAACTGTAGGTGAATTTGACGGCGTTCTTAGTAAGAATGATATCAACATACAATTATTCAAAAAGAGGCCAATATTCATGATTATCAATTTTCGAGCTACTATTGATTTCCATCTTGATTGACTGTGAAAAACCTTTGAAAAATCAAAGAAGAGAATAAGTTTTTAAATCAGCACAGGTGTCAAAAATCAGAATAAAAAGAAAAACAGAAAAAGAGAAATTTATTAAAAATGATTGAAATGTACATTTATGTTGATTGATTAGGGCATTAAAGTTCTTGTTATGGTTTGATACTGTGTACAAAGAGTACACAAAAATCCTAACACTGTCAAGAATGACTTGTTTGAATTTTTGGAGTAGGGAACAGGATACCTAGTGTTTTCGAAAAATAACTCAAGCACTTTTTTTTAAACACCTATCACTATTTACTTTTATATAATAATAGAGATGGTTACGAGCCTAAAGAATTATAGACTCTAATTATATAATGACATGCTAAACTGGTAAAGGTAATTATTTCTTAGTCTTCTTTTAAAGTTTTAACATAAATAATGCGGGCTTCTATTTTTTTGCCTCAGGAGTTTTAACACAAATAACGTGAGGTATTTTCATGTTTACATAGTTTTTAACACAACTAAAATGTTTTTTACTTGCTTTTTGAGTTTTTTTAACACAAATACTGTGGGTCTCTTGAGTTTCAAAAACTGATAACGTGGGCTCTCTTTGGCTACTATTGATGTTTTAACACAAATAACGTGGAGTACAATTCACATCCCCTTTTGAAGTTCTTAACCCAAATAACATGACTCTTTGCTTGCTTTTGAAAATTTTAGCGCAATTAATGTGAGTTCTCACTACCAATTGTTTGCATCGGCACTAGAGTAGTTATAGCTATTCAAATCAGATGCAGCTCTTTCTCAAAATTTAAATTTTCTCGTGTTTAGTTGCTATAAAAGGAAAACTTTAGATTTGCAAATTTTTAAAATGTAAAACTTGCAAAGTTAATTGTATTTAATATCTTAACGTTTAAGTATTTAAAATAGTTTTAGTATTTTTACACGTGCATTGCACGTGTATAGCTAATAATATAATGCACATTTTTATAAAATAATATCAATATTATTAAACAAAGTAGGTAATAATTTCATTTTGCTATAGTGTTGCAACACAAGTCCATCCCCCCTCCTTCAAATTGTTATCATCCACAATTTTTCTCTATCCAGTCCTAACAAATTTATAAGTAGGCATGGCTCCACCGTAAAATAAATCAAATTTCTTTTGACCACAACTAAGAATTAAAGGAGCTCCAACAGAAGAAAGCTCTTTGTTCATTTTCTTGGATAAGTACTGTCAAACATTCAAAGAAATTCAATAATATAAATACCATGAGTCGAGAAGAACACAAAGCTTCTAAATATATATATATATATATATATATATATATATATATCTTATGCCATCTAATCTTAAAATTCAAATCTGTAAATAATTTTTTTGTGTGTGTTTTTTCACTTGATATCGATTATCGAGGAAATCTTTTTTTATTTAACAAAATCAACTTTTTTAAATCTTTTATATTTTAAAAATAAATATCTCTTATGTACAAAATGAGAATCTCTCGTGAGAAAGACATACAACTAAATATTTTTGTAAAGGGCTAGAAAATCATTTCTCCATCTAATATTCATATTCCCACTAAATTGAATTCACCTAAAAAATCCCACCATGGTGTAAATAATTTTTATAGACAACATACCCATTACAAGATCTTTGATTGAGGATTATTGTCACTATTATAATAATCTTCTTTAAGTAAATACTGAAAAAGAATGTTTTATATAGAATTTGAAGGAGAAAATGAGTTATCAAACTGTAGGTAAGTTTGATGGCGCTCTTAGTGAGAATGATATCAACATACGATTTTTCAGAAAGTGATCAATATTCATCATTAATAATTTTTTAGCTAACAATGATTTCCTTCTTGATCGATTTACCTTTTTGTTTAAAACAAATTAAAATAGTCAAAGAAGAATGTAAGTTTTTGAATCAACACGGGGTATCGAAAATCAGAAAAAAGAAATTGAGAAAAAGAGAAATTTATTTAAAATGATTGAAATGTACATTCATCTCAATCAATTATATTATTGGAGTTCTGTTGTGATTTGATTCCATGTACAAAGAATACACAAAAAATTTGGAATTGTCAAAACTGGATAGTTTGAGTTTTGGGAGTAAGGAACAAGGTTCCTTGTGTTTTTGAAAAGCAACTCAAGTACTTTTTTTTTGTTAAACACCTATCACTATTTACTTCTTTATATAATGATAGAGGTGGTTGCATTACTACTAGCATGAGATTATTCCAGCCTAAAAAATTATAGACTCAAATTATATAACGACATGCTAAAATTGGCAAGAAAATATTATATTTTTGTGTCCTTTTAAAATTTTAATATAAATAACATGGACTTCTTTGTTTGTTTTAGGAGTTTAGCACAAATAACATGAGGTATTTGTATGCTTACATAGTTTTTTAAACACAAACAAAATGAGTTTTACTTGCTTTTGAGTTTTTAACAAAAATAGCATGGGTCTCTTGAATTTCATACACTGATAACATGGTATCTCTTTGGCTGCTTTCGATGTTTTAACACAAATAACATTGAGTCTTTGATTGCTTTTGATATTTTAACCCAATTAATGTGGGTTCTCTTTGTCTATTTTTTGTATAGGCACTAGAGTACACGTAGTCACTCAAATTTAGATGCATATCTTTTTCAAAATTTAAATTTTCTCGTGTTAGTTGCTATAAAAGGAAACTTTAGATTTGCAAGTTCTTAAAAAATAGAACTTGCAAAGTTAATTGTATTGAATATCTTGACGCTTAAGTATTTAAAATAGTTTTAGTTTCTTTGCACGTGCATTGCACGTGTATAGCTAATAATATAATACACATTTTTATAAATAATATCATCATTATTAAACTTTGAATTCAATTTTGCTAGTGTTGCAATCTGACAATTCAAACACAAGTCCATCCCCTTCCTTCAAATTGTTATCATTCACATATTTTCTCTATCCAATTCTGATAAATTTATAAATAGATCTGGCTCCACCGTAAAATAAATTCTACTTCTTTTGACCACAAGTAAGAATTAAAGGTTCTCTAGAAGAAGGAAGCTCTTTGTTCATTTTCTTAGGTAAGTAGTGTCAAATATTCAACGAAATTCAGTAATATAAACACCACGAGTCCAAAAGAACACAAAGCTTCCTAGGTGACTCTTTGATTGTTTTTGAAGATTTTTACCCAATTAATGTGGGTTTTCTTTGTCTATTTTTTGCATAGGCACGAGTACATATAGCCACTCAAATTCAGATGCAGATCTTTCTCAAAATTTAAATTTTCTCGTGTTTAGTTGCTATAAAAAGGAAACTTTAGATTTGCAAGTTCTTAAAAAGTCGAATTTGCAAAGTTAATTATATTGAACACCTTGACGGTTAAGTATATAAAATAGTTTTAGTTTCTTTGCACGTGCTTTGGTCGTGCATTGCACGTGTATAACTAATAATATAATACACATTTTTATAATTAATATCAAATATTATTAAACACTTTGAATTGAATTTTTCTAGTGTTGCACTCTAACAATTCAAACACAAGTCCATCCCCTTCCTTCAAATTGTTATCATCCTAAAGTTTCTCCATCCGATGCTAATAAATTTATAAGTAGATCTGGCTCCACTGTAAAACAAATTCTACACCACAAGTAAAAATTAAAGGTGCCCCAACAGAAGGAAGTTCTTTATTCATTTTTTTGGATAAGTACTGTCAAACATTCAAAGAAATTCAGTAATATAAACACAATGAGTCCAGAAGAACACAAAGCTTCCAAATATATATATATATATATATAAATCTAAACTTTAAGCCTAAAACCTAAGGCATCTAATCTTAAAATTCAACATTGTGAATAATCTTTTTTTGTGTGTGTTTTCTCACTTGGTATCGAATACCGAGGAAATGAGATATCTATAACTTGGACTTTTTTTCTTTAAAAAGTTAGCCTTTTTAAATCTTTTATATTTAAAAAATAAAGACTTGTTACTCATAAAATTGAGAATCTCTCGTAAGAAAGACATACAACTAAATATTTTTGTAAAGGGTTAGAAAATCATTTCTTCATCTAATATTCATATTCCTACTAAATTGGATTCACCTCAAAAAGTCCCACATTGGTGTAAAAATATTTCAAAGAAAACATACTCATTACGAGATCTCCTATTAAGGATGATTGTCACTATTATAATGAATCATCTTTAAGTAAATACTGTAATGAGATTCTTTATATAGAACTTGGAGGAGAAAATGAGAGTTATCAAACTGTAGGTGGGTTTGACAGCGCTCTTAGTTAGAATGATATCAACTTACGATTTTTCAGAAAGTGGTCATATTTATCATTATCAATTTTTGAGCTAACAGTGATTTTCATCTTGATTGATTTTCCTTTCTGGTTGAAACACATTAAAATAATCAAAGAAAAATATAAGTTTTTAAATCAATATCGAGTGTCAAAAATCAGAATAAAGAGAAATTTGTTAAGAATGACTGAAATGTACATTCATGTCGATCGATTATTTAATTGGTGTTCTTGTTATTGTTTGATTCCGTGTACAAAGACTACAAAAAATTCTAAAACTGTCAAGAGTGGCATGAATGAGCCTTTTGTGCACTTTTTGAAATTCAAATCACAATTATATTTGAATATGTTTTTTTTATTAAAGATTCCATTTGTCTTTATTTCTTAGTTCCCACTTCCCTACATAACCATTTCTATACCTAGACGATTAATTTTTTTGGTTATTATTACTTCTCAAATTCATCTTTATTTAGACAAAGATTTGTATTTGCTTTTTGAAAAAATTTAGCATGAGTAAAAATTATATTTATATATGGTTAAAATAATATTTTATGTATATATAGTATATGTCGAACCTCCTTCGACTACTCCGTATATCTATTTCTACGAATTTTGAATCCCTTATTGAAAATCTGGCTCCGCCACTGATTATACTCCTTGAAAGAGTCCTCGCTTAAGGAAGATTTCTCCAATATTAACAATCCCATTGTTTATTAAAGATCAAATTTTGAGTCGAATGCTTTCACTTCACCTCTCAATAAGTGTGAAATTAAGCATAATTTTCTCTTTGTTTAATTGATATTAAGTTGAAACTTTTAAATTGACTGGTTTTTAAAAAAAAAAATAGAATTTGCAAAATTAATTATATTGAATATCTTGACATTGAAGCATTTTATATATTACTACCTTGTAAATAATTTACATATATGAAGAAGTAAAGTGCAAGTTTTAGTGAATGATCAATGTGGATTTCCATATGGTTACTTGTTTGTTGAGGTCAAAACTCAAAATAATTGAATTTCGTCCGAAACTACGAGGTTGAAAAAGTTACATTTAGACCCTTAATAAAATAAAGTTCCTGTTCTAGTTTGATTCAATTTACAAAGAGTACACAAAAATTCTTGAACTGTCAAAAGTAGATAGATTGGGGTTTCGGGAGTGGTGGTGGGGTTCTAGTGTTTTTAGAAAGTAGCTCAAAGTTTTTGTATCGTTACAAATAGAGGTGGCCACATAAATACTAGCACGAGATTGTTCTAGGCTAAAAACTACAAAATCAAATTACATAACAGCTTTTTAACACTAGTAATAGTAATTCTTTCTTTGTCTGGTTTTACAATTTATAACACAGATAATGTGAAGTTTCATTGTCTACTTCTGGATTCAACACACTTTCTACTTGAGAAAGAATGAAAAGAGGCAAACTCAATTATCCATTCTGGATGATTACAAAGAAAAAAATGCCAAAGATCTGTCTACCCTTTACTGCACCTCAGAACATAAATTGATGAGAAAATGTTGAAATGTTACTCAGAAGATAATTCAATAGTAGCACTTAAAAATGCAAGGTAAGGCTGCATACAGTAGGCCCCCTTATCCAGACCCTACGCATAGCGAGTAACTACACAATATAGCTAATGACAGAACAATTGAAGATAATTCAATACTAGCACTTAAAATTGCAAGGTAAGGCTGCGTACAGTAGGCCCTTCTCCAGACCCTGCGCATAGCGAGTAACTACACAATACAGCTAATGACAGAACAGCAGCAAGCATCAGTTACTACTGGCTGACAAGACATCTTTGTTGAAATAACCAAATAAACTTTTCCACTTAACAGAAGGTATTATTCATTCCAGGGCCATCTGATGCTACAGTCAATAAACTGTATCCTAAGTATTCGAGGGAGAAAAATATTAAACCATAATTCTCATAAACGCGTTAACTGTTTAAACATACAGTTGGTTATTTGATGTTCAAAAGGACTGTTTTTCTCTCTTCTTTCCTGCCAATCAGCCTCTCAAGTAACTATGGGAGAAGGATACACCTCTTCCTGTTTCTCATTGTTGCAAAGCACCTCTGACTATACAGTGTACTTTCTTGACAAATCAAATGACATTATTCTGGGTTCAAGAATCAAGATACGAAGTTATTTTGGACGTTAAAGAAATCATGTCAGAAATGTCTACCACCAAAAGCTGAAAACAAGAAGAAAGTAGCACAATATAACTAGTATGACGTCTTTAGAGGTTTGAAAGAATACGAGCAACTTGAAAGCAAAGCACATGGGGATTTGAAATCGCTACATCTATAGGTTTAAGTCACATAATTTTCACAACAGAGAAGAAGTTCATGTATGATCGAAAGCAACAACTAAAGGGTTGATAAGAGTAAACAAAATAGATCTTTATGCAATACAAGTCAAACTCTATTGCATATAAATCACAGGACTTGCAATTGGTAAATCATTGTAGACATGTTTATCACTGGAATTATGACATCCATCCATCAAGAAACAGTTTTTCTACTCATTTTGATAGCCACAGATGTCTTAGGCACAATGTCCACATCACTGTTGCTCTGTAACATAACATACAAAAGACCTAATAACAGAAACAAACATAAAACATCTATGACCACTCAAATGGAAAACACACAAACACAACATTAATATGCTATAAGTTGCTAACTTGCTGTAATATTCACAAATCCGTTCATAGACTTAAAGTCAGTTACTTTGCCTGATTTAGTTCTGTCATTTTTTTTTGGGGGGGGGGATATGGATTACAAGGTCAATATAACCTCACCACTCAATTCTACAGTGATGTGGAGGCATCTACATGCATACTACAACAACAACATACCCAACGCAATTCCATAAGTGGAGCCTGGAGAGGGTGGTGTGTACACAGCCATACCCAATGGGTGAAAGATAGAACATACTGCTTGAAAAATAAAAAGTGCAATAACACCAATTGTGACCTAAAAATTCCACAAATTCTAGCATGCATTATGTCCCTTTGACATTGGTAATGTCTTGCGCCTACAATGATAATTGGTTATTTGACATTGAACAACAAGATATCCAAATAAACTCAGATCAAAATTGATGGGAACATCATCACCAGCGTTTCAGAGAGATAGACTCAAGTATAAGCCACTAGATAAACCACAAAAACCAGAAAGCAGTAACGATGAAATGAGACATACATCAGACATGAAACTACTGGAATCGATAAAGTTCTTGTTTTGAAGTAACAAAATTCAAAATGCCGTCGATTAAAAGTAACTCGGTGCTAAATGAACCATCCTCCTAGTCCTTCTTTTCCACTTCCTCTTTCTTTGGCTTTTTTACCGTTGCCTGTGAGTACAAGAAAGTTCCAAATATGGCAATAGCAGAGCCAAGTGCATTTAGAGGCCTGACTGGATTCCTGAATACCAACACAGTGGCGACAATCACCACCACTCTCTTCATAGTATTACCCACTGAAAACGTCAGGGGACTAATATCATCCAGAGCTTGGTAAGAAGATTGGTTATAGAGATGATAGAAAATCCCAGATATGAGAACCCACAAATAAAATGTGTTAGGATTTCCTATAGTTCCAAGAGCTTTGTGATACCCTGCCACCCATTGAGAACCTTCCACAAACACTGCTACTGGAAATAAATATATAAATGAGATTATGGTTATCCATCCATACAGGTTCAAGCCATCCACTTCCTTAAAATTCTGTAAGCTCCTTTTTGAAAAAATGTTGCGAAGAACAAACCCAACATTACTGATCATAGCACCCGACAAACCCCCCAAATTGAAGGACACTTCAGTGACAGCAGCCAGAGAGCAACCAAACACAATGGGAAGAATTGAAAGCCAAACAGTAAGAGGATATGTATCACCAAGAAATGATGAAAACACAACAGTAAACACAGGTTCTGCAGACTTAATAACATGAGTGAAAGAAACAGCCACCTTTGAAAATGAAACACAAGCTGAAATATGGCCTATTGTGTGAAACAAGGCAGGTCCAAGAAGGGCAATGATAAATGATTTATTGATTTTTGGGCAAGGTTGCAGCTTAGAAGACCACAGAATTAACATCCAAACAGCACCACAAAACAGCTGGAAAGAAGCAAGAAGCCATGGATAAGGAAAGATATTCAATACCTTCTTGTTAAATATGTTAAACACAATGTTCTGAAAATACCAGAGACCAAAAATGAGAGCCAGTTTCATATTCACTTTTGGCTTTGAAACTTCAATCTCCCCATCTGGACTCACTTCTTCTGGGGTTCCAGATGCTGCTTCAAGGATCTGAGTTGTATTTCTTGAAGAAACCCCAGATGGGTGTCTCAAGATTCTGGAAAAATCCAATCTTGGACCAGAGATCTGAGAATCTTGATCTGCAGAACACCTAAAAGGGTGTCCATTTTGAATCAAGGGTTTGGTGAATGACAAAGTTCTCAACTTTTTGTTTCTACTACCAAGATTTGGTTGAAAAGGTGAAGGGCTAACAGGATAGATAGGACGGAATTTGGAGAGAGTGACATTAGTGGATGGAAGAAGATTTAAAGTAAGCATCTTTGAATGAACACACAAGATTCTGAAACACAAAAAAGCACAAACTTTAAAGATATGGGGACAAGATATTTAAACAAGAAGATACCAATAAATCTCAAAATGTTCACCCGGTGGCAGCCACCTACCCCCAACCTCGGGACACTGACGGTGACTGATTGTTGTATTTGAATTTTGAACCAACAGATTCACAGTTTATTCCGTTGAAGTGAAGTAACAATGGGCTCACTCCGTCCCACTATGTTTGCCCTTCTCATTTTCCACAAAATTGGACCAAAAAAAAAAAGCCTAGGTTACACATTCTATCCCGACAGGACGTATGGATATACGATATGAAATTAGTTTAATCCTTATCGTCGAGCAATTAATAGTTATTATAAAGATCCCGCAATATCAATGGCTTTATTAAGGGTCATTGTTTGTAAAATAATTTTAACGCAAATTTTGATTTTTCTTTTTAATGATATTGTCTATCAATAAGCAATAAAGTTCATACGTTATGAAATTAGTTTAACCCTTATAGTCGAGTAATTAGTAATTATTATGAAGGTCTCACAATATGAAAGACTTTATTAAGGATCATTGTTTGTGAAATAGCTTTAACGTAAATATTAAAATTCTTTTTTAATGATATTGTCTAGCAAATAAAGTTCATATAGAGAGATGGTAATTGAACTCACCACAAAATTTAAGACCAAAAATCACTTTGATTATAAGAAGTAAGACATTATTTAATAAGATTGTGATCAATCTACTCTTTTATTTATTACTTAACAATAAGTTGTTACCACATATTGTCGTAATTATATTTATTAGCAAGTCTCTTTGCATCCAGAACATAATATTGGTTCATTCTTTTTGCGTGCTCTTAAATTTTTAACACAAATTTAATGCTATCTGAATCACTAATTTTGGCCATAAACAATTTGGGTGTTTATTTCAATTCGTTCACATCTTAAATATTACATCAAACTTATTATAGTATTCTTTTTACATATATTAAATATTTATATCAATTTAATATATACATATCATTTATTAATATAGATATATTTTACTTCCACTAATTAATATGTAATTTTACTTCATAAAATTATTTAATTATGATAAATTATATATTAGCTTAACATAAATATTCGAGGAATTTAACTTAACATTTTTTTTCACTTGATCACTTTTAGTTCATTTATAATACAAGTTTAATACATATTATAATGATCAATTTATAATTCACATACAATACAAGTTTAATGATAGATAATATATTTATCACATATTTTAATACACTTATAATACAATATGTCAAATTTTTATCAAACAAACATAATATATTTCAAAAAACAATTATAATTTATATTATTTTACTAATATTAAATTTCAAAATTTGCAAATAATGAGTGCAAATATTAATTAAATATTTTTTGCTTTCACAAAAGTTTATTTAAGAACATAATTTCAATTTAAAACACTATTTCTCCTATCCTTTTTCTTTCTTCACCAAATTCAAACTCTTTCTCTCTCGTCTTTGAGTTTTCGCTAGTAAATTCTGAAGCCCAATTGCGAAGGACACGATCGAATTTGGGAATGGCAGCGAAGCAAATGGAAGAAATACAGAAGAAATTGGCTACATTGAATTACCCAAGAGCCAATGCTCCTGCTCAGTCCCTTCTCTTTGCCGGCATGGAGCGATACGCTCTTCTTGAATGGCTTTTCTTCAAGTATAATCCCTTTTCTCATAGGAAACAAGTATTAACTCTAAATGGGTGATCTTTATTTCTCTTAATTTTACTTTTTTGGTTTGAGTTCACAGGTTATTAGGGGATAAGTCACCATTTTCTCAGCAAAATCTACAAGGGGATGCTGTGGATCGCGATGAGGAGACTTCCCGCATTCAGTGTATAGCATTTTTCTTTTTTTTTTCTTGATCGGTCAGTGTAGAGCTTTTTTTCAGTACCCTTAAACCCTTTTTGGGTTGATGTTGGAAATTGGTCAGAATTATAGTTCCGGTGTAATTATTTGGCAATGCAGTGCATCTTGCTTGATAGTTCTTACTGAAGTTTTTATCTTAGTATGAGTATATTGGTTAGATGACTTCATTAACATCAAGTGGGTTTATGTTTCTAATTATCAGTCAAGAGCTTTGTTTTGGTTCACTTATGAAAGTGCTGATTAAATCATTCATTAGTATAATCAGGAAGTCCTTGAGAATGTTTGTTTAGGTTAGATCTGGAAATTGTTGTATAAATGTTGCTTCTTATGTCTGTTTTGATCAGGTACATTTGTGTATTTTTGGCAGATTTAGCAGAAATTGCAAAGTTTCTAGGCATAACTACAACTGTTGATCCAGAAGCAATCCAAGTGCGTCTTATTGCCTTTTTTCCTTGTAGACGCATAGTATACTTCATTTTATGTTATGTGTCACTGGTAAATGTTGAATCATATTTAGTCCTTTTTCTCGTTAAGATTTGGTCAAGCACCTTTCAATCTTCTGCAGTTTTACCATTTGGTTGTCATCAGCCTGGTTGAGAAATTTGCCACTGACCCCTATTGATCATAGGCCATACTGTACTTGGATATTAAAAGAATTTGTTATGGAGTAATGACATGAAACGTCACATAAATTCTGATTAAAGGTTACACTAACTGGATCTACTCAAACAAAGAGATAAATATAACATTGATCATTTGTTTAAAGTGTTTTACTTCACTTACCTTGCTTAAGGCTAAGTACTGCCCCTTTGACTCTTCATCTCAATTTTCACTGTTAATTGCTAGGATTGTATTACTTTAATTTTTTCAATAAATAAAAGAATATGCAACAAATTAAAGGTAATGTTTGTAAAAGAAAGTTGCAGTTCTATAATTAGGTGTGGAAGACAAATTCTCATGGCAAAATCCTTAGGATTGCCCATCATGTCTGGTTTAAATGTTTCTGATTCTTGGAATTCCCTTATGGCTGGGCCTACGATTCTTATTTATCAACATATATGTGGACGCAAGCAATGAGAATTTAATTTTTTTTTTACCCTCCTTATAAAATGAAAAATTTGGAGTTACTCTGATCTAGCTAACTCTTGCTGGCGGAGTTACTTGGCATTCATGATGGTAGGAGGTAGCAGGTACTTGTGGAATAGTTAAGGGCATGTGCTGGCCTGGCACCACCGTTGTCAAAAATAACAATGAACGATTTGGATTTCTCAATCTTCATAGCACATTATTATTTGTAGTGTAGCGTTCAACCTTTCTATGTGCTGATGATGACTTAGATTTTGGTGGTTAAAACTTAAGACTGCTGTCTCAGGTCAATATGGCATTTCATATGGTCTCAAAAGTTCAAAACTACGGTTCTTTTGTTCTTAATTAGCTCATGGAGAACTGATAGGAGTAGCACTACTATTAAAGCTTGATCATTTTGAGGTACAGTTTGCAGTTATCTCCGGAAGTGCCGGGTTATAATATTTCTTTCGTCTCTGGCGATACTGACACTTATAAGATTTTGTCCATTTTAATATCATCATAGATTATAGAACCTTAGACATGTACTGGCATAAAATAGTTTTTATTAGTCATTGTTATTTGTCATATTTTCTTCAGTGTTTGAGAGAGATAAAGGAAGTTACGGATTTCTTGGTTGATACTTAGACTTGTGTCAATGTTAAAACTAATAATGTCTAAGATCCTCCCACACAGGGGCGGACCCACATTGGGTCCAGGGTGTTCACCCGAACACCCTCGGCAAAAAAATACACGATATATATAAGGTAAATTTTCTATATTTTTGTAGATGTATATATTTTGAACCCCTTCAATAACAATTAAAATTAGATGGCTCAATGGTAAGACCCCTGAATATTAAGCTGCATGCCCCAAGTTCAAATTCCATCAACAACATTTTTATTTTTCGAACCTCCTGAACGAAAATTTTGGGTCCGCCACTGCTCCCACAGTTAGAAGGTTGTTAGGCTTCTTATGATCTGGTGTACACGCCTCAGTGGGTTTAAGTTGTGTCATGCTACTGTGTGTATTGGTAAATTGAATAAGAGAGGTTGACGACTAGGTAATCACCATAATTTTTTATCTTAATTGACACAAAGATGTGGAGAAAGACAAGCTCCTAGTAATATGATAAAAATGAACGTCTGTGCATCAATGTTGGAACTAATAATGTCTAAGATCCTCCCACAATTAGAAGGTTGTTAGGCTTCCTATGATCTGGTGTACACGCCTCAGTGGGTTTAAGTTTGTGTCATGCTACAATATGTATTGGTAAATTGAATAAGAGAGGCTGACGACTAGGTAAGCACCATAATTTTTATCTTAATTTGACACAAACATGTGGAGAAAGACAAGCTCCTAGTGATATGATAAAATGAACAACGTCATCAATTAGTTTCCTGAAAATAAAAGAATTGATCTTGGTGTTGCTGGCTCCTTCAGCAAGTTCTGCTTATATTTTGTCAAACTTTGCTATTCTAATTAAGTTTTAGTGGTATTCCTTTTTAGTCATTTGTCATCTGGATATACAAAGCAACAACAACATACTTGGTGTAATTTACGAGTGGGGTCTGGGGAGGGTGATGTGTACGCAGCGTTAGCCCTATTTTGTGAAGGTAAGGAGACTATTTCCGATAGACCCTCGGCTCAAGGAAAACATATAAAAAGATCAAGCAATTAAAGCAAATAGTAGCGAAGAAGCCATGCTAAAAACAACGAAGAAGAGAATAGTAGCAACAACAAATAATACGATCACTGTAGCAAAAGAAAATAGGTTATACTAAATCAAAGAAAAAGATTGTAGGAGAGTAATAATAACAATGTAGGGGAACTAGACAACACTCAACTACCTACTAACCTTCTACCCTAATCATCGACCTCTATAACTTCCTATGATCCTATTTATTGTCATGTCCTTGGTAAGCTACAAATGTGCATTGTCCTGTCTTATTACCTTTCTCCATGATGTGTTCGGCCTGTCTCTACCTATCTTTATACCCAATATAGCCAACCTCTTGCACCTCCTAAAGGGGGCATTGTGCATCTTCTCTTTCACATACCCAAACCACTTCGTTCTCTCCTTCTTATTGTCCATCATGGAGGCCACTCCCACCTTATACCGGATTGCTTTGTTCCTGATCCTAGCAATATAAATAACAGGAATGGAACTAAATACATTGATTTGGTTTCATGCTTGAGATATTCCAATATACATTTATATAGAGCATGATGGAAGAACTTGGTATGCAAGTTATCATTTAAAATTTCCTTTCATTTTAGGTCTTATACCGTATTCTCACTTTTCAACTTTGCTTTACTTGGTTAATTGGTGAGGGAATGGAAGTCTTTATGATATCACTGGTTATTGGTGGGACACCCCAGTGTTAACAAAATGCATGTGAAGAAGATATGAGCATTATCTGCTCCAGGAAAAGCATGTATGTCATGATGTTATCTATTCAGTGTAAGGAAGTAAAGGACATACAATTGGAGGTGGAAAGTCAACTTTGTAAGTGGGCTTTTAGGTTTGTATGGAGTTTGTTTGATGGGATATTCTGAGGTTAGAACACAAGGATACTGCTTATGATCCTCCGGACAATGACTGTATTCTGTAGCATCTTTGTACTGTTAGGCTTGAAATATTCTATTGCTTCCAATACTTTTGAGGTTTTTGATGATCTCAAAAAAATGTTATGCTGATTCTGTTGCAGGGACGGGGTAGTTACGAAGATCGTATGGAAATGCTACGCCTTATTGTGGATCTTGTGGAGGCAAGCATGTATGCAGATAACCCTGAATGGAGGTTAGACGTTTGATTGCACCTAAATGTTTATGGAGATTTTATTCTATACATACATTGAAACACACATTTCATCTCAGTTTGATTATTAATTTTGATTTGAAATACCTTAATCGTCTCTTCTCCTTGTAGTGTGGATGAACAGGTGGCAAAGGATATTCAATTGATTGATGCCATAGCTGAAAAGCAGTCTCAAATTTTTTCAGAAGAATGCAAACTGTTTCCTGCGGATGTTCAAATCCAGTCTATCTATCCTTTGTAAGGAAGATTTCTTTTTCTCCATCAAATTGTACGATTAATTTATTTACTTATTGAATATGTTATTTTCTTTCAAAGGGAACTGCTAAAGTCATACTATGCTTTGAAAAAGAGGAAAAATTGACCTATATGAAAATTTGTATTCAACAGTAGCACCTAAAGTGGGAACCTTTTGAGATTATTGCTGGTTCTGCACCTGCAATTTAGTGTTCAACAAAAGGCCATAACCAACCAAAAGAGCTTTTTCCTTTAGTTTTTAGGTCTGGCACTTTTTTTCTGCCTCATTGTAGGAAAAAGAAGACCGGCAAATTCTTCTGACATAGTCTTAAGGAGAATGTCTTTCTCTTTTCCTTTTTTTTTACCCTTCATTTCCACTAAGCTGAAAAATTGTGGCATTTATGCTGTCAAAGATTCCTCAAAGGGAAAGCAGAAAAGGATGAAGAGTAGAAAGATGATTTGGGATTTTTTTTTGGGGGTGGGGGGTGGGGGGTGGGGGGATCAACCTGGCCACTTCTTGGGTGAAGGAAGAATGACGCGAAGTATGTAGAGAATTTGTAAGGAAAAGAATAAAAATGGAAAGAATACTGAAAACAATGATTCACTTATAATCTGTACTTTTGTTTGAGACTGCTTATCTTCATATACTGTCAAACCTCGTTATAACGGCATTGTTTGTCTGAATTTTCTTTTTGGCTGCTATAGCGAGATATTGTTATATAGAATATATAAATATAATACATTATAATTTGAAAGTCAGTTCCAAAGAAAACTAGGTTGTTATAGTGGAATGCTGTTATAGAGTTGTCCTTCAATAGTAACTGCGATGGTTCTGACTTGTTAGCCAGCAGTTATTTGGTGAGATATCATCCTTTTTGAAAACAAGGTTATATGTGCCTGCTTGCTTGAAGAACCATATAACGTCTGCTTTATATACTCTCTTGATAGTACCTTTCTATTGATCCTATTGTAATTGAAGTTCAGGCCAGACATATCTGATTTGGAGAAGCAACTTTCAGATCAGTCAAATAGGCTTCTGAGTCTTCAGGAAATGGTTGATGATTTAGCATCAAAGGTTAATCTTTTCAGCACTCACTGCTTTGTTTCTCTTGTATTTAGTTTCAGTTAGTATGTATAAGCTTCAATTGGTTATATTTTTTGTTCAACGGGAAGTCATGGTTAATTCTTTTCTTGCAGCATCCATACAACCCAGATGAGGAATATGTAGATGTTGAAGCAAAACTACGGGGACATTTGGAATCCTTTTTAGACACTGCAAGGACCTTCAACACAATCTATACTAAGGTTTTGTTTTCTTCGTTATTCATCTATTATGACTCCCACGGTAATCTTCATTGATTGCATATTATAGAGGCTGGTATTTTGTGATGGAACCCCCGTCAAGTCCTCCTTTCCTTACCCTTTGGCTCAGTGCCTTTTTATATGTCCCTTCTAACTTTTTGTGTTTGTCTATTCTCTGCATAACATATTTGAGGTTATAATGTAGGAAATACGTCCATGGACCCACATGATGGAAGTACCACAACTGCATGGGTTTGGGCCAGCTGCCAATAGACTATTGGAAGCATATAAGATGCTCTGGAAGGTACTTTAATATGAATTATATGTTTGTTCAGGGTAGGGTTTAGTATTTTATCAACAGAAAGCCCATTTTATTAAATTTTGGAAGATCTGAGCCAGTTCTATGGGGATGAAATAGGTTTCACTAGTGTTGTATGCTTTGCCGATAAAACCTCCAATGCAGGTAGGAGCATCGATGACATCAGTTGCCATTCAGTTGACCATCCCTTTTACTAGGAAGAAATTGTTTTAGCTTTGTTTGACATTGTTGAGTGTGGTGGTTGTTTGGGTCTTTATTGGCAATAAATTATTGGCTTCTAATACTCTACTGTCATCTTCAAGAGGATATACATGAGTAATTCCTTTGTCTTGACATCTTTGACAGTTCTTAGGAAACTTGAAGAATCTTCGGGATTCACATGCAGCTGTAGCTGTTGGTTCCTCTGAAACAGTGGCTGGAGAGCCATCTTCCGTGACAAGAATAATCTCCGAATGTGAAACTGCACTTACACTCTTGAATCGCGATCTTGCGATTCTTTCAGCTTCTATTGCCCGTGAGCGAGGTGAAGATACATCTTTATAATTTATACGTGACCTAGAGTTGGGGAGCTAATTGAGTTTACACTATTTGTTGTTCTTGTAAAATCACACCACATTGGTTGTTAGCTGTTCACTGGTCATGTATCAAATGAGGAGTTTTCAATTAGATTGTTGTGCACAGGTAACAAAGGCCTGTGATTTTTGTATCTAAACTAATCAAAGAGTTTTCATTAGTTTGTGCATAAGTACCAAAGGTCTATGATTTTTGTATCTAAACTGATCGATTAGCCAAGGGTGTTGTATTCTGTTTTCTTTAAAAGGTTGTTAAAAGGTAGTGAACATTGGTACCTTTTTTTCCTGGTGAAAATGAGTTGTTTGGTTTGAATATAAGTTATGATGGGATTAGTTATGATGGATAAGTTATATTGGGATCGGATATGATGAGACAAGTTATATTTAGATGATTTCTTATTGAGTGTTTAGTTTGTTGTATTCAAAATAATATGCATTGCATAAATTTTAAGAATAAGTTAATTGTTTACAAAAATACCCTTCATAAATGTGAAAAGTGAGGTATAAAAATAGTTTAAAGAAATATCGTTGTCAGTTATCCATTTTATTCTGGGATTACCATACTGTCTATACCACTAAAGGGGAGGGATAACTTATTCCGATACTAATTTTTAATTCTGGGATAACTTGTCAACAAACCAACAAATTAAGTGGCACTATATTGTAATTTCAGGACTATTTGGTGTTATCCTTCGCACCAAATGATCCCTAAGGGTTTGTTTTGTATGGAGAAAAATATTTACTTTTCACTTTTCTCATGTTTGGAGGGTCTAAAATTTCGAAATATATTTTTTCTAGGAAAACAAGTTTCATAAGTGGTATCCTACTCCTCCCCATCTTACAACAACCTCCATCCCCAGCGTCCCTACACGCCTACCTCTGACTGGCCACCTCCACCCATGGTATTTGTTTAGATTACATATAAATATTTCTTTGTTTAAATAAAGAGATAATAATTTCATAAAGCTTCCTCACGTCTTGCTTTGTAAAACTAACATCCGTAATTTTTGATATTGTACTTACTTTCCTTATTCTAATTTTATGTATATTTCCACGTTTCGCTTCGTAATACTAACCTTCCTTGCAGCTTATTATATTGAGAAAATGATCAAAAATATCTTTGAACTATAGAAAAAAGGTCTTAAAATACTCTTCATCTATCTTTTAGTCTAAAAGTACCCTTCTATTTACCTTTTTGGTTCACTTATATCTTTGAGACTAACAATTCTCTCTTTATTCTTTATTTTTTAAAAATATTTATTATGTGTCATTCTCCTATTAGATAGTATAAAGAGTCCACCTCAATTAGATTATTTATCATTATTTTATCTAAACCAAAGAATTATACTTCTTCAAGACCTCAATTTTTTTTATATAAAAAAAATATTGTACTTTTTATTATTTACTTATTTTTGGATTCAACTCCTCTCCATTTTCTCAATTTTTTATTCGGATTGAAAACTCATGACAAAAGAAAAAACTAACGGCTAATATTTAATTAATTAAATCAAGATTCTAAACATGATATAGATGATTAATAAATTTTATAAAAAAAATTATTATGTCATACTCATAACAATATATTATTTTATCTACAAATATAATATACACATTTTTCTCTATTTTCCAATTTAAAATTATTTGTGAAACTTTTCTTTAAAAAGTATAGTTATCACATATTAGCAAAACAAAAATTAAACAATTTTTTCTATTTATTTATTTTTAAAATGGAAGATAGATATTGTGGTACTATTAATATTTTTATAATTTATAATATTATTTATTTAAAATAAACCTTTTTAAAAAAATAAATAAATTAGAAAAAACACAAAAATTACTAGATTTTTTAAAAAAAGATTGAGGTCTTGAAAAGGTATATAGATTTTTTATTTAATAGATTACGGGGATATAATGAATTAGAGATGAGATTTTTATTTTACCTAATAAGAAAATGATAAATAATAAATATTTTTTTAAAAAAGGAATTATTGTTAGTTATAAAGGTATAAGTTAGTCTAAAAAGTGAATGAAACTATATATGTGAACCAAAAAGGTGAATAAAAGGATATTTTTAGATATTTTTCTATAGTTTAAGGATAGTTTTATCCCTTTTTCTGTATTATATTACACCTACTTTCCTTATTTTGATATTGTTGTAAATAAAAGAATTAAACAATAGAGTCAATTAAGAGAGACAATTGTGATATTTAATAAACTATAAGGAAGGTTATTGTTAAAATGAAACATGTGGGAGGTCTCAATTCAAAAGAATTTGGACAGTTACAAAAGCATATTAAACAAGAAAAATAGTACATTAACTTATGCAACTTACAGATTGTATCATCATTATTTCTGAATTCACATAATTTCCTCAAATTAATTATAGTAAAATCATATTAACTGCAGTTTGAATAAATATTACAAATATAAATCACATCACAGTACAGTCAAACTAAAAATGTCTAAAACAATGGCAAATTGTTCATTTTTCACCATCTTTGCTATTCTAGTTTCTTCACTATTTCCATTCACAAAAGCTATGAACAATGTTTTTAGCATTGATCTCATTCATAGAGATTCACCAAACTCCCCATTTTATGATCCTTCCTTAAGTTTTACGCAGCGAATGAACAATTCATTTCATCGCTCATTCAATCGTTCCATTAGTCTTTGTTCGCCTTCATCCTCTGTCGTTGTTGCTTCCAACAACGGAGAGTATCTCATGAGATATTCCATCGGTACGCCTCCCGTGCATACCTTAGGGGTCGCTGATACTGGCAGCGACCTCACATGGACTCAATGTTTACCTTGTAAAAACTGCTTCAAGCAACAATCTTGTATATTTAACCCGAAAAAATCATCGACTTATAAACCCTTACATTGCAGTTCCAAAATGTGTCACGCTGCCAATTTTCCAACGTCCTGCAACAGGATGATGAAGAAGAAGAAGAAGAAGACCTGCAGGTATCATGTCAGGTACGGAGATAATTCGTACAGCATTGGCGATTTAGCAACAGAGACGATACGATTTGGTTCATCGATACACAAACAAGTGAAATTGAAGAAAACAGTTATTGGATGTGGGCATAATAATGCAGGTACATTCAGTGGTGACAAAGAATCAGGGATTGTAGGGCTTGGAGGTGGAAAATTTTCGTTAATTTCACAAATGGGTTCATCAATTGGGGGAAAATTCTCTTACTGTTTAGCTCCGTTTTATCAACAGAAAACCTATATTCCTAAAAGCAAAATCCATTTTGGTACAGACGGATTTGTTCCAGGAGATAGAGTTGTTACAACGCCATTAACTCGAAAATTCCCAGCAACTTACTATTATCTCACACTGGAAGGTGTTAGTGTGGGTAAACAAAGACTGGATTTCAGAAATGTGTCATTCTCTTACGGAGAAGGTAACATTATAATCGATTCAGGCACAGTTTTAACTCTGTTTTCGCCTGAAATCTACGTGAAATTAGAATCAATGGTGAAGAGTGCAATCAAGCTGCCCACTATAGCGGATCCAACTGGTTCTTTAAATTTGTGCTACAAATCTATTTCAATCGATAAAATTCCGATAATTACGATGCATTTTATAGGTGCAGATCTGAAATTGGGTCCATGGAATACATTTGTGGAGACAAGTGATAGTTCAATGTGCTTTGCTTTTGCTGCATCATATGGTGGTCAAATATTTGGGAATATTGCACAGATGAATTTCTTGGTAGGTTATGATTTAAAGAACAAGAGAGTATCCTTTAAGGCTACTGATTGCTCTAAATAATCGATTTTAAAAGTGCTTATTTTACTAATTTATTCTCGATAAATTATATAAATCGATATTTTGAAAAAGTTTAAATTTGACTATACGTAAATGAGTAATCAATTTCAATATGGTGTTATACTTATCTACTTTTCAAACATGTAAAAATAGTACTCTTATTTATTTTATACATGGTATAATAAACATGTGGTTATATAAACGAAAATTAATTATTTGATTGATCATGTATAACAGTCAAATCAAAGACAAATGAATATTGATTTGATCAATCAATTTGAATGGAATCATGATCAGCGGTTAAAAGTACTCATCGACACCAAATGCATTAAATGTATTTGAATTTGATTGATCAGGTACTTCAGTCAAATCAACGCCAAATGGAATTTGATTTGACTGAGTGGAATTCTGATCACTAGTTAAAAGTGGCTCTCCAACACCAATTGGCCCATCCAATGTAGGTGTATCTGATGTGCTATTTAAGTCACATGTATTTTGTTCGAAATTCTTAAAACGTTCGAGATCTGCAGGATCAATAGGCTCATCTATTATATACGAATTTCCTTGATCACGTACTTGAGTCAAATCGAAACCATATGGAACAAGAACTGGTTGATCAGTTTGTGTTAAATTTTCATCATCATCTGGAGGACAATAATCCTCTAATAATCTTCTACCATAATTCTTTTCGCAATTAATTCCGCAAATGAGAACACCCACAATAGCAACAACCATCATAAATCTTGGATTCATGTTTTCACTACAAATGCTTCTTTTTTTTAAAATGTAACAAAAAAATAATATCTCTCTTTAATTAATCGCAGATCTCTTTAGAAAAAAGAGGTGAAGTGGAAGTAAATAGTAAATCAGCTTTAATTTAATAGGAAACAAAGGATGGAAATCAAAATTTAACTACATTAAAGATTAGTATATGTTAACAAAATTAACTAGCATTTAATTGTTAAAATTAAAATGAGAAACTGATCTTATGCAAACATTTTGACACGAAACGTAACGCATTTGCTACTATTTTAAATCTACATGGATATATGTTGTGTGTTGCTTAGCTCCAATCTATATTTTGTAACTATCGATCACTTGGTAATAAATAAAAATTGTTTATTCGCCAAGAAAAATAATACCTGCATTTTTATTCCATATTTGATCCCCGATATTGTTGGGTGGTCTTGGGCCTTCTCAACCCAAAAGCTAGCTCAAAGGTTGAGGCTTTCCCTCACACTTATAAATTGACCACCAGCCCCTTCCACTTCCGATGTGGGATAATGTGGGATAACCCAACAATCTCCCCCTTCACACATCGGGCCTTGGGCTGGAGAGAGCGACAACCCAGTTTCTCCCGGTGGGCTGAGACTTGTTGACAACCTGGGCTCTGATACCAATGTTGGGTGGTCTTGGGCCTTCTCAACCTAAAAGCTAGCTCAAAGGTTGAGGTTTTCCCTCACACTTATAAATTGACCACCAGCCCCTTCCACTTCCGATGTGGGATAATGTGGGATAACCCAACAGATATAACATAAGGTTTGGGAGAGGCGCGATAAGGGTGGGGGAGATGGTGAAAGGGATGATGAACGTGGAAGATCATATATAAAACTTGTTTTTTCTATTTTTATTTGAGAAGTTTTTTCTTTCCAAAACGTATATTTATTCATTAAAAAAAAAAATTATACAGGAGTTACAGGGTAAAAATCAAGTCTCATCAATAAAATGAAAGTTCTTTTAGCAAACTTATTAAATTACTAAGATCCTCCAAACAATTTATCACAACTCTTGTGATTTAATTTTATAAAAGATTCCACTTCTTTTGCTCACTTAATAACTTGAACCCAATAAACTGTATGATTAGAGATGAAAGTTGCTTACCATCTTAGCAACCCGTCTTGTCATTTTCCTTTTTATTAAAGAGACTTGTTTTCCTCAAACACAAATATTTTCCAAAATATCTTAATCAATCAAACAAAAAAAATAATATATATATATATATATATATATATATATATATATATTATATATATATATATATATATATTTCAATATATATCCTTACATTATAACCTAATTAAAAATAGTTTATAAGTTAGGATTTTTTTTTCCAACTACAATAAGATGTACTCACCTTATTACTATAAGAATATTATCAAACTTCATAGATATATAAGGCGAATAAGATGCACTCACGCACTTATAAAAAGAACTCTCTACGTGAAAAAATGGGATAATCAAATACTCCTAATAAAGAAGAATAAAGTATTAAAAGTAACTTTTTATTTTAATATACAGAGTCAGGAAGTCAATATAAAATTTTAAGGAGAAATTTTCAAAAAAAGACTATAGTTTGGAGTTTGGACTTAATTAGAGATTTATAATTATAATTTACTTAATTACGAATTATAGCTAGGGTAAGAGAGAGGAGAGAGACGAACGAGACTAGAAAAGAGAGGAGAGAGGTGAGCGAGATACGGGAGAGAGAGGAGAGAGGTGAGAAAAGTTGAATAGCGGTTGTATTCGTTGTATCAGGTTGTATAACGAATACAAATGATATAACTAATGTATCAAATTGTATTCATTTTTAGAGGAAAGATGCAAGCGAGATTGAGAGAGGGTTGAGAGATAGTGAATGCATGTTATATTTGTTGTATCATGAATAAAATTGATACAAAATACAAATACAATTAAAACAAATGTTATAATTGTCTGAATACAATTGATCGGTATCATATATTGAATATAATTGTATCAATTGTAGTAACAAACATAATTTGTGTAAACAAATATGATAGGCAGAATATAATACAATTCATACAAAATAAGTATACAATTGATACATAATACGAAATACAGTTGATATGAAATACAAATACATTTAATACATAGTATAAAATATAATTATCATATTTACGTGAAATGTTTTTAAGCTATAATTATTTGGGCTGGAGAGAGAGGGGCGAGAGAGAGACAAGGGAGGGAATTATAAGGTGAGAAACAAGTTACTATCGGACCCTTACCAAAATTTAAATAACCAACTTACTAAGCTATTACAATTCCCACAAAAATTCATTTATAAGTTTATGATTTGTTTTTTAATCCCCCTTAGGACTTTATTCCTTTTTTTTTTTTGAAAAATTATGTGGGATGACAAGCATCTCTAAGTAATTAGTTAATAAGGATATAGTTTAATTTATTTTCTGTCAGTAAATAGAATTTCAATTTTTTTGTCATATTAATGGGACACACTACCTATTTATATACCGAATAAAAATAGTTATCCAAAGATTCTGTATATAATTTTATACATAATCAAATTTATCTCTCTTATCCTCGTAGATATCTTTCTCCTAAAGTAACTCTTCCCTTTTAATTTGAATTTCGAATTGAGAAAATTTTGACCTTCTCCCTCCAATCGTACTTTAACTTTTCGTAGGTAACCGCTAAATTCGTGTCTTTCAATATTTTTTTCTCGATTCCTTCTTCAATAATTGTAAATGTAGTATGTTAGTTAGTTTTTTCATATTTTTTTTTAAGAAATAATTATTACTTATCATATTAGAAGTCTTTTAAAATCAGAAATTTCCATCTATGTTATGTGAGGTATGCCATTGCATGTCAATATTGTTGATAATCCACTTTCATTTTCAATTGGGTTAACTCAGGATTTTGGGTCAATGTAGGGTCTATGGCAAAACATAAACAAGTTCAAGTTGAATAATCTGTTGAATTGAAATTCAAGAAAAAAAATGACCAAATGGCTATTCAGAAAGTCATCAACAATGCGAAATCTAGCGGCATTAAAATTATTGAAGGTGAAAGTAAGAGAAAAGCCATAAACATTGATTCAGAGAAGATTGGATCTGCCTCATCAGAACCGGAAAAATCTAAAGAACACCAGGAACATCAAGTAGTGTAATTTATATACAAATTACTAAAGTTATATATATAGTTAATTGTATATTAAGGTAATATATACAAAGTATTATGAGACAATTGTTATTTGTATATTCTATTAGTTGTATACCAGTTACTAAAGTTATGTATATAGTGGGTTGTATATTAAGGTAACATGTACAAAGTCTTACAAGACAATAGCTATTTGTATACAAATATTTAGTTTTGTATAAAAGATGTTAAAATCAATGTATAATACATATACAAAATTATAGTACATTATACAAATTCGTCGATATATACAAAAAATTTATGAACATAATAAAATATTGTATATATAAACATAACACACTCAAATATACAAACAAATTTCAAACTTACCATATATACAATTGACAAATGAATATTAAAAAATCATTTTAATCACTAATTTAAAAAAAATAAACACGAAATTACATATGCACATATACAAATATAATTCATATACCAAAATTATTATACATCATACAAATTCCTAGAAATATACCAAAAAAATATGAACATAATAAAATATTGTATACAAACAACTACACAAAAAAAAATTAAAAACAAATACAACACACTCTTTTTTTTTAAAACAAGCATGACTGTCATATATACAATTTTCATATTATGATTGTCACATATACAGTTAATAACACATAATAAATTATACACAGACATTGTATAAAAAATTATATACAATTTCTCAAATATATACAATATAATCAATTTTTATACATACTAATAGGATCATTAACGTCTGAGTGTTTCATACGATAAATCTAGTTTTCTTTTTATGAAAAAAATTTGATTTTGAACGGTTCGCTTAAATCATGGGATTGTGTAAATATTTGTTACCGTATTTAGTGTTACGGTTACCATTCAATGAAAAGTAAAATATTGAATAAATTGAAAATAAAAAAAAAATGTTTTATACAAATTAAAAGATACATAACAAACTAAACTATACCCATAGAATGTAATTATGTAAACTATACTCATATAATGTTATTTCATAAATTACGTTTGTCATTTATGAAATTTCCCCTTCCTTTTTTTTTTTAGGAAAAACTACACAATGAGACATAGTTCACTACTACATATACCATTATTATCTATACTTTCAAAATATTATGTATCTTACCGCTAATTAAGAATTGCATATCATATATTGAGGAAGATGTACTTAGATACAAATAATTTTTCAATCAAATTAACTAAAATAGGAAAAGAAGTGAGCAATATGGGGAGGGAGGCGAATGAGATTTGTTATGTATCCTAGATACATAAGAGAGTGGCGAGCGAGATGAGAGAGGGGAGAGGGAGACGAGCGATATTTATTATGTACATGTAAATCCACTTAGATACAATGTAACTAGATACAAATTACACCTAATTTAACCTTATGTATCCCGAGATACGTGTATCTGGACGTTTCTGAACGTATCTAGAGACATATCATACTAGAGTGTGTCTAAGTGAGTTTTATATAAGTTTCTCTTTGGCAATCGAGGACTAACAAGTCGTACTGCTAGTTTTTGGATACGAGATATCCATCCTAGCCACTATGGACGTATTTGCCCAATTGATACATCTCAAGGAATCATCGTTGGACTTATTGGATCCTTAGCGATTCATGCGGGGATTGGTCATTGACGATATCTAGGAAACCCTTTTTATGAATTTTCTGAGAGCTCAATTGAGGTACAAATGCTCTGTTTATCACCAGATAGCGATGAATACTATATGGTAGCGGCATGAAATTCCGATGAGCAAATTGTTCCAGCTCGATACACGTCAAGAACTCTTATAGTTTCCTTGTTGACTCGAACTCATAATTTCAAAATTGAAGGTGAGAGATTATTACCATACGAGCAACCTCTCAATCTTGTTATTTTTAAGGCAACTTATTTCACCTTCAAACATAAATAGGTAAAAATTGAAAAGCATTTTTCACTATATATGTCCTCACATTTTAATCTAAGTCAAACAAAAGATTTATAAGTTGGGCCCTTTTTTCCCAATAGCAATAAGATGGGCTCACCTTATTAATATGAGGAGAAGATTTTTCAAATATCATTGATTTGTGTAATCTGCATTAGATACTTTCAATATGAACTAATCCATGCAATAATTGACACTTATATGAGTCAACATAAAAACTGTAAAATTTACTATGAAGGAAAATTTAATTAATGTTGAACTAGACCACAATCAACAAGTCATAAATTTGTATCTAACACTTTTCTTTTTATATATAAATTAAACCTGTGAGATTTCTGAAACTCCATCACAGAAAAAATAATAATCATGAAACTCCATTATTTCATCTTACTCTATCTTGCAAGTCTCTCTCATTTTGCGCAATCCAAAAATGATGGTTTTAGCATTGAACTCATTCATCGCGATTCACCAAAATCGCCATTCTATAACCCTGCCTTAAATCAAAGGCAACTAATGTACAACGCGTTACAACAGTCCATCAATCGGGCAAGTTTCTTATGGTCTAAATTATCAACTTCTATAATTCCTGATATACACGGAGTATATCTCACAAAAATTTCAATTGGCTCTAAACCAAGTGCCAAACTAGTTGCTGTTGACACCGGTAGTGATCTTATATGGATACAATGTGAACCTTGTGTCCATTGCTACGAACAACGAACTCCAATTTTTAATCCACAAAATTCGTCTACTTATAGACCAATTACTTGCAGCTCTACTGAATGCATGAGTCTTCCTGGAGGCTCTTGTTATACGAGGAAAAATACATGTTTATATTCTGCTAGATATAACGATGAATCATACAGCTATGGTGATCTAGCTAGTGAGACATTCACATTTGACGATGCAACAAATATTACTCATCCAATCAGATTGTCTATGCCCAACATAACTTTTGGTTGTGGATGGATGAATGATATCACTACACTTGATACTGAACCAGCTGGAATTATTGGTCTTGGAGCTTCACCTTATTCACTTGTTTCCCAAATTAAATCCAAATTTGGGCATAAATTTTCCTATTGCTTAGTCCCATTTTTCCAATTAAATGTGTCTAGTAGATTGAGTTTTGGTGAAAATGAAGCCTTGATTTCTTCAACTAAACATATGGTTACAACCCCATTATTTTTAAAACCTCCAAAGGTTTATTATTTCCTAAAGTTATTAGGAATTACCATTGGGAATACAACGATTCGATTTCATAACACATCGAAAAAAGCTCACAAGGGAGGGAAGATTGCTATAGACTCTGGGACAACATTTACATTTTTACCAACACATATGTATTCAGAGATGGAGAGAATAATGAAGCGCGAGATAAAATTGAAGCCTCTAAGAAGCAACACAACGCGATTCTTGCAATTGTGTTATCAAGGATTGGGTGTTTCAGATGTTCCTCTAGTGATATTTGAATTTCAAAATGCAAAGTTGGAGTTGGAAGCGTTAAATAGTTTTGTTAATATTGGAAATGATGTTATTTGCCTTGCTTTTGCTCCAGCAAAACATTTGCCTATATTTGGGAATATAGCACAAACAGATTTCTTTGTTGCCTATGATCTTGACAAGAAGACTGTTTCTTTTAAACCCCAAATTTGTGCCAAATTGTAACAAGGTTTATATGTCTGATATTTATATGATTATTATATATCTATCTAAAAGTATCTTATTGGACTCTTCAATTTTCCCTGATCGGTTTCGTTTTACTTGTCATTTTTGACTAATCAAGAAAGAACATTTATCCTAATGTCTTTGAAAAATGCAGTAAGTAAAGATATTTAGAATCCTATCAATAAATAGAGGTAAAATGATAAACTCACCATAGCAATCAATGTTTTTTTAAAAAGTATGTCAAGTCAAAATTTGACAAGTAAAAAGGGACACAGGGAGTATGAAATTTTTACAAACTTACTCAAAGTTTTCTAATTGTCCCATTTGAGATTTGATTATTCCAAAATTTAATACTCTTCCATTCGATAATATTTGTCCACTATACTATTTTAAAATATTCAGTAATATATACTTATTCACTTTACGAAATTAATAAATAATTTTATAATTTAATTCTAATTTACCTTATCATTAATTATAGTTATTTCTCTATTATATTTTTCAAGAGATTGTATTTCTTATATTTAAAGAGTGATATCATAAAATTTATTCATCTATTTATAATTTCTTAAAAAGTGTGTAAAATCTATACTGGATAAATATTATTAAACGGAGAAAAAATAACAAGAGGTCAACAACAATAACTTCAGTAATTAACCCTCTTACTAGGCCTGCTCATGTCTTCTTTTTCCTAGCGTGAGGTCAACATGATCATAACTACAAATTAATCTTCCATGGTATTTTGTCAATATATAATAATCCGATATTTATGTGGATATCATAGATGACTGAACAATCTTTTTATGAATGATGCATCAATTTTCTACTTGAAGGAATATCTTCTTTTTTTTTCGGACTAAATATTTTACTAAGTTGATATCATAGAGGATTAAGAATTTTACTTATTAATTTTGTATAATATCATGTCAGTATATAACATACCATATGATCGACTGAGTAGTATTTCTTCATTAAGGAAACAATAGTAAATTAAATAATGATAGATATGAAAGCTTAATAAAGTTTTATATTAGAAATTTTTATAAAAGCCCGCTGACTGATCCCAAGGGATATTTGGATCACCACAATTACCCACTGAATTTGATTGATGATTTATATCAGGCCATGTTCCACAATTTTCAGCTCCACTATAACATTCAACCACTTTTCTATTATAATTACTCCTTTCACCATTAATTTCGTAAACAAAAAAAACCATAATTAGAGCAATAACCAGAATTAATCTTCCACTCATTTTTTTTTCCCCACTGAAAATTAAACAAAAATTATGTTAATGTGTTTATAAAAGTTATATCAAAAAGGTTTAACGTTGAGATCAAATTTATAATATCCAATATTGGAACACGTAACGTAGCATGTTGATGTTTGTATGTTAAATTATATATTAACTATCATTTTAATGAGAAACTGATGTAAGGCAAAAAAAATTAAACATTTTCACTCGAAACGTAATGCATTTATAAGCTCTTCTTTTCTTCTTAGTTATCTTTTTTTAAAAAAATAAAATAAAATAAAATCAAAATATTAATTAATTATTTTAAATTAGATAATTAGACTACAACAAGGAATAATTTTATCAAAATCATTTGGTTATTTATTAAAAACTAAATTAATAGAAAATATATTTATTTTCCTTTCCAAATAAGAACACAACTTGTATCTACTACAATATGACTCCATTACAAACATTAGCTTGCTATAAATGACATACAAATGAAAAAATAAAATTAGCTTAAACTCTATTTATTTTTTTCCTTTTGGAAATTGGAGTAATGAAGTTGTCCTTTATTATAGGGAAAACTATACGAAAAGTACACTTTTAATTGTTATGTTACATTTTTTTAAAGTTAATTTTGATTATTTTTCAAAGTTAAATTAGATTACACTAATTTAATATTTAAAAAAAAAAATAGATACTCAAAAACTATACGATAAGTACTATAAATTTTATTTTTTTTGCATATAAATTTGACGAAAAAATACATCATAAAATGTTAATCAAAGTTATTATCGTTTGACTTTTAAAAAGGGAAACTATAACAATTAAAAATGGACGAAGATAGTAATGTACTCTTATTTAGTGTTATCTTGAAGTCATATTTTTAATAATGAGCATAAATTAATTTATTTTGATTAATTAAATTAACTAATGAATATGAATTAATTATTTAGTTTTCTTATGTTGATCAAATTTATACTTTCAAAACTAATAACTCTAAAAGGTAAAACAGGAAGGATAATATGATTTATGTAGTGATTTTGTGAAATAACAAATATTAAAGATCGTCTATGTTTAATAAAGATAACATATAAATAGGAACCGAAGGACTAATTACTAGGCATGCTCATATCTTCTTTTTCCGCACACGATGTCAACATGATAATAATTACTCCCTCCGTTTTATAAAGAATGTAAAGATTTGACTTAGCACAAAGTTTAAGAAAATAAAGAAGACTTTTGATCATGTGGTCCTAAATTAAAGTAATGTCAAATGTATAAAATTGTTCTTTAATCTTGTGGCCTTAAACATGCCACGTGAAAAATTGTTACCAAAAAAAGAAAGAGATCATTCTTTTTGAAATAGACTAAAAAGGAAAAGAGTTCATTATTTTTTAAACGGAGAGAATAATAACTATGAATTAGTACCCTATGATATATTGTTAATAATATTCCATCATATTTGAGTAAATATCATAGATGACTCGGATGTCTCTTTTTAAGGAATGCACCATCTTCTAAGAAACTATATTCCTATATATAATAAGAGGCTAGGGAGAGGAGCTTAGGGTCGTGCTGCTTGCCGACCAGAAGCCCCTCATCCCTTCTTATTTAAACTATACTAAACTAAAAATGGCTGCTACATGACCTTTATTTTTCATTTTCTTTTACTTTAGCACAAATATGGGCCCCTTGTTTATCTCTGTTCCGTTTCTTTCACTCTTTCTTTGCATTCTTCAACTGTAATTCCCAATTTTTTTCTTTTTATTTGTTTCTCACAATTTATTGCTCTTTAATTTTCCCACTTTGTTTAGTTTTTGGCAAATTAAATTGTTGAATCTAATTACTCCATTTATTATATTTTAACTATAAAATATATTAGAGGCACAATTTCTTTTTCTAAAAAAATATAGTTATGTCACTTTTCAATTTTTATTTTTAATTCAGTCCTTTTATCGTATATTTTCTCCGTTCACTTTAACTGTTGTGATTTTGTTTTTTAATTCAACTTCAATTAACATTTTATGATGTATTTTTTTTTATCATATTGAAATAAAAAATTTGCAATCTATACTATTTTTCGTGTAGGTTTTGAATATCTAAAATTTTTGTTCAAAATATAGAATTAATGTGACAGAGTAGTAATTGGTACAATTACCGACTTCAATTAGTACATTCGATCCTAAATTCTTCAGATATCAATCTTGTGAATGTCAATGTTTATTTGCTAACAAAAATTTAGTTGTCTCTCCAAATTCTACTGTTCCTCATTTACTAAAAAAGTAACATATATTAATGACCTAAAATTCACAAAAATTATCAATTTAAAATATTTAGGAGACACATAAAAAAATGGTTAACTCTTGAACACAGAAAGTAGCATATGTTATTAAAAACTCAAATAAAAAATACTATAAATTAAAATAATTGATATCTTAAAATATCCACACGACAAAAGAAAAATTATTTGTACTGCTTCTGTCACATAAATTAGGATTTAGATGATTTTAAAATTTTATTTTTGATTATACATTATAAAATAACCAAATAAGTTTATTTTTACTTAAATTTAAAAAGATTTATTTCATTTCTACCATCAATTTCATCGCTACCTTTATTTTCTATTTAGCAATAATATAACTTTTATTCATATTGGGCCGGGCAACGCCCGGCTTTTGTTAACTAGTTATTATATGATATAGATGATTGGATAGTAGTGTTCTTTTTATAGGAATAATATATATACCATATAGATATCATAGTACATTGCAATTGAATACTTCAATTGCTACTAATTTGGTATACTATACACTAGCGAGTTATAAATTGGTTTTTGAGATATAAAAAAGATTTTTTTTTAAAAATAAATAAATAGAAAGAAGCTCAAAATACTTGGAGAAGACAAATAATGATAGGAAAAATAGTAAGATTATCAAAGCAAAAGAAAAATAACATATTTAATGTAATCTTATAAGTCAGGTCTTTTTACTCTTACCTTTGTGGGATAGAGAAATTGTTTCTAATAAATCATCGGCTAAAAAAAAAATATAATCAAACATGTTTGAAAGAAGAGTGACAACACTGGAATGCAATAGAAAAGTGGCAACACTGGAATGTTTTCTCTACCAGGCATGGCTAATAACATACGTCCACCTTTCATCAATTCTTCTGAACGATACTTTAGAAAAGTAGCGAAATCTCTTTCATATTGCTTAGAATATGCTTTGAGGACGCTTGATGGGCTTGTACTTGCTGCATAAATAGTCCCTCTGTTATTCTCAATTCCATCAGGCACCTATATATCATCCAAAACGTACCTAAAGTCAGCTATCTGAAATAAATACTACATCATTTTCTTTCTAACTTAAATATGATTACAACACACACATACCTAATACCAATCTAATTTCACAAGTGGAATCTGAGGAGAGACTCGATAAATAAAAATGCACTTATTGCTTAAACTTGGAATCTCAGATACTTTATATATATATATATATAATGTAATTAAAAATCTATACATGTGTGTTCATGAAACATACCTAGGTGTGACAATTGGGTGGGTTGGCTTGGGTTGAGTTAATTTAGTCGGGTCATAATGGGTTAAGACAATAATTAGGACAAGACCCAAATTTACTTGGGTCAAAACGGGTTATATAATGGGTCAAGACCCAACTCAACCCAATTTTTACTAACTTTAATTGTTCTTTTAAACTATTTTATTACCTACTAAAATTATCTTTCTTTATTATAACTATATATAACATATCCAATTGAAAAAAAAATAGAAATATTTTGACAAGATTTATCATAAACCAATTTAGTTACATATCCACCCATTTTTAATGGGTTGGATTGAAATGAGCTGAGCTAATAAATGGACGGGTCAATAACCAACCCAAATTTAATCAGATTGGACGGGTCAATAACCAACCCAAATTTAACCAGATTGGACGGGTTGAGTTTGATTTTTTCATACCTGAGAAAGCCAATGAAGACTGTAAGAAGAGTGAGCAAAATGTAGTTTATTGGAAGGAAAAAGTCTAGTATAAAATGAACCAGCAACTCCCGCAACAAAGCAATTTGGAGGATAAAATAATTCATCTCCTGATCTCATATTCTGTTTTTTCAAATCTTCATAGAATGTTGGCAACGATCGAAAAATGGTATTAAAATCATTGTCAGGAAGATCATTGAAAAAAACATGAAATTCGGGCAATTGTTGGCCATTGCTTGTACATTTTTCTCGAATAGTTTGAATGAGTTGGGAAACCGGCAAGTAAGTGTTAGGTCCAGAAGAACAGCCTAACTCCGCAATGCATATGGTTTCCCCTGTTGAAAGGCTGCGGTACAAAGCAGATATAGCTTCCTCTGTTATTGATTTTGTCGCGACGATCACCTTTTGCTGAACATATTTCAAAAATAAATTATCAAAATCTGAAAATTAATTATATATACCACGATTCATTTGATTTAAGAAAATTAAAAAAAAAATTGTATGATGATACCTGAAACAGAGAATTTTTTGCATAACTAGAGTCTCCAATTCCTTCAGTCATGTGAAGAACATTAGCAACTTCCATTTCTTTCTTCTCTTGGATTTCTCTGTGGAATATGTGTGTTTGGTATATAAGATGTAATTTTGACTTATATCACGATTTTAGAAAGTTATTTTTTTTTTAGAGATTTGTAATGTAATACTATTTTCGTTTAAAAAAAAATGATTTATTTTCTTTTTAGTCTGTTTCAAAAAGAATAATCTATTTTCTTTTTAACAACACTTTAACTTTAACTTTCGACTTGACATGTTTAACACCACAAGATTTAAGAATATTTTGATACATTTGACATAACTTTAATTTTGAATTATAAGATTAAAAAATCTTTTTTCTTATCTTAAATTCTATTTCAAACCAAACTAGACTATTTTTTTTTAAAAGAAAGAGAATAATAAATACAAAAGATTTGATAGCTCTAAAAGTAGAAATTTTGCGCCGTAAAATTTGGCAAGTACATTCCATCACTATAAATTTGAATTAGACCAAACCCTTTTTTGGTGGTTGAAAATTAAGTCAAACTAAGTAGGAGTTAGAGTGTGTTTGGTATGAAGGAAAATATTTTTTGGAAAATGTTTTTCAATTTTTTCTTAGGGCAACTTTCACATATAGCAAATAAAAAATTTATATTTGTATGTTATAGCAAAATTTACATAATTGCGCTACATAGCAAACATAGAAACCGTATAATTCGTTATACATATACAGTTGAAGCGAATTGTATAAAACGAAGTGTATAAAACGAGAAAGAGAAAGACACTTGGGCAGAGACTTGTATAAAAACAAAGTGTATAAAACGAATTGTATGATTATAAGTGTATAGAACGATTATATACAATTTGAATTTGTATAAAATGAGAAAGAGAGAAAGACAAAAGAGACTTGGCAGGGAATATACAATTGAATCCAATTGTATAAAACGAGAAAGAGAGAAATTAGATACAATTTAAAATTTGTATAAAACGAGAAAGAGAGAAAGACAAAAGAAATCGGGCAGGGGAGTATTTTTATTGTATAATTATAAGTGTATAGGACGAAAATATATGTACTTGCATGTATATATACAATTTTCTCACGCTTTATACAAACAGAAACGCAATTTATACATTTCGCTTCTGTTTGTATAAGTGAGAAAGGCGAGGGTGGCGAGCGAGATTTGGGAGAGTGGCGAGCGAGATCTGGAAGAGGGGAGAGAGGGAAACAAAAATATATGTATTTATACAATTTCCTCTGCTTTATACAATTCGAAATAATTTTTATACACTTGTATTTGTATAAAAAGTGAGGAAGCGAGGGAGAGATTGGAGGAGAGTGGCGAGCGAGATATTTGGGAGAGAGACGCCTGGTAATTTTTTGCAAACGTTTGCTATGGAGCACAATTAAATCAAAACCTAGCTACTCCATTTATTTTAGGTTATTAGTTTGCTATTATATATAATTATCCCTTTTTCTTATTTGGTTGGGACAAAAGTTTTGGAAAATGTTTTCCGAATCAACTCATTTTCCTCAAAATTAAGGAAAATGACTTCCTTTCAAAAATTAAGGAAAATATTTCCAAAAGTCTCCTTCAATTTCAAATTACATTTTTTGGGGGAAAAATATCAATTTAAAAAAAAAAATTAATTTTAAAATTTTATTTTTTCACCCGATCCCTGACCCCACCACCACCACCACCGCTCACCCTTCAAACTCATCAATTTATTCAAACTCATCAATTTGTTCTTAGGCTTAGCTTTTGAGGGAGAGAATGAAGGAAAGGTAGATGGAAATATAGGAGATTTGGGAGAATGGATTGGGTTATTTTAAATGGGGTCGGGTTATTGGGTTAAAATAAGAAATCAGTTTTTTTAAAAAAAAATCGGGTCAATCCGTCTAATGGGGGTAAATTTGGTGAAATTAGTAACAGGAGGGGTAAAACTAACTTTATTTTAACGACGAGGGTAAACTTAAACAATAGATCAAAGTTGAAGGATATTTTTGATCCTTTTCCCTAAAAAAAGATAGGCAACTTTTATACCAGATCACCAACTTTTAGGACATATAAAATTATATTCATGTTCCAAAGTCCAAACTGGATCATCATCATTCATCATTGCATTTTAAATAGCCATGGTGGAAAATTGTTTAGAATATGGGTATGTATATTAAGTTTGTAGACAACGGAATATAAATAGCTGCGTTAAATAAAATTAACTATCAACTAATAATTGAGGTATAATTTGATAATCGATCTCTTCCAAAAATTTTAAAAGAGAAAACTATCAAGGGTTAGTCCATCCCAACCCTCAACCCTTTTAGGATTGAATTGAGTTGAGCATTTCCAGGCCAATCCAAATGAAGAGCCGATCCGTCCTAGCCCTTCAAATTTCTTGACCCAAAAAACCTAGGCCGAGTGGAATTGAGCTGATTCTTTTTGATAACTCTACATTTTAGTTGAGCCACATGAAGATTTTTAAGTTGTCATAGTGGAAAATTGTTCAAAATATGGTTGGATATATTAAGTTTGTAGACGATGAAATATAAATAATCGTATAAAATAAAATTAACTATTAAATAAAAATTGGGTATAATTTAACAATTGAACCTTCTCCCAAAATTTTTTAAAAAGAAAACGTAATGCCCTAAAAGACAAAACCTCATAGGAAGAAAAGAAAATTATAGTACTCCATTAAAGCCGCTCCATAGAACATAAAAAGAGAAACATTTTCAAGATTGAACCAACAATTAGACTGCAGTAGCTCTGGAATTTCAGTTGCAGATTCTTTTACAAGTAACCCTAATTTCTCTCGATGTTATTTGCCTAATTTTTTTATTTTTTTTTGTTATTAGAACTCGTTAGGTTACTTGGCAGTGTATAAAAGTATGTATGATGTTCTGGTTTTTTGAATTGGCAGTGGGTAATGTATATGTTCTTGTATTTGTATTTGGGCTGCTTTCTGTTGATACAGTAAGTTAAGATGAGGAATGCCAAACACTGAGATTGAAGTGAAAAATGCCAAAAGGGTAAATTTTTATGGATGGGAAGTAAAAATCTTTGCTTAAAGAAGTTAGTGGAAGGAGAGTGTGTGTTAGATGGTGTTGTAGACTTGTAGTGCTTGCATCTTCCAGCTTAAAAAGCTAAATTGTGTTCTTCATGCAATTCTCGCATAAAACATTAAGGGTGGGTTGTTAGCTATGGAGGATTGGTCAAACTTTCGGAAAAGTATTTTCTTTAGGAAAATAAGTTGGGATAACAAGTACCCTCCAACACACCTCGTCTTCACCCTCACCCCGTAGCCCCCATCCGCACTTTTCATAGTATCAGTTTAGTTTATATATAAATGATTTTTGGATAATATTTTTTGTGTACGTACCGAACACAAGAAAATAAGTAAGAAACCCACTTATTTTTGTGGAGAACATTTTCTAATAATACATTTTCCTTCATAGAGAACACACCCTAAAACTGAAGTGGTTAATTCTTGCCAAATATTATGTTATTATCACATCTAACGTTTGTTTTTATTTCACCTGGGACATTTCACTTTAGCTTATGTTTTAACTTTTTTGGCTTTTGGAATTGCTTCCAGCTCAAAATGGGCAGACTGAGGTGGACAGGAGTTTCCCCAAAATCTATCATTAAAATTGTTTTGGTAATATTATTGAAAACTGCTGCAATGTTGTTCTTTCAAGTTATATTTCAGAGAAGTGGTAATATTGTCCCTAAACTCTTTTTCTCCATTTACAGTCACAGCACTCAGTTTCTGCAAATTCAATGATCAATAAAGGGAATGTGTGTACACATGTTTCAGAATATCTACCTACATTACTTAAAAATCGATGTAAGAGGCTTACCTTGAACTGTAACTTCTGAGATTGAACTCTTTTCTCTGTATCAAACTCTGCAATTCTAACGATTATTTGCCACGACTCATGAGCTACTTGTCATTAATTGAGCTCAACTTTGTGCCCTTAGTTGTTAGTTAGGTTAATTGGGCATTGGTTCTGATGTGAGAAGGTACAAAAATTTAAACTTTACCTTCATTGAGCAGTGGTAACATAACGAGGTAATAATATCTTGGATTTGTTACAAGCTTCATTGATGTGGACAATTTTCAGAAAGGTCAGGATGGTCTAACTAATTGGTGTACACTAAACAGTCCTCAAAAAAGCAGTTTACCTAATTTGACACCAATTATAGAAGAGGTGGCAGATACTTGTTACAGAATAGGAGGAAAACGTGTTGCTTAAAGCTTTTGTTTGATGGGCAAAGCCAGTGTAAGCAATTTCATAAGGTGTATTAGGACCATATATTATCTCTGTCGCTTGAGAAGCCGGAGGAGGGGATATATGCCAGGGTTGCATAGGGGCAGAATTGTTCTCCTAAGACTATAAAGCAAAATCATGTCACCAGCTGTCGTGGTAGGTGCATAGTCACCTAGGCAGAATAGAGGGATTGCACAACCTGCAATTATGGCTGATGCACAGGCTTAGTGCATAAATTTATAGAATCTTTAATTAATTATTAAAAAGAGTTCCATGCTAAGGATAAAACCATACCGCTGCAAATTTCCTCTCACCACGACCCCAAAGCTAGTACTGGCAACATCAGATTTACTTGGACCTGAGGTGAATACTTAAATGCTAAAATATAGTTGTTAGTGCACTCAAGGGTGTGGTCAACCAAGTGGGAGGATATCTATGAGGTTATAGATTCAAATTAAAAAACACTCGGTGATTTCTTGTCATATGCCTAAACCACCAAGAACTACGCATACTTGGGAGGCAGTAGGTATCTGGCAGGATAGGCGAGGTGGGTGCAATTGGCACAGACACCATTGTCATTGAAAAAATGGTTGATAGTGAAAATCTACATTTATGTATGTGCTGAATGTATGTTGAAACACCTGAACTTGACAGAAAATGTCGTTACTCTAACATGAATTATGTTCAGCCAATTGAAAAGCCAATCTATGATACCATGGTTTACTTTGCTTTGTATATCAGCTTTGTACAGTTGCAGTTTTATTGATAAACCTAATAGTTCTTCGACTAGGAGATTTCCACCGTTGAAGCATTTTTTCCATTCCACCGGTATTCCTCGATATCTATAGACAGCTACTTTTGATTTGCGTGTTTCATCCTATTGATTGCTCTATCATATGAACCAATTGCATCACTTAATCTTTCAGGAGCTTCTTATTCAGCTAAGCGAGATTACTATGAAATTCTAGGCGTATCTAGAGATTCTACTCGAGATGAGATTAAGAAGGCTTTTCATGTGGTGAGGATATTATTTGATAAGCTTTTAAGTTTGAATAAGCGGTTTATTGATATGTTCATTTTCAGTTAAATCAAGATGCCGTCTTCTATTTGGTGTTAAAATCTTGTCACTGTCAACTTGGCACCACCTTTTGTTTGCATATGGATCTGTTTTGGTATCGAAATTTTACTAGTCATTGGTAGATTGTTTTCAATGAAGAGGCTGGTTGTTTAGTATTTTGTTGTCATAGGATACATCAGAGTTTTCTTCTTATCCCCCTCCCCCTCCCATATCTGAAAAAGGGATCTTCTTCTTTGTTTAGAAGTGATAATTCACATTGTGTTGGTGTTCTCAGACAAGTGATTCAATTTTTGCACTTCAAGAATTTATTTGCTTCATTTATATTAAGCATTATCTAGCTTATATCTGTGGCTTTTTTTATCATTTTCTTCATCCGTTCTGTGCTATTTTAACTGTCTAGTATGTTGACATCAAAACCTTTTGCAGCTTGCAAAAAAATACCACCCAGATGCCAATAAGAATAATCCATCTGCGAAGAGGAAATTTCAAGAGATAAGAGATGCATATGAGGTTTAAATATTTCTGTGTTCTTGAATAATAGTAGTGACCATTATTGAAGAATTGTTGCATTTCCTTGTACTACTTTCGTATGATTTTTTATGGATTGTAATCGTGAAAGGTGAATCCAGATTTTGCAAAACCCACAGAAGAGAGCACAATATGACATGGTAACATGTCTTTTATCCTATGGGTTGTATTTTCAAGTTATGCTACATCATGATACAATTTGATAAACTACTAATGATGTTTTTTTTATTAATTCAGATGAAGGAGCAACCAAGCAACAACACAGAAAATATAAATTATAATTATGGGAATGACAATGATTTTAGATATACATATAGCACACAATTCTCTGGTTCGTTTCAGAAAATATTTTCTGAGGTATATTTCTTCTCCACCCTTTTTTTCTCTTTTGTGAAGTGCGGCGATGTATGGAATTTTGCTTAAATGTATATGTTTCAATATCTCTCAGATATTTGAAAATGAGGCTGAAAATCTGACGCAAGACATTCAGGTGGTGCCTTTTGTGATTATTTTCCATTTGAGATTTCCCGAGAAGATCAAGATGGTCCTTAACGTTTTGGGGTTGGTTTACTTTGGTCCTTGATATATGGACCTTAATAAATATGGTCCTTGGCGTATTGGAAAAGTGAATTATTTTAGTCCTCTACACTAAAAACTAACTGATCCGTCAAGTTTTCAGTTAAATTTAGCCCTCGATGATCAGGAAAGAGATTTTATGGCGGAGGCGCTAGAGGAGAAGTCAGGGTAGATGAATGTGAAGGACCGGAATCACTGGTGGAGAAGACACATCAGTGCTGGGTTCCGGTTCTGAACTTGGTGAAATTTCGACGGATCTGTAGAGATACATTGTTGTTCAGACAGAACCCCAAAGAAAAGCATGAAAGAAATCATTTCAAATTCTTGCAATAGTTAATGATCTTTTCCTGGCTGTTATCATTAAAAAACGCTAAATTTAAATAAATTAAACAATATACAATGTAAAAAAACAATTGCAGATCTAGAGATTTGTGAATTGAAGGAAAAAGAGAGGGGTTTGGTAACTTACATGTTGGCTAAATTTGTTTCACTTCTTTGATGTACTTCAGTATACTTTAAAATTTATAAAGGATTCATCTTCTTGTGAATTTGTTCCTAGCAGGGGATGTGCCACCAGTCTCAAGTTTTTTGTGATTTTTCAGAGCTCCTACTTCTGATGACGGAAAAGACGATAGCTTGGGCCTTTGTTGCTGTGACTTTTGTTAGTCACGTGGTTAGAGGGTTAAACTTAACAGCATTTCTTAAAATCTGTTAGTTAGGGTAAAGGATCAAAATGATAAACATTTTTTTTTTTTGAAAATGGTAATGGTTTCTTATCAAAATGATTAACTTTTCTTATGCATTAAGAATAGTAAGGACTATATCTGGTAGGTGTATATATCAAGGACCAAAGTAAACGAGCCCTAATACATTACGGATCACTTTGATCATTTTCTCAGATTTCTCCGCATTTTCAGAGACCTGTTTGACTGTATTATCTTCAAATGGTAGGTGGAGCTTTCTCTCTCTTTTTCTGAAGCTGCTAAAGGATGCACAAAACATCTTTCATTTGATGCAGATGTACCATGTGATTCTTGCAGTAAGTAAAAGCTGATGTTCTCTTTTGATACACATTTAAACTATCTGGTTATGTTTTTGAAGCCTTTACTTTGTGTTGCAGTTGGATGTCTTATTGTCTTTTTCTTTGTTTATTATGCTATCTCTTTGTGGAAGCATGGGTAGAGGATGATTATGCAGTTTGTCTGGCTTCTCTTTCTCTCTCTCTGTGACATGTTTCTGCTCTCTTTATCTGTTCTTTTTTTTAAACTGGTAAATTTAGTCTATATATCCACAGGTATAGTACAAAAAAACTGTAGATCCCCTTCAAAAGTGTTACAACTTACAGAATAAAACAGTTATAGTCGCACACCCCTTCAAAAGTGTTGCAACTTACAGAATAAAATAGTCTTAGTCTAAACTGCTGGCTATAAACAATCTAGCACATGAAAGATGTCTTTTGTCCTAGTTAATATATCTTGTTTACACCAAAAATAGAAAAGAGCTAAGCATTTTGTCACTAGAAAGGTGAAGGGAGCAAAAAACTGCTAGCGAGTTCCAACAGTCATGCTTTTACTCTGCTAAAAATACAGTACTATAGGATGCTGTCCTAATGGATAAATTAGTACATTGATCATAAAGGTCACCTGGAAAGTATGGTTACTCTAGTTTCATGGGAGATAATGGTGCTTAACTGCTTATAACTGGAGGCACTATCTGGCTTCATCTGAAGTGAAAGAAAATAATAATTAAGTCTATATCTCAAGAGAGAAGAAAAAATGTAATTGTATTCAATCTATTCAATATTATATGTGGCTGACTTGCATAAATTAGTACATTGATCATAAAGGTCACCCGAAAGTATGGCTAAAATTTATAAGTAATGAGGCTACTCTATTTTCATGAAAACGGAGCTTATACCTGGAGGAACTCTCTGGCTTCATCTGAAATGAAAGAAAATAATAATTAAGTCTATATCTCAGAGGTAAGAAGTAAAATGTAATTGTATTCAATCTATTCAATATTATATGATGTGGCTTGACTTGCATGAAAAATGATGGAGTTGCTTTGACTTTTAACTATTCCCTCGGTCTCATTTTATATGACAATTTTATCCCAAAACTTCCTCTTTGAAATTCATAGTTTTACCACTTATCATGATCTTAGCTTTAATACTGTGTTATCCTCATCCTCATTCAGGTGGTTTGGGCTATCCATTGAATTCAACGCCAAAAGTATGTCCAACTTGTCAAGGAGTTGGGAGAGTAAGTACATTCAAGTTTCTGACGGTGACCTCATCATATGAGGTTTAACCTTAGTGGAACACCTTCCCCTTAATGCCTGATAATTGAGCAATGTTATCTTTCTGTTTTATTAATACTCTCCAACGTATTCATCAGGTTACAATCCCTCCATTTACAGCAACTTGCAGTACCTGTAAAGGATCTGGACGAGTCATTAAGGTCTTGATTTTATACAATGAACAACTCTCTAATTTGACACAGCTTCAAATGGTCATTGCTTGGTTTTCTATCAGGAACGTTGTAGGGCTTGCAAAGCATCAGGAGTTGTTGAAGCCATTAAAGACGTTAAAGTAACTATACCTGCCGGTATGCATTGGTTTTTACTTTCCAATTTAAGTGCTACCGCAAGGAGTTTAGTTTATTTCTAAACTACATCTGTGTACTATAGTTGAACATTAGCAGTTCCAAAAAAAAATCTGCATACTTCAGTTGAAGTTCTTGTATATTCTGCTTAAACAACTTGATGGAAACTTAATTAGTTCACAATATTCCATATCTTTGTTTTTCTCCTCTAGGGTGGGGACTTTTCTGCTGGCACTAATTTCGAGCTTAAACAGCCCAAGATGTTTTTTATGTGTAAATAAACATGTGGGGTAAACTATATTGATACAAATCCCCATGCCCTAGTATGATAGATATAAGATAAGTTTAATCGATTATTATAGGCAAGAAATTTCTCAACCACTTGGATTTGAACCACCTCTTTTTGAGTAAAAATCGCATGAACCAAACTTTTCAACGAAAAAAAGAGGGTGCAGGAGGTGGGTGGGGATTGGGGAAGGTATAGGATGATATCTAAAATGGGGAGTGTTAGGGCTATATCACTTAAGTTTGAATGTTGAGGATATAGCATGTGGTATTTTGCCTCGCATTTCTGCCATTAAATATACAAATGACTAATTTAATGAAAATTAAGGTGATTCGGTTCTTTTCCACTAAAGATTTGATCGTATTGTCGTATTTGACCCTCATCATATGATAAACTTCCTGACTATGGAGAACATATTTCTTTACCAGATCTGTGCTGGTTGTGTTGCCTGGTAAAGTCCTGAATTTCGAGTATAGAGTACAACCCTGAACTTAGAAGATTTAGTGTAGTCAATTTAGAAAGATGATTTTGCTAAAGGCAAATATGAAGCTTAACCACTGAGAAATAAATAAAGATGGTTTAGATAGTAGATTTTGACAGGTTTGCTATTTGATAAGGAGATACTTATTAAAGTGGAAGGGTAAACTTTATAATATGGTTGAGACCAAAAATGTTATGCAGGAGTGAATGTTGAACTTGTAAGGCCTGCATATCCACAGAAAAATATCTCCGGAATGCGGATGTTGAGATGATTGTATGGTTATTATATAAGATTAGAAATGACCACATTGGACAAAGGTTAGGGTAATATATATAGGCAATAAAATGAGAGAAGGTAATATGATATGGTTTAACTATGTTTTGTGTTGGACCTCCAAATATATCAGTTTATAGATGCGAACTATGATGATTGGAAGTTCTAAAAGGAGTCTAGGTAGATTTAAAATAATGAAGTTAAGTTTCAATATCACCCTATAATCTCTTGTAATCCATGTTGATCTAATCCAACTACGAACAAAATCAATGTAAAGAGATGATCAACTTAGGCAATACCAACTAGCTGGATTAATGCTTAGTTGTGTTGTTACACTTACATGAGGTCTGGTTTATCAAGAGTCATTTTACCGTGGTTAGAGACTTTATGTCAATATGACTACATATGCGGGACTTAGGGAGCTACTTCTAAAAATCCGTTAGTTTGCCTTAAAAATTAGTTTGTAATGTAACAGAGGGAGAAATCAAGGGTTGCTATATAGTGAAATGGAACACTGTGATGCTAAGCAAAGAAAGAGGGGGACTGGGTATTAGAAATTTGAGAATCCAAAACAAGAGCCTTTTGATGAAGTGGTTGTGGAGATATACTAGTGAGGAAGGAACCCTGTGGAAGGAGGTGATAGTGGCAAAGTATGGGGAATTGAACCCATGGTGTACAGAGATAGTGTCAGAACCCTATGGATGGGGAGTATGGAGGACAATCAGAGCTTTATGGAACTCTATGGAAGAAAATGTGTTGATCAAAGTTGGAAATGGCAACAAGATCAAGTTTTGGAGAGATGGATGGATTGATCAAGTTCCTCTAAGTGAGTCATTCCCAGATCTTTTCTCAATCTGCAACAATCCTGAAGCCAGAGTATGTGAATGCTGGAAAACTCAAGGCTGGGACCTATCTTTCAGAAGACTATTGAATGATTGGGAAGTAGATAGAGTGGCTTCTTTCCTGGGAAAATTGGGGGGAACCAATCTAGCATCAGATGCACCAGATAGAGTTATTTGGACGCACAAGAAGGATGGCAAATTCACAGTAAACAGTGCTTACAAGAAAGGCATACAAGTTGGGGTTAGAGGCTACCATCATCACTGGAAGAGTATTTGGAGAGGACTGATCCCCACCAAAGTGAAATGCTTCACTTGGTTAGTCATCAAAAGGGCCTGCTTAACTCAAGAAGTGTTGCAGAAGAAAGGAAAGCAACTAGTCCCTAGGTGTTTCCTATGCAATTTGACTGGGGAAACAAACAAACACCTATTTTTACATTGCAAATTCACTACACAGATCTGGGTGATGTTCCTCAACATCACATGCTGTAGCTGGACTATGCCAGAACATACCTCCGATCTTTTTAAATGTTGGATCAAAAAAGGGGGTAGCAAGACTCAAAAGAAGTGGTGGAGGCTAATACCATCATGCATATGGTGGTCAGTGTGGAAGGAAAGGAATGGGAGATGTTTTGAAGATAGATCTAATTCCATTCACAAAGTAAAATGGAATTGTTTGGTATCTTTACTTTTTTGGTGTAAACAACTCTGTATAGAAGATGTAGATCAAATTATAGAATTAATAAGGAGCTTGTAATTTTGGTTAGGGCTGTAAATTTTATGAAGGTGGCCAGCATGTCCTTAATGCTGAAGAATACAACTTTACCAATGTTCAAAAAAAGAAGAAGAGCTGAACAGATGTAGATGATTCATATTGTTGAGCACGACTAGTTTCAGCATACCTGATTGATCCTATGTTCATTGGACGAGTAGACATTTCCATATGAAACTTTTTCTGATTTTCATTGTAGTAGCTAGGTCTAAGATCATAAGATAGGATTATTGTGATGAATTTACTTTCCGTGATGGATCAGGTGTTGACTCTGGTGATACTATTCGGGTGCCAAAAGCTGGTCATGCTGGCAGGCGAGGGGTGCAGCCAGGCAGCTTATTTATAAAGCTAAAGGTGCATGATCCTCATCTGATTCAAGTCTTACTCTAATGTATCTTCTATATTGGGTAGCTAATGTGATTTTTTGTGATCATTTTGGATTTACTACCATGTCTGTGACTTCAAGAATTTTTATGCATGGTCAATCCTTGTAATATTTGCATTATATATATAGCAGAAATTCATTAAATTTCTAGCTTATGGATAAATTATCTGATGTCCCTGATTAATAGCAGAAACCCACTAGAGTTTTTCTTTCAACAAGGGAATTGGAATATCCTAATGCATGGGTGATGGGTATGAAGTGAACACCTACAAAGCTAGACATGACCAGGATCTACTAAGGGTTCAGTGACAGGCCAAAAAGACATTTTCAAGGAGGTGGGCTCTTACATTTTATAAAGGGAGATGATATATACATTGCTTTGGACTAGTCAATATGGCTTCCAGCATAGCCTTGGTTCTGAAGATTTATAATGTTTGTTCCTTTCTCAAAAAAGTGAGATGATATATACATAATAACGTGTTTGGCGTTGCTTAGGTTATTTACCCTTCTCTTTAACTATATATCTTTTGAGTAGATGGTATTAGGGAAGGGTAAATAAAGGTAGACTGAGAGGCATTTACCTTTTATAGATGGTCAGAAAAACTTAAAGAGGGGAATGGGAGCTTAAGGTATTTGAGAACTGTGTATTTTGGCTTTTCCAGCCCCTCAACCTTACAACAGAATTTGCTGAATTACTTATGAAAAAGTATTATTATGCAATTAAGATGAGTAGACCGCCTTTAGTTATTTTTCTGACAAACAAAAAGTTGATGGAGTAGAGGTCCGTCGGATGTCTGATAGTGATAAACTAATGTACATTCTGTTAGTTGTAATTGGACCGGGAACGGAAAGACTTCACATCAATTCAATTAATAATGTCTGCTTCTTGAGTGCTAAGGAAAAATATATCCGAAAAGAAAGCTGATAAGAGAGTCTGCTATTTCATTCCACCCAAGTAATAAAGTGGAAGCCCTTCACTCCGATCAGAAAAACAAAGTCTCCCAGTGATATTTGTTAAAATCCAATCTAATCAGCAAGTCTTGAACACTTACCAAGCTCTTGATCAGTGTGTATTCACCTTCACTTTATTCTACTCTCTTTAGCCTTTATCATTATTCGATGAACTCTTGGCATATTAAACTCAAGCGAGACTGCTTGAACAAGAAATTGTTCGATTCAGTAGCAGCTCCTTACGTTTCTCCAAAAATGCATTGTGAGGGGATGGAAGCTTTCTGAAATTTATGTGCCCCCTCAATAACTTAATTGAAATATTTGAAAGCAAGCAAGGATAATCATTGATCATCAGACCGAAGAATATGACTTCAAAATGAAAGCTAACAAGCATATCAATGTTGGAGGTTGGACCATTGTTTGAACGACTGATTTGGCTCAAGACCTTCCATATATGTCCTAAAGCTATTACATGCACTGATTTAGCGTACCAGCAGGCATGCAAAGCGGGTGTTTTTGAGTATCATGCATGGTAACTGCAGTTTTTTCTTCTTGGGCTAATTTTTATATATTATGTAGATTCCATGTCATTGTTGCCAAAGATAAAAGTAGAGGGGGTATCAAGTTTCAGCTGTTTGAGTGCAAAGTGCAAATAATGTTCAAAAGCATGAGCTGTAGCGAAGAAATGCTTACAGAAGAACAATAAATGTCATACAAGAAAAATGAATATAAATACAAACCTCAATTATGTGGACTTAATCATTGAGAAGCTATAACATATGGAACATATGGCATAAAAGTATGCTAGTCTAGTTCAAAAAACATTTTAAATTTATTATTCAGATCCAATTTTGTTTACTTCAGTAACTTGTGTTCTTTTACTAAGTTTCTGTTTTCGTATTCCAATTCACGTAGATTTTCATACAAAAGTGTTCTCTATTGCTTTGTCATTTATGTTTGCTATTTAATGTTGCCCTCCTTAAAACTGATTCCATTGGAAGTTGAGAGTGGAGACTCAAAGCGCCAGTGAAGTGAGTGATAGTCAGGCGAAGCGTCTGGCCTGTGCTGCACTAAGCTTCAGGGCTTAAGCTCGTTTAGTGGGCCTTTAACAACATTGATTGGGCCAAGACCTATGTTTTTGTCGCACCCTTACACATAGTCACGTTAAGACAGAGAAATATCTTTTGATCTAATTGACTACATGGGCATACATTTGGTGCTTTTCTCAGTTTAGATTTTCCCTTGTTTTCTTTAAAACCTTTTGTCTTGGGGGTCCTTTTTGTTGACTGGTTTAACTTTGTTTACATGAAAACTTCATTCTTTTTGTTTCGCAGGTAGCTAAAGATCCTCTATTTGCTAGAGAAGGAGCTGACCTTTATGTGGATTATCATATCAGCTTTACAAAAGTGAGAATAACTTCCGTTCTTTCCCTTCTTTTAGACATGCTAATAAAAGTTTATGCTTTACCATATACATTTGCTTCGCTGTTGGTAGGAAGGTATCTGGGTTGTTCGTCTTTTTTCTTGATGAGTTCAAATGGATAGTTGTATCCTTGACACACTCTCTCCCTTTTTCTCTGTGCATCTTAATCAACTTAGTTAAACCATTAGTACCATTATCCAGAAAAATAAAAATAAAAATCATAGTACCATTGTCAATACCGACTCTGAAGCTCTCCTCAATCTTTCTCACTTCACAGTACCATCACCAGATTCAAGCATTGATCACCGTACTGAAGAACATGACTTCAAAATTTCATCCCATTCTAGTTGGCAATGATTAGAGGTTGTTTAGTTTTTTTTTGTTATCATTAAAGGCGATATTTTAAAAGAAGCATTAAGAAAGTGCTTTAAATATTTACAGGGAAAGGGAAAGATACATTATAGATTGTGTAATGAGCTCGATAAGTCTATCATGGCTTCATGTCATTTGCACTAGCCAGATTATTCCAAAAAAGCAATAGAGATTTGTTCTATATGGACCACCAAATAACTGAAGGAACTAAATTCCATATTTGCATTTTAGTCTTTCCGAGACCTTTCCTGTACCAGTACTGCAGCAAATAGTAGTTACCTTAGGCATTGCCCACTTGACCCCCAAAGCTTTTGTGTGAACCAGATTTCTGAAGTGAGTGAACAGTGAATGGAAAGGTGATTATGTCCTCAGATTGGCTCTCACACAAAAGGAATCTACTGTAAATTTCCTTTTTTGGTAGATTCTTGTGATTGAGGCATGCGCCTACAGCCAGCCATGTGAAGCATTCGACCTTCATATAGGTGTCATGTTTCTTCAAATGCATTTCCATGATAAATTGAGGATGAAATTTGAGTTCCTCAAGAGTCAATAACAAGCTTTAACTGTAAATTACCTTTAGCGTCTCCTTCCGGAATTAAGAATCAGGTAAGGAGATTAAAAGGGATACACTTTTCAGCATCTGAAGCATTGAAGAAATGCTGTGTACATCTACAATCATTTATTCTTCGCCTGATAGAATTCCAGCTGTGTGTGACCAATACTCTGAAATTGTAGCATCCGGATTCTGTGCTACACTGAAAAGTATTGCAAGTTTCTCCCTTAATATTGCCCATCCACCCAAACTTTACTCCTGCCATTACCCACTTGAAATGAAGAGTTGGAGTAAAATGTGTTTCCATGAACTCTGATGCTTTCCCAAATTCCATTAGGGCTGTGAGTTTGTGTCTGCTAGGTTGTCCAATGATTGAGAAGCCTATATTTTGCAGTGATAACTGTTCTCCATAGAGTGTATTCTTGGGCAGCGAATCTCCAAAACCATTTTTGCAGTAAGGTGATGTTTTGGACTTTCAGATCTTCCACTCCTACCCCCCCCCCCCCCTCCCTTCCCTAATTTTCTATCCAAGTTCACTATGTTCCACGGAAACAAATTAAAAGTTTTGTGCTATCTGTCCTTGCCAGAGAAAATCTCTCCGAGATTGTTGAGTTTTAAGTGATACTGATTAGCAAGATAACTAGATAATACTGAGTGGGTAGATGATAATGCTGGTAATGGAAAGTGGGGTGGGGTGGGGGGGTTGGATTGCAGATGATAAAAGTATCTTGTGGTTGTCTTCTGATGGTTTTATTTTTCACCCCCCTCCCCCTTCCCCCCCATTTTTTTTTCTAATCAGTATTCATCCCCTAGTTTATCGGGTTATATTATAAGTTGGCCAATCATTGAATGTAAAAGTAAAAAGAAAAAAGAAGACAAAAACAGAATCGTTTACTGCAGAAGTCTAAGTTGAGCATATTAGACAGGAAATAACTCAGAAACTAGAACAATAAGCAGCTCGAGGGATCTCTCGCTGTCCAAGCCACTATCATGTATAGTATTTATTTTAAGGTTCATTTATCTGAACTATGATAGTTTACACACTTTTCATGTGGCTAGCACAGACCAACTAACTGATTGAATAAAATTTAACCGGTTAGTAAAACAAGTATTTGGCAGACAAAAGATGTTTATGTAGCATACTGGGGCACGTTCATGGAAAAATATGCAATATGTACCTTGCCTTCGACCTTTCTCATAAGTCATAAACAATATACACGCAGTGTAGCTGAGGCTCCATGACAGCATGTGTACTACAAAAAGATGTTAGAAACCTGATTGAATAAACTCCAATCCTTAAACTGTAGGTTATGGGTTTGCAAAATACCAAAAGAAGTGAACATCACTGAAGACTAAATGCATAAGGCTTGAAAGAAAGCTTAAAGCTCTTATATTCTTTCTTCTTTACATATGCTTTTGTGGCTTAAAGTAGAATTTTAAAATTTAGTGGTCCTTATTGATTTTTAATAGGCTATCCTTGGTGGTAAAGTTGAGGTACCAACTCTATCTGGAAAGACAAATATACAGGTATGGCGTTTTATACTGGTTTTATCTATCTTTCAACATTTTTTATTTATTTTATTATCATGGCGTGATAATACATTTGAATTTCATTAGTATCGTGAATTATGTGTCACCTTGATATTGGATGTGTGTTCAATTTCTTTTCCATTTTAATTGTTGATTTTTCAATCATCTTTTGACTGAGTGGCGGTGATTTTGGTTGTCTGCACCCAAGGTTGTGGCCTGCTTTATTATTTGCTCAAACTCTTGGGGTTTACAGGGTTTAAACAGTAAAGTCTACATGCTCTGATTACATCATAATTATAAGAAGAAAGTCAATCTAATTGATCCTAACAATTAACAGATGTATACCATATTTACAAGATCCTAACCATATCTACAAGATCCTAAGAATTTTAATATATTAATTTTACCCCACTTGGAAACTTGAAAAAGAGTTTTCGGGTCTTGATAGGGGTGTCAAATGGGCGGGTTGAGTTGATTGGAGATATTAAAATGGGTTGAAATAGTCGGGTTGGGTCTTGACCCGCCCAAGTTTACTTTGGGCTCAAATGGGCTAAAAATCGGTTTGGGTCTTGACCTGCCCAATTTGACCCACTTAATCTCAATAATTTTAGTATAGTGATATTTAACTTTTATAATCACAATTTGAATTTCAACTCAAGAATTTTTTATTTTTTTAAAAAAGTAACAAATTGATAAATAAATTCTAAAAGATATTAAATAGATATTAATTCATAACTTCAATATAGGAACATATCTAAAAGAGTCTTAAAACGGGTTGAAATTGGAGATTGAATTGGGCTCAATAGAGGATTCTTTTAAAATGGGTTAGACTTAAATGGGTTGAGATTAAACCCAATCTAAATTATCTTGAGCCCAACCCTTAAAATTCTGGGCGGGTTACCTATGTTTGGGTTCATTTTTGACACCCCTAGGTCTTGAGTTACTCTCAAGTCTCAACAAGAGAGTGCTGTTCTACAAAATCCATGGATGGAAATTTTTCCTTACAAAAAGAGGTAGTGATGTTTTCGCAAAAGACAAACCTATTACCAATTCTCCTAAAACAGAGAGCCATTTCATTCCATCCATAGTTTTCTGAAAATAAACAAAAACTTCTATTTTTTCAAAAAAAAAGAAGTAATTGAAAACCTCTAATCCAAACTAAAGAGGGAAGATGAGATGAAAGATTGTTAGTGAAGCTACTTGAATGCTTGTAAATAAGCTTGGACTTGGCTTTGGGATTGAACATCAATTGCAACAATTCAATAAAAAGACATTTCCATCTCCTCTGTCAGGCCTTTTTTCAGTTATGGAAGTTGCTTTACTGTTTCATATGTTGCCTGAAAAATCAGCAGCATTCAAGTGCTTGCCCCTTGGTGTTTTTTTCATATCATGTGCTAGAACCATTGAACTCCCTCTATTACCAAAGCTAGCTGCTATTTTCTATTTCTGGTCTTTTTAGGTACCCAGGGGTGTTCAGCCTGGACAACTTGTGGTACTACGAGGCAAAGGTATCATAGCTTTAGTTACTGTGAATTCTAATCTGTTTAATATACTTCCTTCTGAGCAATCAGACTTGTTGTCTGTCATACTTAGGTTTGCCAAAGAGTGGATTTCTGGTGAACCATGGCGATCAATATGTGCGGTTCCGTATTGACTTTCCAACGTATGTTTCTCTCTCACCTTTCCAGATCATTTTTATCCGAAATCAGTTATTACAGTTCCCTGAACTCATTAGAAAATTAGGCAAAATTGACAATATTAACAATTGCATTGCTTAGAGGAAATACCAAATGTCTTTAGTTGGGTTTTAAGCTAATAAACTCAAGGATGCTACCTGAACTGATTTATATTAAGTCAAGCACCAAAATTAGCCACTCTTGCATCCTCATGGGAAATGAGAACAGGAAGAAAATGCTACAAGTCACTTCAAAAAGGATCATCGATCTGATGTACAAGAATAATTTGTGTGAACTCATCCAATCTTTTAAATTATTGCTAGGGCATGTGTTCATACAAGTAAATAGATATTTTGTTTGGGATCATGAACATTCCCCAGGTAATTGCACCATTAATATCTCCGAGAGATTCCTTTGTGAAGTGTGAACTGCTTATCTTTATTCAAATTCTGCAGATGTTTAGGCATTAGGGATAGTAGGATTGACTCATGTGAGCATTAAGGAAATTGGTGTTTAGTTTATAACATGTTAGTAATGTGTAAAAATGAGAGGAAGATAGATTCATTATCATAACCAGTGCGTTGACTCAATCCTTGAGTGATCTGCTGAAAAAATCTAAAATCAAGCTTTCCTGATCTGATCTGGTAAGAAACGTTGTATCACCAAATGAACTATAAACAAGCAATACCTATTTGTTAGGTATGAAAATATCTGGGAGTCGAATTATACATTGAATGCATCTACAGGTTTATAATCAGTTGGTGTTTTCTTTTGTTTTGTTACTGTTACATTTATTGATACATTTTACTTTTTCGGAAGTATTGTTATTTGGGTTTGAACCAATCTGGTATCAGTAGTTACTAGGTGTTGGTAATATTGAGGTACTGATAGATGTGTGTTAAGGCATATAAATCCTCATTATGGGGTTAGGCATTAGTTGTCTACTTAAAATGGTTTTGCAGTTGGTCCAAAGGGCTGCCCTAGATGAATTACTGTCACGCAAAAAAAGTGGTAAAATGTTTTATTGATTATTAGACTTGGGGCCCGTTTGGCCATGTAAGATGTAGTCATGAAATGAGATCAAGTTGAAGCTCTGTTTGGACATGCAATTTGGATTTTTGAGTTGTTTTTTTACCCATAAACATAAAAATTCCATAAGTTGTGAAAACTATCAAAATTGCCCCAATCTTACCAAATAAGCAAAAATTCATAACAAAAGTATAATACACTAAGACAAAGTTTTTCTAAAAAAATACAACATTTATTGATTGAACTTTAGTCAAATAAAAAAGTAAAATTGAGCAGGAGTTGTAGTGTACTGACTCTTTAATATAACATTGTGATAGTGTACTACCTAATACTTGCCTACCAACAAAAATAACATTTTTGTAAAGAAAATACTAAAGAGATATGTGACAGAAACGAGATAGCTTTGTGTAAACAAATAATATTTACTAAAGAGACATGTGATGGAAAAGATATCAACTATAATTTTGTTTACATATGCAATAAATGATTGCTAGATATAGAATTGTGTTTTTTTATAAATATAAACTTGTGGGTCATTTTTGTATTAAAACTAGGCGTGGTTGCCCGTGCGTACACGGGCCCAATATGTACTGGTAATAACTATCACAAATATTGATAATGATGACAATTGGGAAAAAGTTAGTTATATTTTGACACATTTGTTTACCCATTGTACTGTTGTTCTGTTTACATATTTATACAAAAATAGCAGAATAGACGATGATGGTTGTCATCTTGATGTAACACTGTAGTTGATAAAATATCTGCAGTTAGAAGGAGAAGTGTTTTTAGTTGTGGATGTGCAGCGTAGTAAGAATGGAGTACGGTTGATAGTATGGTTGATTGTGAACTACCTTGTTAGTTAAAGCATCATGAATCTTCTTGTTCAACATTATTCCAGCTTTTCATAATAGGCAGTACATGTGCAATAACGTTGAAAGCTGAGGTCTACGTTGCTGCAAAAACTTTGAAAAAATCAAATGTGAGAATAGGAATGGAAGATTATTCTAGCAATGTAGCAAAATAATTAAGGGCCCGTTTGGCCATGCGATATGGTATCATGATATGGAGTCATGATATGGTATCATGATATGGAATCATGAGATGAAATTGAAGTTTTGTTTGGACATGCGATATGGAACTTTGGTGTTGTATATTTTCTCATAAACATAAAAATCTCATAAGTTCTAAAACTATTAAAATAACCCCAATTGTTTATTCAATATTATCAAATAAACAAAAAATCATAAAATCGTATAATAAATTATTACAAAGTTATTTGTTCTCCACTTAAGTAATTGTTTCATCAATATATTTGACTAAAAATGAAACACCTTTCACGGGCTCTTCAAGATTATATTACTCAACAATCGTGAAGTGTGAGTTAAAGTGACTATATGTTAGTAAGAATAATAAATTTTATGTCGGTGAGAATAATAAATTTTAAAAAGTAATGATGTGATCATAAATTTTATTTACATGTGAAATAAATGGTTAGTAGATATAAACGTGGGGTTGTTTTAACAAAATATAAACTTGTGGATCAATTTTTGTATTAAAATAACTCAAATCATGATATGGTATTCTCGTATGATTCCATATCATGGTTTTTGGAGAATATGATATCACATCTCATGATATGAAATCATGAGATGGAATCAGCATAAAATGGCATGTCCAAACGCTGATTCCATCTCACGATACCGTATCGTGATATGGTATCACATGGCCAAACCCCTACTAAGTATAGAGGCACCGTAGATATGAAGCATAAAAAGTAATTGACATAACGGATGACAATTATCCAGTTTTCAGATAATTCTTTATGTTGTTAAGTTGTTGTACAGTTGAGCTTGGAGAAAGTGTGTAAGCACTTTAAATTTCTTTTAGTAAGAAATTGACGATTTTTTCCAACGAAGTTGAATAATAACTACTACCTTCATATGAGCTGAGGTCAGCATGGGCGAGGAATTACGAAACAGTTTGACCCTTCAGCCATTGTAATTTTATAACATAGATAAGAAAAATATTATGGCCTCTTTGAAATTCATCTTTAAAAGAAAAAGACCAAGCAGAGGGGAACAGTGAAAGAAGAGAAGTTGAAAATTCTATTTCCAACAAATTAAGGTGTATTTGTGGTTGCCCATTTTTTCCCGAAGGTGTAGTTGTGGTTGTCCATTTTATTTCAAAGCATTTGACGTAATGCCATGAAGTTTCCAGGAATGCTTGTATCTTATTTGAATAGTCTGATGTATGAACGATATCATCTTAGCAAGCGATAGAGATTTCTTTTTCCCCACACTGAAGATAAACTTTTTAAGAATCTTATTATTAAATGAAAAAATTGTTAGCCCTTCTCCTACAAGTGAGCAACACATATAAGGAAAAAAAAAAGAGGAAAAGAAGAAAAGGAGGAAGAGGTAGTGAAAGACATATCTTTTAGCCTCTTTTATTAGGTGATCTGATGACTGTTCTGAGTTTACTGCTGGAAGGCTTGAGTTTTATTCATTGACACTTACAAAAGTGAAGGAAGTTGAACAAACTTGAGAACAATATCACAATAACACAAAAGGAAATCTGAAAGAGAGCAATCAGAAATAGCAGATTAGTTTAGATAATTGTAGGAAAGCTTAAAAATAAAAACTGAACAATGTTAAGCATCGTTTCAGTCACACTTGGTTGTTTCCGTACAAATTTTTATCAAGAACAAATCAAGTGGTTCTGTTGCGCAAAGTTATTCGACCAACTCTAAGAACTAAAAGTTCTGTTGTGTACTTGTGTTAATGCAAGTCGGTAGGTCCTTCAATCATCGAGCACACTATTCACTTCCAAGACTACTAATGATTAGTACGACAGACAGATTAATGCTATGAATGAACCTTTTTATCCAATTTCGTTGGGGGCAATATCTAAACAAGAGGTATAGCTTGTTTAAGATTGTCTACACATAGGTATGAAAAGTGAACTAATTTCTGAAATTTTATATGCTCTCATCAAAACATAGTTGATATCAGGTCATTACTCAAATATGGGTGGTACTTTTAGGAATTCTTGGGTTAGCTGGTTTTTTAGATGTATTGGTAAGTTCTGAAATGTGCTAATTCTCTAGTTATTTATTTAAAACGTCTCAATTCCATCGTCATTAATGTAATAGGCAATGCACGACTTCCATATTGTACCTTGCACTTGGTGGATCTTTATTCACCTACTTCTTCTTAGCTCAACCATTAAAGATAATATCACTATCTTTCACAATCTTCTGAACAATTTTTTTGTACAGTATCAAAATGTGAACAACTCCGATATAAAAATTATGGAAAGGTTGAAAGAGTGAATGTTTTGGCTATATCAAATACCAATTTGATTCTCCTAATTCAATAACTAAGTCAATTGTGGGCGAGACACAGAAGTAAGGACTGCAATAGGGAGAAACGCAGTGAGAAGGCAAGTGCACATATTGTAGTTTATGATGTTGCAGTCCTCAAAAGTTTACTACAAACAGATTTGTATTGGCATCCTAGAAGATTAGCAGTCAATGAAATAAAAATGTAAGTTATTCATTGTTCACTCTGGTTGACGATTGAAAGCTTATATTTGGCTATGTCAATATGGAGATGTATATAGTTGGGGTATGAGATTTGTGTGGAAGACTTGTAACAAACTGAAATAATGAAGCATGATGAAAATTAGATTGTAATTACCTGATTTTGTTATATCTTGTTGCAATAGTATGAATTTTGGGCGAATCAGTTTTTTGAATAGAATTCATTTCTTTTCTTTTTATGCTTTTATATGACATACCAATGTTCTTGCAAGGATTATAAGACCTATGTTGTCCCTAGTAGTACTATAGTTTATTTGGTTCAAGTATTAGTGCAGAGATACTAAGTTTTAGGTCTCTATGATTCTGCATAATTACAACAATTAGAATTCCATATGTTGTTAGTATACGGCTTTATCTCCACCAGTGTAGGCATTTAGTGAAGTGTTAAAAGTTCCTAATGTTTCATATGATAGTAGGTAAGTGTTAGATGACGGAGACCATAGCCGACAAAGCTATTGTCAAAGTGCTAATTAAGTTGAGTTTGATGTTCCTCTCAAAAATCTCTTATTAACATGAATCCTAACTAAGTTAGCTAAATCACAATATGCTCCTACAATTAGAGATTCACAACCTGCAATTTCAAATTAAAAGCAGAAACAAAGTGAAGAAAACTAAATCTAATAGCAAAGCTTTATAAATCTATTCAGCCAAATGTACGGTTCTTTGAAAATTAATTCTGTAATATTGTTGGCCTTAATTTTGATTCTTCTAAAATTCAAACTTCATTGAATTCAATATAAAACGAAAGCATTGTAAATATATTCAGAACATATGAAGATCAAAAATTAAAGATTTCGAATACAAAATTTGAAGAGGGAGATGACGAAGTGAGAGATTTTTTACCTAAAAATTGCAGTTGGAGAAGATGGAAGGGAAAAAGTTTTGAAGGCAAATGCTTTTGTCTGCCTCTTCATCTTCAATGGAGGAGAACAATCTGAGGAAAACACGCATGGATGCCACACATAACGAAGCTGGCTACACAACCACGTGGAATGACATGAAGATAGGGCAACAAATTGAGATGATGGAAATACCCTCAATTAATAAGAAAATTTACCATTAGCAGACTGTTGATACCTGATGTCCTACTCACTCTTCTAATATAGTAGAAAATGTGAAATCATGATATGAAATTCCCAAATCAATCTTTCTGGAGAATTTGGATGAAATCACATGTCCAAACGCTTATTTCATCTCATTATTTCAAATCACGGGGTGAAATCACATGTCCAAATGCTAGTGTGTTAGGGAAGTACTCAAATATATGTTTGAAGTGTGGAAAGTGAAGTAGTTAGTTGAAAATAGGTCCTCTTTGAGTTAGAAATAGTTTTCAACTTGAAGAAAGAGATCATTCTTGGGATAAATTAACAAGGAAACAAAGTAGATCAAGTATTATGGATAAAGGGAGTAGCTTATCAGATGAAATTCTTCTGACCAAACATTATTCATTTATTTTTCTATTTTTATGTTGCTCATGAACTTCCACTAGAGTTTGCTGCATGAAAAAAATTTCACAGATGCTCTTTTTTCTTCTTTTTTGTAGAACATTGAATGAACGGCAGCGTGCTATAATGGAAGAATTTGCGCAGGAGGAAGTTGTTAATGGAGATTACATGGATGGAGAAGTAAATTTGTAAGTTTTCTTCTTTATTGTCTTTGAAGGCATGACATGACTCTGATCCGTCAGCAGTATTTGCTTACTCAGCTTTCTTTAAACTTTTTTGTTAACTAATTTAAGAACACTATAACTGGAAATTTTGTGCTATCTTTGATGCATGTGAATGTGCCCATGAATATTTGAGAAGTTCACTACAAGTACATACTGTTAAAAGTCAATTGAAATAATTTACAATAAGTTATTTTTCTAGCCCCCCCCCCCCCCCAAAAAAAAAAAGAGACCGGAGATAATGGGGTTAGCCTTCTCTCCAGTTATTATGCTATACCGTAAATACATGATCAAAATTATGCTGGCTTAGCGATTTCAACTACTCAACTTCACTAACTATATCAGTTGGTTTCACCATTTGTTTGGAGGTGTATTCTAATTTTTGGCAAGAATTTTGTGATCAGGATTGATGTAATCCTTTTTCAGGTAGGCCAGACCCAGTAGTTGGTTAGCAAAATCTTGTTACAACCTTGAAGCTATGTGTTTGTTATCTCATTTCAGCTGTCCATTAAGTTTGTTGTATCACTTCCACTTATTTTTCTTTTTTGGATTCTATTGTGGTAGGTTTCGTAAATCATGTCCTTCCTGAACTCGGGTAGAATGCCTAATCCTTTCTTGTTTTCATGTGACCCTTCTTCTTTTGGCATTAGTTAAAATGTTTGTGTTTATTATTGGTGGAAAGAGAGTATTAGAACTTTGCTGCTTGTCAGAGTTTTATACAAATTTGATATTTGATCTTTCAAGCTCTTCATTAGTCACTGGAACACGAGATAGTTTTTCCTTGTTTCTTTCTGAGGGGTTGGTTGGGGGTGGGGGTGAGGGTGTTCTCAGAGTTCAAGAAATGTCCTCGTATGCTCTCTTATCATGAATGCTTATACTGTTTCTGTATTATAAGTAGAGCTATGGTAAACAATCTATATACAGTTTACATAACCCACATATTTATTTACTGGAGATTGGCTGCACAATATCATCTAGCTGGCATAATGCTTTAGTGTTTTCTCGCTTTGACCGTCTCTGCTTGTATAGTCACCATTCTGAATGTGGTGAACATTCTGGAAATGGTTAACAGGCTTTACCAGCAGCTCTCTACTGGTTGAACTTACAGGTGGCAGCAGTTGCTTGAACGCATATCAAACCCAAAGTTTGTGGTTGAATTCTCACTCTTGATAGTGATTCTTCTATTGTTAATCAAAACACTATGATTGTGGAGGAGTCAGCTGTCCTCGGCAGATACAAGAATCCCTGATCCAGCTGCTTTCAACATCATACCTGCACAGAGTTTGCTAGTCTCCGGCTTCAATCTGATCTGGAGAGAACTTCCGTCCTGGTAGATACATCACATACACATGCTAGAGCCATTTTTTATTGTTCACCTTTTGCGTCGAGTTCAGATTATATACTAGCATTTAACATGCCTATATAGTTCTCAGAATAAAAAAGGAAGTGCCTATTTTATCCAAGGCCTTTTATGAGAAAGTTGAGAGTTTCAGTATATCATAGAAGTGTCCTGTATTTTTACCTACAAAAATTGTAGAGAATTACTGATAAGTCTCTGGAATTTGCATAGTTCCAGTTGTACTCTTAAACATGTTCTATATATTTTATTTGTTTTTGGGGGACTGAAAAATATAATTTTCTTTTTCGTCTTTTGTCTGTAATTGTGAGCAATAATTAATTAATTGCGTTTATTGAAAAAAGTTTAATATTATCCTTCGTTATACTATGGATTCATATATGCCCTAAAGTTATAAAAGTTGCTCAAATTCATTCCATTATTTACTGTATCCATTTTAGTCATATGGTATGTCAAACATGTGTTATGTAACACATTAATGAGTAATAGTATGATGTTTTTGTAATGACGGGAATACAAACAATCGACCTATTTATACAATGCTCAACATTTTGAGGTCAGGGTGTACTTAAGCTTAGGGTTGATTGTTGATTTGGATCGTGCTTACTATTTTAGTTGACGCTGACGATTAAAATAAAAATAATGAAGTTGCAAAATATAATTGATATTGTATTAGAAAAACAGTTGAGAGAATCTCAATCAAACATTTCTTTTATTAAAATTTTCTTTTTGATGATAAATGATGCTATCCTTTTGTCTATTTGGAGATATACTTCCTCCGTTTAAAAAAGAATGACCTCCTTTTCTTTTTAATTTGTTTAAAAAAGAATAATTTTTTTTTTTGTAACATTTTAATTTCAGTTTTTCACGTGGCATATTTAAGATCACAGGATCAGAGGGTAATTTTGTACATTTGACCTAACTTGAATTTAAAACCATAAGATGCAAAAGTCTTATTTATACTCTTAAATTCCGTGTCAAGTCAAATCAGATCATTCTTTATGAAACTGTGGAAGTATTAAATTATGCAAAATTATTTAAAAGTTAAAATATTTTTACTTTAAGGTATGTTTTCAGGGGTTTAAATAGGACAAAATTTCATACATTAGGGACTAAACTGTACAGTCAAAAACATATGATTCTCCAAAACTCAAAACAAGACACCAAAAGCAACAAGAACACACAAGTAAGAAATCTCCAAAATGCAATTCAAGGTGCCAGTTGGGTTCAATCTTTCAAGATTTCACAGGTAATTAACACCCTTTTCTCTCTTCGTTCCAATTCTGTAATTTCTACACTCTCATGGGAATCATTGTACATGTTTTGGAAGCTCTTGGACATGGAGATTTGTGCTGTCACAATCATACTCTACAAACAAAGCGACGCCGATAAACGGCAGTTACTCCGGTAGGGGTGATTTGAAAAAACGAATTTTGAAGGTGGTTTCATCGGGTGTGAACCCGACGAGGAGTGTGCTTGAGAATTGGGTGGATGGAGGCCGTAGAATTTGTCTAAACGAGCTTAGGGTGACTATACGGCAGCTCATGAAACGACGTCGATTTGGACCTGCTTTGGAGGTTTTGTATTTGCTCATCAGTTGTTCTTTTTGTTAATTAAACGAATTGAATTTGTTGAATTTTGTATCTTTGGGTGCTTGATTATGTGATTTAGTATGGTTACTTAAGTTAAAAATGTCAACATGATACTGTAATTTCCTTGAGCTTTTCTAATGCTGGTAGAAGTGCCTATTTTCGTTAGAAGAAAAAAATTAAGAATTTTCTATTGTGGACACTATTACTTGATTAATATGGCTTTTGTCACAACAATGGATGTGGTGCAGTGGATGAAGATGCTCCTCCTCCGTAACCAGAGCTCTCAGTTTCGGACCCTTGGTATGGAAAAATCCTTGGTAGAGACTGTTACCCCAAATGGGCCCTACCAGTGAAAATTCAGATTAGTCGGGCTCCAAGGATCAGACACTGGATGGGAAACCCACAAAAAAAGAAGGGTTTTGTCTATAGTATTAGCAAAATAGTAATAATTTCCTTGATTTTTTTTTTTGTTTTGAATGCTCATAGAAATATCTTCTTTTGAAAAAATATTAGGAACTTCCTCCTTTGGAAGCTTGATTATATGCTGTAATAAGGTTGTTTGAGACGATAGAATGAATCAATAGTTCCCTTTTTGAGATGCTGATAGGATATCTTTTGTTCTGTTTTGTAAATTTGATGGACAAAAATTGGGAGCTTGAATTCTTTTGTGGTTTATACTACTACTTTTGTTCTTATTATGAAGGTAAATTATTATTGATGTGGTCAGAACCCTGTCTACCGGGGTGTGACATAAAGTGGAAAATCTTACAAAAAGACCTGAGTTTCTCGAAAGAGCATACCAAAAAAGAAACCGATCCACTAATCTGTAATCTACTTGTTTGATAGATGTGTACTGGCGATAATTTGATATTATCCGTTAATTCCGTAAGCTTTATAGTAATTGAGAAATTGGTAAAGGATTGACTTGCTCAACTTTTATTTTGGAGTGTGAGGAGAAAAAAGAAATGTGGTGGGTATTTTACACAAGGACTATGAAACCTTATCTTCTGAAATATTTCCTCATTTTGATCTGTTTGTGCATGTAACGGAGACAATAATGTTTATCTTTCTTTCTCTTTTTATATTTATTTGCAGATACTTAACTGGATGGAAACTCAACATTGTTCTCAGATGTCACCTTATGATTATGCCAGGCGACAGGAATTAACTGTTAAAGAACACGGTTTAATAGAAGCTGAAAGATATTTTGAGAGTTTAACAAGCACTGTTTCGCTGAAAGCTGCTTCCCTCCCTCTTCTTCATTGTTATGTTGAAGAAAGGTCCACTGAGAAGGCTGAAGCTTTCATGCTAAAAATAAACAAGTTGGGACTTGCTCTGAGCTCTCATCCGTTTAATGAGATGATGAAGCTTTATAAGGCCACATCTCAGTACCAGAAAGTTCCATCAGTCATCCTGCAAATGAAACAAAACCGAATAACCTTAAACGTCCTCTCCTATAATCTCTGGATGGACGCATGTGGGGAGCTCTCTGGGGTTGAATCAGCAGAGATGGTATACAAAGAGATGCTGAGTAACCAAAATGTAGAAGTGGGATGGAGCTCTTTAGCTACATTAGCAAATATTTATAAGAAAGCAGGACTCACAGACAAGGCAGTTTTGGCCCTAAAAACTGCTGAAAAGAAAATATCCAACAGTAATCACTATCCTTACTTCTTTCTCATAACGCAATATGCTTCTTTGAAGAACAAAGATGGAGTGCATCGGGTCTGGGAAGCTTCTAAAGCAGTAAACTCTCCAATAACTTGTGCCAACTACATGTGTATCTTGTCGTCTTTGGTCAAGCTTGGTGACATGAGAGAGGCCGAGAGAATTTTTGAGGAATGGGAGTCTCAATGCAGGACATATGACATTAGAGTCTCCAACATACTTCTCGGTGGATACATGAGAAATGGATCAGTCGAAAAAGCTGAATCGTTACATTATCACACGTTGGAAAAAGGTGGATGTCCAAATTCTAAAACCTGGGAGATATTGGTGGAGGGATGGATAAGAAGTCAACAAATGGATAAAGCTATCGATGCCTTGAAAAGTGGTCTTGCTGCTCTAAAACATTATGAATGGAGGCCATCACCAAGTATTGTTGTCGCAATTTCAGAATATTTCGAAGAAACTAGAAATTTTGAGAAGGCTATGGAGTTTCTTACAACTCTTAGACATTTTGGTCCTGCTAATTTGCAAGTGTACAAGTCATTGCTTAGAATGCAAATCTCAAGAGAAGAAAGTCCACTGTACATCCTTGGAATGATGCAGAATGATGGAATTGACGTGGATGATGAGACCTCTGCCATCTGTTCAGGCGTTTTGCATTGTTGAGAACTGAAAATCCATAGGGCAGAAGATGGGTTAGAATGTCGAGCATGTTGAACAATTTTTTGTCACTTGGTGCTAACTCTGCGGCTTGAAATATGAAGAGCACAGTGGATGTGACTTCTTGGGACTGCATCCTGCAGCGACTGGTAAGTTTTTGTTTGATTAATCTACTCTCTTTTCTCATGATTCCCTTTGCACTTGGAAGTTGCAATATCAGTAACTCGGTCAAAGATTATGGCTTCTGCATTTTCTTTTATCTAGCCAGAGTGTAGATTTATTCTACTAACTGTTTTTCATGATACTTGAGACTTTCGGCATTTGATATTCGCGTATGAAATTCCAAAAATGATATCTGAATATCTTACCAAAGGCAAACAGTCTGCCAGCCAGGACCAAAGTCTTTATTATGATAGATGATTTTCCTGCTTATGCATAGTCCAGGTTTAAGATGAAGATTCAGCTTTATCAAATATACTGATCTTAATCTACTCTGTGCACCATCTGAGCCTCTATGTCCACTGTAAGATATAAGCATTGGTGGACAACTCTGAATATAACTGATTCAACAAGTATTGTCTGCCAAAAAAAATCAATCTTGAGATGTATTCTTATCATTTACACTTTTAGCTTGATTCACCCTAGCAAGCTTCTTTAGTGTCTCTGTTCAGTCTCTCCCTTCCATATGAAGAATACTAGAGTTTTATTATTTACAACAGGATGATGAAGCTTCAGTAAAATGTCTTTTTACATTTTCTGTTGCATTACTGAACTTCATGCACATTGTAGTTCTATTATGATATTTCTTTCAATTTGAGGCTTTTTTGGCGAATTGTCCAAAGAAAATAGCTCCTAAATGTTTTTGTGACAGTGTATGTTCTTGATGCCTACCAAACTAATATGGAATCGTGTCATGATAGAGATGATATGGATGAGTTACTTGGTTCTTTATAGAGATGATTGGTAGTACTAAGGGTGATTCTGAACAAATAGATGTAAGATCACTTGTGGATGCAAGCTGAATGTCTATTTTAATCTGTATACCCTTACTAATGGATGAGGATTGCTTCCTCATGAATGGTCGATTATATTATGGTACAAAGTCTCTGGTCCTTTGCAGCTTACATATGTGCCAATGCTGGGTTTCTTTTAACATTCACAGACCTTTTCCTCCCCCCCCCCCTCTTTAACTAAAATGAAATTCTCTACTTGCAGAAAGTTGAAGGAACTCGTATCCTTAAAAAGTAACTCAAATGTTGTGTGACAGTCAGGCATTCGTCCTTTATCAAGGTTCAATGTTCCTTACATTTAAATAGTTGAAGTTTCTCTAATTTTACAGAAAATGACTTATATGATATCATGATCATAGATGCGTATAATAATATTTAGTAAAATCTTCATACGTGGGAACAGATTTTAGATTTCAAGATGATGCTGAAGCAACCAACATCTTGTGAAATCCTTTGTTATGCTCTAACAATTTGTCTTTGGGCGGTGTACACTCTTTCAGAATGGGAGCAGCTTCGAGGACATTCTGAAACCATGAAACAAGTGAAGGCATTTCCTCAGCATCAATAAGTTTGATATCCACAACCTCCTCAACAATCTGAGCCCAGCAGATGATCCAAGCAGACGCGACATCCATGAAGCCAATTTTCGTATCTCCAAAAAAGTGTTTCTTGCCTAGTTCACCCTCTAAAATTTTCAAGTTCTCACGAGCTTCTTTTGCTATCTTCTGCTGCTCCTCTCCAACCTTGGCGAAAGTACCAAATATTCCTGGCACACACTGTAAAGAAAAAAAGAGCATGAATGATCCAGTGATTTGCTGCAAGATGATAAACAAGTAACAGGAATGGATTCTTTCATATTTGAACATTGGTTTATTACCTTGTCATCAACAAATTTTGCCCAAAAACGCGCCTTGGCTCTTTCATAAGGATCTTCAGGGAGGAGTGGATTGTGCTTCCATGTCTCTTCAATGTATTCAAGTATGACTAGTGATTCTGCAATAGGTTTTCCATTATGAACCAAAATAGGAATCTTCTTATGAACTGGATTGTACTGCAACAGCAAAGGACTTTTGTTTGAGAGATCTTCTTCATGGTATTCATATTCAACCCCTTTCAGTTTCAGTGCCCAATGAACCTTCAGAGCAAAAGGGCTTGCCCAGTATCCAAGCAACTTCACTTTCTCACTTGCCATTGCTGATTCTTGCTATGTAGAGGGTACTAAATCTCTCTTGTTATATAGAGGTACAATTCTTGCTGTGTAGGCCAAAATGGGCTTAAGTCTGCTGCCAAATGTTGGCATATTACAAGTCTTGAGATAATCCAAGTGGTGAAATAATGAATGTTTAGTTGTCTGACACTAATTTTCTTAAAAGGTATTTTAATACTTCCGTGTCAAGATAAACTATCAAGATGATCGATTCTTTTGACTTTTCAATGCTAATTAACGTTCCTTTCTCTTAAAAAATTCATTATTCATCTCATCGGATAATGACAGTTTCTGCAATCTTATTCACTTAGTTTTTTTATTATTCCATCTGCCTCACACTCTATTTATTTTATTTTCAGTATGTCCAACTATCTACCACTTCTTCTGTTTCAATTTGTTTGTCTATTTTTGACTCGACGCGATTTTTTTGGAAAAACAAAATAAAAAAGACTTGAATCACGTGGTCTTAAACTAAAAGATAGGTAGAATGCATCAAAATACTGTTTTATCTTATGATCTAAAACATGCAATGTGAAAAGCTAGAATTAAGAGTTCGTTAAAATAAAGAAAAGAGTAAATGAAAGGTCTAAGTAAACAAATTGACAGGTCAAAGAGTTGTTCCATGACTGTCAACGTTTACAATTCTCTTATTTTTGAAAAGTTAATGGCAGTAAAAACGTTTTGATTTTTCCATTTCCCATCAATGTGTGCAAATTTGGTGTTGAAATTTCACACAAAGAGCAGCCATCAAAGTTATACGATCTAAAAAGCATTTATAAGTCAGAAGGTGACACTTGAATAAATATCTTTTGTCTGCCAACTATCCTAACTTAAACCAGGATGATTAAAATCCAAAATTCTATAAGTTCTAGCAAAACTAGTAACTTTACAGTTTATGGTTCCCTAACTTACTTGGGGTTGATGCATAATTGTTGTTATATGAGTATCACATAGCATTACAACATTGACTAACTTCCTCGACGACAAGCTTAAATTATAATTCTTCAGAGATTACTGCAGAAGGTACTTATTCCACCTCATAAAACTTATGCAAGATGCTCTCCTGTTTGATGTTATTACTGCAATGATGATAAAGCCTGTGAAACATTTCTCGAGATTCGATCATGGATTGGCTCCTGCATGAAGAACAAGTTTTAGTAACTGCTGCAGTCATCCAATAGTGCTTTTACTACATAGATTTTTACCTTTGTTCCAGGCATCTCGAATCTTGAATTTGTTATTGTCTCGAATAGAAAAATATATCTGTTTAATGAAGTGGAAATCAGCATTAATAATGGAAACAGTGAATAATGATAATCGTAGGCAACTTTGATGCAAGTAGTTCACAATCAAGTGAAGTTTCAAGGTTTTGTTAGTTAAAAAGAGTGGAGGCTTTGGTTCGACAGTGATAACATGGGAAGACATGACACATACCGCCAAGCTAATTCAGAAACAAGTTCTTCTGGAGCATCAGGCAAGACCTAACCAGGAAAATCAATTTTTTCGATTAGTGCAATTTCAAAAACAAGTTATCTGAATACCAAGGAAATGAGCTGAAAGATCGATCACCTCATCCTCATATGGGTTGCAATGACTTTTGAACCACAACCTCAAGAACTCCTAGGCAAATATTAGTTGTAGTGTCTGTCAGCATATTGCAAGAGACAACATACTAAAAACTATATAATCTAAGATGACCGGAAACATCAGAAGAAAATAGTTGTTTTCTACTTTCTTAATCCAGTTGAGATTAATGCTTGAGCACGCGTTTAAGGGATACAGATTAAGTTTCATATTATGTAAGAAACCTTGTCGATATTTTCAGGCTCAAGACCATTCTGAAAGCGCTCTTGGTAGGAATGTGCAATCCAATATCTACTTGAGTCAGGTGTATGCACCTAAAAGTTGGAAGCAGAAGATGAGGTCTTCAGTGAGAAAAAGTAGAATCATTGTCAAAGAGAAACAAGGCCATCTAAAGCTTACCTCATCAATCAGATAGATTTGACCATCGGGTCCCTTTCCAAATTCATATTTGGTGTCCACTAATATCAGCCCATGATCCAATGCTACACGCTGCAATATAAAAGTTAGTGAATACAACTGCATAAAAGTTAGATTTATCCTATAATAGTTCAAATGCACTCTACAGCTAACACAAAGTACAGCTCAAAACTCTAACTATTAGTTTTTTTAAAAGATTTGAGAAGCAGGACAGGGTATTTTTGCCTAACATGGAAACAGAATTAGCCCAACGAATCTTTTTAAGTTCTAGTTATTTAAAAAAGAATAATATTTCAAAATAAGATTGAAATATAAAACTCACAGAAATCCATTAAAAATTGTATGAAGTTCAAAAGATCTAGGCATACTAATAACGTACATAATACTCTTACTTATCAAATTATTAACTATAGAGCAACAACATATTATGTACAATTAAGGTTAGATACTTAAAGAAAAACAGCTGGGATAACAGTGTGTATGGACATTCTTGGGGCGTAGGAGACAGATAGCCTGAGTAAAGCATTCATGTACCAAATGCTCCACCTATTGAGGCGCTACCCCATGAAACCTCACTATCTCATGGTCTCCCCGGGGTACTTGGAAGCAGCTATCTTGTGGAGCGGATAACAATTTTATGTTTAGAACATTTGACCATTTACCAAAGTGTATAACCTTCAAGAGTCATTTCTGAATTGCTGAGATAGGTATGATGACAGTTGATAAACCAGGCATGAAATAGAAATTTTCTACTCAAGCAACAATTCTAGAAACTACTCATTGAAGATTATTACATGGAAGCTCAACTTGAAAATATGAACGCCAGGCATTTCCAAGGAAGGATTGGAAACTACTTCACCTCTTGATATAAGTCTACAACTCACATATGTAGGAAAAAGATCTGAGAACTGGAAGGAAATGTAGAGACTAACAGAAGGAGATTTTCACCTATAAATCGCTATAACTGACAACACGCACTCATCAAGGCCGATGTGGCCTCTACATCTTAGCTCAAGTTTTCTGTTAGCAGAAGTGTGTACACATAACTAATTATAGGTGTAGCATCATGTCAGACTTTAAATATCTAATTAAATTCATATTTTGAGCTCCTAAAGCAATGTCGTTTATGGGGCATGCTACTTTTTTGGTGAATACAGAATGGAAAGCCTCTCTTGACTTCTCAATTCCAAGATTGGAATTTAACTAAGACAGACAAGGAAGAAAAGACAACAGCACCAACTAAAGCAATTTGCTTTGAAACATCAAGAAGAACTTGAAATCAAGAAACAACAATAATATTGAAGTGAGAGTAGGGCATTATCCGTTAAGACAGCAGATTTGAGTTGAAGAGACTGGCATTAATAGCTATAGAAAAAAGGCATGACAAGAATCCCAATACAAAAACATATAAAATAGAATACAAGATTGTTTACCTGGCCAAACTCAAATAAGCTCATTGCCCTCCTACTGACTTCATCATAATCAGCTTGAGTCATAAGACCGCGTTGAACTATCTGCAGTTATATATAGCAGATTAGCTTCATACTCATCTCTAGTCAACATTGATAAATACTACAACATATATCTATAGCCCCGGGCTTTGGCATGCAAATACTCGAAAACTTAGAAATTCTAACTCTAATACCAGGAAGTGGACCAAGGTCAACCAAATCATGAACTGTCACAAAAACATTAGATTAACAAGATGCAAAACATAAAGACCGCAATGTAACCTTCCAAGAATGGGACCAGTTAGCATCTTTAGCCACTTCTTCATATTTCACGTAACTATATCTTACACTTATTTCCCATCAACATGTAAGAAATTAGCCTATTCAGTTATGGAAGAGCAAATAAAAAGAAGTAAGAAGAAATAAGAAAGAATACAGACCTCATCTGGTGTTACAGGAACATCATGATCTGCTGCTTTTGTTGTCGGAGTAAGTATATTTTCGGTAAGCTTTTGATTTTTCACCAGACCTGTCAAAAAGAAATCATCTTTAATATAAGAACAAGGTCAAGAAAAAAAATAAAAAAGAGATAGACAAAGGTTGAATAAAAACGGTTGCATTCGTGCATTATACAAACCACACCATCAGGAAGGTTGTTGCCGCAATAATTGCGAACCCCTTTATTGTAGACTGTCCAAAGTGATGTATCAGTGCTTCCAGTAACATATCCTCGTACTAGAAAAAAAGATATCGTTAATATCTTAAACCATGGATTTATTGATGTATAATAACAAAATACTCACCAACAAACATAAACTAAAATGAGTAGTAGATGCAAGAATGACCTAGTAAGTCATAAGAAAAGCTTTTAGAAGTTATTACTTGATTATAATAATTGCATTAAAAGACACATGAAAACCTAGAAGCATAAAATCAATCGCTTATTAGGAGGTTTTCAGCTTGCACCCTTCAAAATGCCGCCTATTATGAATTTCAATTGCATAATTATGAAGACTTGCAATCGATTTAGCTCCCTTCCTCCCAAAAAGAGAGTGGGGGCATTAACGATGGTTCAAAGTGACATCATCGCAAAGATTTACTAAACATGCAGGTGCAGGACATATAACCAAAACTAACAATTTGGCTAACTTATAAAATTACCTCACTATACATCTATATTACCTTAAAAGCATGAACTCACAAACTTGAAAGTTAAATTACTTAAATACCCCTAACTTAACCTAACTAAAAACACCACTTCGGTAATCGCTAACAACTAACTTTCAGCGCTGGAGACGCCTTTCCAAGAGTCGCCACTCCCAACTATGTTCTGTACAGCCACCAATGTCCCTTCCCCAACAGGTGCAACTGCTCATTTTTCTCTCATTAAAACCATCAACCTTGAACGCAATCCTGTATTTTTCTGCATTGAACGAACAGGTATGGCCTGCATATGCATATGATTATCCCAGCGTACACCTTACTTACTCAAGCCTTTGTTTACACTGTGTCATACTGTCATTCAACCTTATGTGCAGTATTTTCAAGCAACCATTGATCCACCTCCCGCTCAACACAATCAAACATTGGAATAGTCTTTGGTTAGAGTGCTCGCTGCCGTTCAACAGCTGAAAGTTCCATCCTACCTATTTGATACTCATGTTTATTTGCAATTTACATCTTCTCGCATAAATTTCTGTTCATCAAACAGATGGAAATCTTACACCCTGAACTCCACCTCAACTTTATCTGTTTTACTTACCCTGTTCCTAACTTTGGCATTGTCACATTAAAATTGCTACATCCTTTAGGCTGTTAGTTTCTTCCAAGCAACCAAAATATTTAAGTGTACATAATGGGTAGCCCTAATACACACAACCACACTATGGGTGTATTCCATGGGATAGTTAGAAATATATTTGATTTTAGATTTGAAAAAACAGCAATTTCTTAGTACGCCAAGAGAATCTCCAATTTGAGTACCCCTCTGGTGGGAAAATATTAAATGAACCAGTATCTTTAGCACTCAACACGTACTGGACATTTTCTATAAAGAATCAACCACTATCAAACACACAAATAAGTAGGACAATGAGGTTCCCTTGTGTAGGGAGCACTATTAATCTGATTGTGTGAATCCAAATAATCGATTAGATTGCCTTGTGTATTAAAAAAGATGCTTATGCTGCCATATCACGATGCTAAGGAATCTACACCCATCAGATGGTTTATGCAATGTGACACGATTGATTTGAAGAGGTTTTGACAAGAATGTCACACACGCGGAAATAACAACGGGACAATATGCTACAAAACAAGTGGTTATTCCAAAAATACCATTATCACCACTAGAGAAATAAGGATATCAATTTAAGTTCATTCGGAAGCAATTTCCAGTACGTCTAAATTTTGTAAAGACTAAAAACAAAGCACAATCTCAAATGCTGGATTACATCTGCAACAACATGTTCTCTTGCATGGCCAACTATATGTAGCACTTCCAAGAGAAATTTCAAATAGCTCCGATGAAAGTATTGGTTATGACTGAACAACCAGAGAGAAGGATAGGGAAAGACACAAGAAATATTATATACAAGAAGGTATTAGGTGAGATACGATTGATAATATTGAAAAGTGTCATGCAATTGGGGAAAAAATAACATTACAGGAAGCTAATGAAAATCTCATTGGTTGTATTCATAGGTTCGGTTGAATAAGTGATGAGATGACAATCACCATGCAACTTTGGAAGAAAATACTACCTTCGTGTAGACATATTTAGCGATAATTAGGATACAAGTCACTGAATACTACTGAAATGTAGCCTACACTGCTTGACACCATAAATCTGAGTCACAAATGATGATTCAAGATCAATTAGAAACTTAAATTTTTCTAAAGCTTCAGTGCCAAGATGTCGGTGGCACTAATAACAAACATTGGAAAAGAATTATATACTACTCTAGAATTATATGAATCTCAAACTAATCATACATGTGTGTTGCACGTGTGGCGAATCTAGTGTATATAAGAACCTAACCACACATAGCTCATTATACATCGGTCAAAAAGTGAAACAATTTTGAAGATGATACCACTACAAAGTAGATACTCACCTACAAATTCAACAGGGAAAACCGAACATTTCCTCGCAATAGTTACGTTTTTGTCAGGTACAGATACCACTGCATTAGGAGTAATATGTTGAGTCTTATTAAACCACCATAAACTTGTTTCATTAAGCACCTGCATAACCACAGTGCAACTAGATTAAAGCTTGAATATAGGGATCATGTTATACTTGTTACAAATTGAATACTATCAATAATAAGCAACTTTACCTGGCCTTTGAAGGGGATGGAAGCAAGAATTCTGTCAAACGCACTTTGCCTATCTGTTGTCACCATTACAAGATAATCCCCTCCATCATATATATCTCTAACCTTTAAAACACATGGGATTTTTCATATGTACATTCGGAAAAAAAATCATATTTCAAAACTAAGCATATAAATTTTCGATAAAGTTGTCAACTTTCCATCCAGAAAACTAAAATTCCTCTATCAAATCAATGCAATTAAGCTTTTCCACAACACCCAAATCCCAGAATAAACAAATTAAAAAAGGGGTTGGAGATAAAATTATAAACCACATTACTGTTAACCCATCTTCCCCAAATTTAGTCCAAGCTAAAAGGGAAAAAGGAATACAAGTTTTATTTTGAATTACCTTGCCTCTGATTTTGGACTTGAGTTGAGGTACAGTTAAATCAAGATGGGTTTCAGATAAGCAATTATTTACTGAACTTTTGATAGCACTCATGAGTTCTTCCTTGTGGTCATTGTTGGTTAATGCTACATGGGGTAGTGGACTTTGCTGCTGACTTGACATAGTAATTAATGGGTATTTCTTGAATTTGGTTAGCTTTGGGAATGATGCTGTTTTTGAGAAGGAAAAAAATGGTGAGTTCAAAGATTGAAGCTTTTTATTTAGGGTTTTTGGAGGGTTTAAGGCTGGCAAAGCCATTGTTTTTCTTTTTTTCTTCTTTCAGTGTTTAGGAAAGAAGATGACCATTGTTTGTAATTTCGGATTCGGCCGCCGCAAGCTCAATTTTTTTTTTAGGTAAATTTGCATTATTATTATTTTTTGGTAAAAGTTTTTTAAAAAATAATTAATATTTGAAAAGTTAAGCCATCTTTTTTTCTGTTATAATTTTTTAAAATATACTTTAAGTTATTTTATTATATAAACTTATACTAATATTATTATTTTTTATGTAATTTTAAATATATACAATATTTAGTTATATCATAATTTATAAATAGAAGTATGTATTTTGACTTTCATTTTTCAAACACTTTTATATAAATTGAAATCAAGGAAATACTATATCATAAGAGTATAGTATATTAGTAACAATTCTTATACGATTTGAGTTTTTTAAAGCAAATTCTTAATTAAATAATTATAAAGTAAAGTATCTAGTTTATCTCCAAACTTTGAAGCCAAATTCTTAACACACTATTTATCATGAGTGGTCTTTTATAAACTTTGTCAAAGTATATTTAAAACACATTTTTTTTTTTATTTTCGAAATACGTGTATTGCCTGAAAATACTTTCATATTCATCTAAAGAAAAAGACAAACTAGTTTTTTTTTTTTTTTTCATGAGCTTTACCAAATAGATTTTTGAATAAATAAATGAATATGTGATCACAACATAAAAAAGATTATTATAAAAGATCATATTTATTCTATCTATTTTTTTACCATCAAATATAAAAGTCTCAAATTTTGAAAATTAATTATATATTTTGCAAGATTATAAAGCTAATTATTTGTTTAGGTAACACATTTTTAAATTTCTCAAGAAAATAAAAAGTATAATACTTTTAGGATATAAAATTAGTTTTCTTTAGAAGACATGTAAAAGAAATATTATGTTAAATGAGATCTTTGTATAGGTTTTATTGAGCAAATTTTATTCCATCGTATGTTTTCAAAGATGACAAAGTAGTAAAATGATGAGCAACACAAATCATATGTGCATAAAATAAGTTTGATTTTTATCAACATGAGTTGTGGTGGAATGATTGAGATTCCTTCACTCTTAACTTAATGTCTTAAATTCAAATCTTTAAAAATAAAAATAATATATAATTAAAAACGATGTAACTGAAAATGATCCTCCAAGAACATGTCATCCAATACAAAATTTCAAATTAATGACATGGAGTTCCAATATTGCAATTTGAACTTCAATCTTCAAACTGATATGAAGTTCATGTCTATTTCATATATATATATATATATTATATGTGTGTTTTAAATGTTATTATATTTTATAAATTTGATAAGTCCTATTTATACAAAAAAAAAATACGATTAAACATCTCCTTTTCTCTTATTTATTTTTAAAAAAAGAGAAAATGTAAAAGCTAATGTATTTTTCTTTTAAATAATATCAACTCATGTTTTTTCAAAAATTAGAAATAATTTATGTCAAATATTTCTTTGTATATTTGGGGTTTGAGTTATATTTGGACTCATTGGACTACTATTTAAATCCATTTAACCTGATTGTCTCAAAATTATCTATTGAATTGAATCGACGAACGAATCATAATCTAGTAAATTGCACTTAGACATACTAAGAAAAAATATTTGTTTTTTCACCTAAGCTATTTTACTAAAAAAAATATTTATTTTTTCTTTATCTATATTTTCTCCCATATTAATTTATTTTTTATTTTTTTCATTTGATGTCCGAAATCTATTAAAGTTCATTGTCCGATATCCATTGTAGCTCGACTAAATTCGGGCAATCAAAATAGAGAAAATTGTATATAATAACAAACTACTAATTCAAATTAAATGCTGTAAATATATTTTAATTTAATTGCCCTATAGCAAACTATTGTTATTTTTGCCACTCTCCCTGGTGGAATATCGTTCGCCTCTCTCGTTTTTTATATAAACACAAATGTATAAATTGTATTTTGTGCTTGTATAGAGCGAGATGAAATTGTATAAATACATATATTTTCGTTCCTCTCTCTCAGATCTCTCTCGCCACTCTTCCGAATCTCGCTCGCTACCCTCGTCTCTTTCGCTTATACAAACAGAAACGAAATGTATAAATTGTGTTTATGTTTGTATACAGTGAGAGAAAATTATATATACATATGCAAATACATATATCTTCGTCATATACACATATAATTATACAATACAAATATTCCTCTGCCCAGTACTCTTTTGCATTTCTCTCTTTCTCGTTTTATACATACACAGATTACACAATTGATCTTTTATATACAACTACTTTCTTTTGTATATGTATAGCGAATTATACGATTGCTTTCTCTGTATATGTATAGCGGATTATACAACTGTTTTTTTTTTGTATATGTATAGCGAAATATACATATTTATGTTTGCTATGGAGCGCAATTATACAAACTTTGTTATAGCATACAAATATGAACTTTGTGTTCGCTATATGTCTTATAAAGTAGTTTATTATTTTCGACCCAGGATACGATCATCACATTAAAGTTCGACTAAATTTGAATTCACGCCCCAATATTGGAGCCCGGCGAAATTCATATTTGCACCAAAAAGTTCCACAAGGCTACTCTGTACCTAGGGAAACTCAAATACAAGACTTTTAATTAAAGATAAAAGAGTAATTACGACTCTATACACGCTAGGTTTCTCCTACATTAGATTTGAGATGATCATTCCCTTTTTCCATTTTTAAAAAAATTAGTACTCCTGTATGAACAATTAGTTTCCCTTTTTCTGTTAGCTTTTTCCTCCCCTGCCTTTTTTTTTTTCATTTACTATATTGGCTATGTCTTTATCAATTTACACAAGTATAATTAAAATTAAACAAGGTAACTTTTTTTTTTAGTATTCATGTTATTTAAATAAGATTAGTTCAACTGGATCTCTTGGGATAAATATTAATAAATTATTAGGACTCCAAGTTCAAAAACATTTGTTTTTTTTTGTCAAATAACTAAGAGTAGTAAATTCTAATGACTAAATTAAGTGGCTTAAAATTTAATATAATCAACTTGATGATTATGTTAATTTGAGAGATCTAAATTTAAACTCATATTCAACGTACCTAAATTTCATGTTTTGACCATTTTCCTTTCAAGGTATGACAATAAAATCTATATAATTATAATAAACATGATAAAATATAAATAAAAGAAAATAAAAAATAAAAAAACAAGTAAAGTATTGGAAATAACCTTATTCCATACCTAAAATGAAGATCCAAACTTGTTGACGGTTGTTTAAATAATTTTAAATTGTGTATTTTTCTCTTATGAAGGAAGTATCACGGCAACAATCTTTAGTACTACTTCACAATAGATTTTATGGCATGATTATCGGTTCAATGATAAATTAAACTTTGTTATAAGAAATAAAAAAGAAAAACAGTAAAAAAATTATTTTAATACTAATAATAATCTATATAATTAAGTGATAAGTCTCTAATTTATAAGAATATTAAACCCTTGCTAGCATTTTTAAAAAGGACAACTTTCACATATAACAAACAAAATTATTATTATTTGTATGTTATAACAAAATTTGCATAATTTCGCTCCATAGCAAACATATAAATGTATAATTCGCTATACATATACAATTGTATGATTCCCTGGCCTATTTCGCTGCAATTGTATAATTCGCTGACCTATTTCGCTGCAATATCTGTATAAAATTTGCATTTGTATACAATTGATTCGAAGTAAAATGTTTGTATATTGTATAATTATAAGTGTATAGGAAGAAGATATATGTTCTTGCATGTGTATACACAATTTTCTCTCGCTTTATACAAAACAAAAACACGATTTATACACTTATGTTGTGTAAAGCAAGATAAAATTGTATTTCGCTGCAATTGTATAATTTGCTGACCTATTTCGCTGTAAAATCTGTATAAATTTGCATTTATACAATTGAATCGAAGTAAAATATTTTTATATTGTATAATTAAGTGTATAACACGAAGATATATGTTTTTGCATGCGTATATACAATTTTATTTCGCTTTATACAAAACAGAAACGGAATTTATACACTTCTGTTCTATAAAGCGAGAGAGGCAAGCAGAGGGAGAGTGACGAGCGAGAATGAAAGAGTGGCGAGCGAGAGTTTAGGGAGAGTGGCGAGCGAGAAATATTTATTATGGGACACAACTAAATTAAACAGTAACTATTCCATTTATTTTAAATTATTAATTTGCTATTTTATACAATTATTCTTTTTAAAAAAAAGGATAGAATGAAGTTACCATATAATTAATTCCTTCCTTAAAAACTTTCCTTTACTAAACCTAATTATATAAGGAAACAATATGCATAAATATTACTCCTATTGTCATAACAAATCATTTCAATATTCTATTATAAATTATTTTAAACAACATTATAATTCACCATTGAAATAAATAATAATAGTACAAATTACTTAAAATTAGATATATTACATTAAATATTGGTTCCTAGTTTTTTCTCAAATGTATTATTATTATTAAAAAAGAAAAAAGAAGAAGTTTCTTGAATTTAAAATTACAATTTTTTTTATATAATAAAATATTTTCTTAAAATAATTATGACGTTTGACTCCTATTCCGTGTAGGATAGAGAAATAAAAAACTTTACATTATATATAAGCTCTTATAAATAGCTCAAAATTATTTTCTCTCTTTTTCTTATTTCTTTCTAATTTCTAATAACACTCTCTAGAACCCCTTTTCACCTCTTTTACAAAAGCAAAACCTAAATCCATATGATCTCAATGCAGATTTGTTTTGCTTCTGATTAAGTTTAAAATCTTTGAAAAAATTTCGTCTGTGATCATAACTATTGATCCCTCAATTTTTTCTGATTTTTTGGGCTATTATTTCATCTTTCTGTCGTACGAGGTTCGATTCTTGAATTTGTGTTTTTTTTTTGGTTGAAAGATTTTCAGTGTCACTGTTTAGGTGATACGTGAATTGGGTTTGGATTAATTTTGAGTAATTTGGGGTATATTGGGATTGATTGATGAGGAATAAGAGAAAAGGATGTGAGATTTTGTGCCCTAGACAGAGAGATATGTGGAATTCGATTCGTGATTCGGGATCTTCGATGTCGAATTTGAAAACCCATTTTTCGTTGGAGGAATGTTCTAGAAGGTTGAAGAAAAGGTGTAAGGAAGATGATGGGTTGTGTTGTGAGGTTAATGTTGGGTCTTGTGGAAGTAGAACTAGGCTTGCTGCAACTGCGCCGCCGAGTGGGAATTCTTCGATTAGTTTGTGTGGGAGAGGGGTTAAGAGAAAGATAGGATGTATAGAGGCAGCTACGCAAATGGGTAGGAAGAATAAGATTGAAGATGATTATGTTATGGGGGAAGCTTTAGGGAAAGGTAAATTTGGGTCAGTTTTTTTGTGTAGGAGTAAGGTTACTGGTGTTGAATTTGCTTGTAAGACACTGCCTAAAGGGGAAGAGACAGTTCATAAGGAAGTAGAGATAATGCAACACTTGTCGGGGCACCCGGGTGTGGTGACATTGCATTCGGTGTATGAGGATGCGGAAAGTTTTCATTTGGTAATGGAGTTGTGTTCTGGTGGGAGGTTGATTGACGAGATGACGAAGGAGGGAAGGTACTCGGAGCATAAGTCTGCTAATATATTTAAGGATTTGATGTTGGTGATTCAATATTGCCATGATATGGGAGTTGTACATAGGGATATTAAGCCTGAGAATATCCTTCTAACTGCTTCTGGGAAGATAAAGCTTGCAGATTTCGGCTTGGCTATGAGGATTGCCAATGGTAAATAATTGCACCGGAACCTGATTATATATGTTACAACACTTGCTTCTTTTTGTTGTCACTTATTGCAGTATCATGTTTACCAGGTGTTGGAAGTTTGCTTCATTTTTATGGGACCTTTTGCTCGTATAGTCTCAGTAGCAATGCTTCTGCCTAGCATTTGCTTTTATATCTTTTCCAACTGCTAGTTGTTTCTAATAGTGTATGCCTTCAGTTTTTTAATTACATGTTCCGCGGTTGGTTTAATCTAAGTTTGACTACTACTAGAGTTGGTAGACATACTTCATAGGCATGAGGAGAGTATCTTGAACCTATCTTCTCAAAAGATAACATAACATAAATAAAACCACACATGAGAGGTAACCCGCACTATGCGATCACGGTGCGACGAGCTCGACCCAGAAGGCAAACCCCTTGCTTTCGCTGCAAGGGGTTTCGAACTTGAGACATCCAACATGGAAGTCCCAAGCCCAAACCACTAGGCTTTCCGAACGGTATAAGATTTAGCATACAAATAATATAAGGGAATATACGAAAAAGGGAAAAGAAAACTTAGATCGAGGGTAATTACACTAACAAAATTAAACAGTGATATAATCCAGCTTCAACACGCGAAGTCCAAGTAAACCAGAAAAGTAGGGAATATAATTTCAGAGCAGTAAGAACCTAGCTATGTAGGACAGAGGTGGTGTCATGGAATCGGGAATAGAGGTGGTGGGGGGGTGGGGGAGGGGAGGGGAGGGAAGCTAAGCTAAACAAGTTAGGCTTTCACACAACTTCTCTCTTTTCTTCTTTTGTAGTGAACCCACTCAAGTTAAATGGGCTATAGATGTTGACTAAATTGCAACACATCAGCAAATAATTGGAAGTCGCAACTATAGAGATCTAACTTCCTAAAGAGTACTCCCTCGGGTAAAAGAACTGTAAGGGAGAGGACTCCATGGTGAAAGGCATACACTTATCAGGATTTTTTGCCCGGCCCCACAAGTAGATGTAATTTGGTAGAACCTACCTTCAAAGAACACCTTAAGTAAACTTTCTAAATCTATGATCGTGAATGTAGTTTACTAATCATCATTTAATTGATTTACCTCTATATTATTTAGTTACTTAATAGCCAACTAAGCTTAACACACCACCTAACTATGAATTTTAGAACTCATAAACTAAAAATTCTGACTCTGCAGCTGTGCGACGTATAAAAGGAAGTAAAATACTAACCTGAAGCAGTATCAGTAATCTTATCTTTAGCATTCTTAGCAGCATCCATAGTTGAATCAGAAGCATGTTTAACACTTGAATCATCATGAGCAATTCAGATATTTACTTGCTGATTGACTGCTGAATTCTCCTAGTGATCCCCATATGATTTTTTTTTTAAATTATTATTTTTCTGTGTAAACATGGAACAACCCTAAATGTGGCATATGCTCTTTTGCTTTAGTCTAATTTTTTTTTGTTGCTTTTCCTTTTATTTTATTCTCTGGTCTTTTCATAAGGATGAGGAATTATTTTACTTAGCAAATTATAGGGCCAGATATGTTCATCTTAACTCTACTTTCCACCTTATTTATGGAGGTAACTTTTATAATGCAGGTCAGAGATTAAGTGGTTTGGCTGGAAGTCCTGCGTATGTGGCCCCTGAAGTTCTTACAGGAGATTATGGTCAAAAGGCAGATATTTGGAGTGCTGGTGTTCTTTTACATGCTCTACTGGTTGGTGTCCTTCCATTTCAAGGGGACTCTTTGGACGCTCTTTTTGAGGCAATTAAAAGCATGCAACTTGATTTTCACTCTGAAAAATGGCAATCTGTATCTAAACTTGCACGAGATCTTCTTGAGCGGATTCTCACAAGGGATGTTGCTGCAAGGATAACTGCTGAAGAAGTTTTAAGTAAGCATCTTACTTTGTTTGTAACTGACTGGTTTCTTTGCTAGTTGCTTCATTAAGTAGGTAACTGGTGTGGCAATTTTTTAATCCTATTTAATTGTGATTATACATGATTTTTACTATGGAGAGAATGATCTGAATGATTAAGGCCATTGACATATTGACAATTTTCTGTTACTTTGCTCTGGTTTACACACAGACAAACCCACCTTAACATTTTTATGTCGTTCTTTTGCTTGAATAAATTTTTCTTGATCTGCTTTACCAAATAATTATTAACATTTGGTTATTTTATTTCCAAATTACTGATTAAAGATGTATTTCAGGCCATCCATGGATGATGTTCTACACAGAGCGCACTTTGAAGACGGTTTCCGTCAGGTTGAAGCCAAAGCATTTCTCTGGAACACCAAGCCAAATACCAGCCAATACCTCTAGATTAGAATCAGATGGAAAGAAGAGATGCAGTAAATCCCTCAATGGGGAAACCAAAGATTTAAGGTGTGAAAGTTTGAACAGGGAATCTGAAGAATCCGATGACTCTGGTTTAGTTGATGTGCTTGCAGCAGCGATATTGCATTGCAGGATATCTGAACCAAAACGAAGCAGATTGTGTGTCAACAATAGTCCAATAAGGGAACAATGTTCGTCTAACGTGAATTCTAACCTTTGCAAGGCTTTCTGATCCCATCCATAATCCATGTACAGGTGTCTTGACATTATAGTGCTGATGCCTCCCTTTTCTTAGAGGAGACTGATTAATTATAAGTTACCAGCGTGCAATTTCTGATTGTACGAAGAAGCTTGGATGCAGATTAACCTGAATAACACTGGTCTATTGCCGTTAACGCATTCATTTACCTGACAGTGGATACACTGGTTCCTGTACAAACATGTAAATAGTTGATGACAGCATAGGATTGACTCTTGTGATTACAATACAATGAGAAACTAACTGGTTTGATATCTCTTATTATTTGTTTCTCTTGAACTTTTTGACTTCCTCATCACTAATTGAATGTTTCTCTTCAGGCACTGGTATCAGTTATTTGTACACATGAAGCATTTTGCTGTAGTTTACTCAGTAGCTGCTTGTTAGCAATGTATTCTATTTGATGGTTTCAAAGTTTTTGTTAGCAATGTATTCTATTTGATGGTTTCAAAGTTTTCATTCGTATCGTTAATCGAACCGATGATTATTTTCATAAATGTCTATACTCTATACCAAGCAGCATCCCGAAAATCTCGGCGCAAAGGCACTGTAGCAGCAAACTATAGTACCAAAGGGATGTGAGAGTACATAAGAGCTCGAATTTAGATTGGACATTTTAAATTAAATCACGAATCCTAAACCTCTCTGCAGAATCCATGCACAAATGATATCCTTCTTCAAATTAGATCCCTTCCACCGGTATCATCTACCCCGTCTTAATTGGTCAAAGTTGTATAGTTTCTTGGTTAGTTGTTGAAGTAATTCAAATGTGCATTACAATTACACCGATTGCTTAGTTGTTTCACTTTCTTTGGTCATCAGGGATTAAGCAGTTCGTCTTGGAAATAGAAAGCCAACATCAGATTTTGGCAAAGAAAATATTTTTGATGTAACAATTATTATACCTCAAATTTAGATTAGTTGGACCAATGATATTGAATCGTTAATGTGTACCATTTTTCACTACCATCTTACAAAATTATCTTTATTTTTCACAGCTATCAACTACAGTAACAATATACATCTAGAAATATCACAAGTGATGTTTGATGATGGTAGACTCTATGCAAGTTTTACTATACACTGTGGAGTTAAAAAAGTTGTTTATGTAAGATCCTCGATTCAAATGTAACAAATCTAAATAAAAGGAACAAGAAAACAAAACAAAGATGAAAAGTAGTGTAGAACTTACGAGAATGAAATAATAATAACAACAAAATAGTGGAATAACGAAACAACATTATCACCAAAGCTTATAGTCTAGACATTTTGATATATGCAATAAGAATAATAATTTCGAACAAACAAACTTTATTTTATGTTTAATTTGAGGTATCAGTGTGAGTTGGTGGGGGTGGGGATTTAGCAGCCAACTCACACCCAGAATACTATAAAATCTTCTGGTTTCAAAAATCCCAAAAGATCAATTTTTTTTCATCCATGAAGACAATAAAGCTTGGCATTGTAGGCCAAAGAACTGAATATTGCTTCCATTCTTTAATCTTAAGAGCATTATCTTCTGTTACTAACCAAACTGACCTCCAAAAAGTTCATTCTCTGATAGTAGTTTCAGGCCAGCATCAATCAACATTCTTCTGTGGAAAACTCATTTCGAAGTACTCCCAGTTCAAAGACCCTGTTTCTTCATTATCTATTTTCCGCATAAATTCCCCTACACACAATGTTTACTTATGGAACACTATCATTAGAGCCATGACCCATAATGGGTTATGGTCTAAAGCATTAGACTTTTATACCCAAATGAGAAAATTAAATGTTAAGCCTGATAATTATACATTTCCTTCGATTATTAATTCGTGTGGCAGTTTATTGGATCTTGAAATGGTGAAAATTGTGCATAATGATGTTTTGGAGATGGGGTTTGGGTCAGATTTGTATATATGTAATGCTTTGATTGATATGTATTCGAGGATGAACGAATTAGGGAGTGCGCGTGAGGTGTTTGATAGAATGCCTAGTAGAGATGTGGTTTCTTGGAATAGTTTGGTTTCAGGGTATAGTGCGAATGGGTATTGGGAGGAGGCTTTAGAAGTTTTTCGAGAGGGAAGGTTATCAGGTGTTGCTGCTGATGCTTTTACTGTGTCTAGTGTTTTACCTGCATGTGGGGGTCTGATGGAGGTTGAACAGGGTCAGATTTTTCATGGGTTGGTGGAGAAGAGTGGCATTAAGGGAGATACGGCTGTGAGTAATGGTCTTCTTTCGATGTACTTTAAGTTTGAGAGGTTGTTGGACTGTCAGAGAATCTTTGATGAGATGATATATAGAGATATTGTCACTTGGAATATTATAATTTGTGGGTTTTCTCACTCGGGGTTGTATCAGGAGTCCATCAAATTGTTTCAAGAAATGGTTTATGAATACAAGCCAGATCTGCTTACAGTTACTTCTGTTTTGCAAGCTTGTGGGCATATGGGGGATTTACGATTTGGAAGATATGTACATGACTATATTTTGGAAAACAGATACGAATGTGACACGACTGCTTGCAATATCATAATTAACATGTATGCAAGATGTGGTGATTTGGTGGCTGCAAGGCAAATTTTTGACAACATGAAAAGATGGGATTTGGTCTCATGGAACTCAATAATTAGCGGTTATTTTCAGAACGGGTTTAATAAAGAAGCAGTTGATCTGCTTAAGATGATGAGGATAGACTTGCAACCTGATTCTGTCACTTTTGTGACACTATTCTCAATGTGTACAAAGTTGATGGACGTGGATTTTGCAAGAGAGCTCCACTGCGATATAATTAAGAGAGGATATGATTCCACTCTTATTGTGGGCAATGCTCTTCTAGATGTGTATGCTAAATGTGGTAAAATAGAGCATTCAGTGTGGCAATTTGAGATCATGAGTACTAGAGATATTGTAACGTGGAATACTATTATTGCTGCCTGTAGCCATTATGAGGAAAGTTACGTAGGTTTAAAGATGCTCAGTAGGATGAGAATGGAAGGAATCATGCCAGATGTGGCTACCATTTTAGGTTCGCTGCCTTTGTGTTCCTTACTTGCTGCCAAAAGACAGGGAAAAGAGCTGCATGGCTTCATAATTAGGCTCAAATTTGAGTCACAAGTCCCTGTTGGAAATGCACTGATTGAGATGTACTCTAAAATTGGGAGTTTAAAGAATGCGATCTCGGTCTTTGAGCACATGAGGATTAAAGATGTGGTGACATGGACAGCAATGATCTCTGCATATGGAATGTATGGCGAAGGAAAGAAGTCTCTCAGATCTTTTCAGCAGATGAAGGAGATGGGTACTATTCCCGATCATATTGTTTTTGTTGCCATTATATATGCTTGTAGCCATTCTGGTTTAGTGCAAGATGGTCGTGCATGCTTTAACCAAATGAGAAAAAAATACAACATTGAGCCTAGGATTGAACATTATGCTTGCATGGTTGATCTCTTATCACGTTCTGGGCTACTGGCTGAAGCAGAGGATTTTATCCTTTCTATGCCGCTGCGGCCTGATGCAAGTATGTGGGGATCTCTACTTAGTGCTTGTCGAGCTAGTGGAGATACTGGGACTGCTGAGCGTGTCGTAGAACGCCTTGTTGAATTGAACTCTGATGATCCTGGGTATAATGTTTTAGCTTCCAATGTATATGCCTCCTTAGGGAAGTGGGACCAAGTGAGAACAATACGAAAATCTTTGAAAGCTAGAGGACTTAGGAAAGACCCAGGATGTAGCTGGATTGAGATTTGTAACAGAGTTTTTATTTTTGGCACTGGTGATAGGTCCTTTCAACAATTCAAGCAAGTCAATGAGCTCATAGAGGACCTCAATAGAACAATGGATAAGGAAGGTTATGTCGCTGACTTAAAATTTGTTTTGCATGATGTCGCTGAAGATGAGAAGATAAATTTGCTTTATGGGCATAGTGAAAGACTTGCTATAGCATTTGGATTGTTGAACACAAAAGAAGGTTCACCTTTGCAAGTAATGAAGAATCTACGGGTTTGTGGAGATTGCCACACTTGGACCAAGTATGTGTCAAAAATTGTTCAGAGGGAAATACTAGTTAGAGATGCAAATCGCTTTCACTTGTTCAAGGATGGGACATGTAGCTGCAGAGACCGCTGGTAATTAAAGTTTGTTGTCCTTCCTAAAACTTAAAAGATGGAAAGACCCCTGCAATTGAGCAAATTAAGGATCTATCATTTGGAAACAGTCTGGAGGTGAGATATCTTTTTGCTTATTAGATATGTGAGATTTCAAGCTATATCTCTTGTACTATGTTTCTAGCTTTATTTGCAGGATTGGTGCAGTAGTTGACTTCAGGAGAGATGCAAAACTATTAAGGACTTCCGTATCTGGTAAGTCTTCAATTTTTGAAGATAAAATTGCTATAATAGAATTTGTGAGCCATCTCAAGTGCTGTTTACTTCTGTGTATTTCTGTTGACTCATTATTAGGTTTTTCATTAGAAACTCTTTAATGCTGTGAGTCTGTGACAGTAGTTCAGATAAATGGTTGCACTTTGTCTTTTCTGCTTTATTTATTTTAATTTTGATCATTGTCGTTGAAGGGCCTGTTTCTTTCCGGTGGAGTAGTGTCCCTACTTGCTCAATTGGAAGTAGAAAGGTAGTGATGCATAAAAAGGTATACTATTATATTTTCTTTTTGGTAGGTCAAGGGTACTTTAAATTTCTTGCTGTGGATCATCAAGTACTGGACGTTTAATTCAATAGTCCAACCATGTAATTCTCAAATATCAGTCCACTTATCATGTATGGGTTTATACATACATAAAGTAAATGAAATACAACTGGTAGAATCATGACCGTGAGCTTATTTTCTGTGGATCTTTTCATCCATCAATCATTTCTAATTGAGTACAATCTACATATTGACACTTCTACTTTATGTGATTCAAAAGTAACAGATATGTTGCCAGTCTCGATAGACTCTAACACACCAGTAATGCTATTCATACAATAAAACTGCTGTTGTAATGAAACATAACAGTTGAAAGTTTGGAAGAGATAGCTTCTTGAGCTTGAGATTCAAAAGCAAGGGCCTGTTGCATAGAAGCAATAACCATATCTAATCCCGTTGCTTTATTGATTGGGGCATCTCTAACTGACTTCCCTGTGGATTCTGGAATATATGAAGATAATTTCATTGGACCAAAAGTTAGAACTTAGTTGTATAATTTGCTTATTAGAGAAGCCAGAAATGTTACCTGCAACTGGTGACAGATTTCAAAAATTTCAGCATGGGGTGCCCAGTCTCCAAAATTCCTTTCAATAAATTGATAAGCTATTCCACTCTTTCCTCTGCCAACAATGTAGAGTCCTCCTTTTATCTCACCTTCACCCCTGAAGTTTTGCTCCACCCCCATGGATTTTGCTCGCTTGTAATTTGCAATAGCTCGAGGATTAAAAAGAAAGCCTGATATGAACTTATCTTTTAGAAGATTTCCTCCTCCCAGAGATTTATAAAATTCCATGCTTCTGTCAAAGAGGACTACACCACCCCAGTATCGAGGCCAGAAATCCTTTACCTGGATAACAAAACCCAGCATAATAAACCAGGCCCTTCCAAAGAAATGTCAAAGAAAATGTAGAAAAAGGTTACCTCTGCTTCTATTTGTTCATGAAAAACAACAAATAATTGAACCCCTAACGCGTCAAATATTGGTTTCTTTGCATAGAGTTGGTGGGCTTCAGCTCTGCACATGATGCACCTGTTTCCCATAGTCTTTTTGATATAAGACTCACTAATTCTTGCTCGTAAATAAATAATTAATTTCATTTTCTTTCCTATAAAAAGTAAATATCACTTGTTCTTTCAAGGAAAAATCTTTCCTAGATTATATCCTTCATCAGTGCATCAGAGTTTAGTGAAATCACACAGATTATTAGATCATCTACTGTTGGTGAAGTTCTATGCTGATATTGACTTGAGTTTCCTTGTTAAATTCTTGCAAGAAGTTTCTTTATTTCTTTTAAACCAAGTATGTGTATGAACCTAAAATAGTCAGCATATAAGATATAGCATACCAATTGAGCTAAGATTTTTATCAACTATAGGTGTGAATTGCAGTAATGATTTGATGCTTTACCCAGGGCGACGAATGCATAGAATCACTGCTGGTTTATCACGCCAGAGCTCTGAAGCCTTCATTGGCGGAGTCTTTGATTTCACCAAACGCTCCATTCCAATTTTTACTCTCGTGTTAGTTTCTGAACTGAGATATTCTCAATGGAGGAATAAGGAGCAACATTCTCAATTACTGGGGTTGCTTGCACACAGCCACATGCTCTAGGCTCATCTGGCATTGAAGCTACAATTCCCTTAAAAACATGTCCATCTTTAATTCTGAAATCAGCCATTGATTGTTCAAGGGATACATCATAAGCTGTATTGGTTCTTCCAAGAGATCTTGTCATACTTTGCTTCCTGGAGGTGACAGCAGAATTGTCCTCGTAAAGACTCTCATTCCTTGAGGCAGTTCTTCTGCTCGCTTGGAGATTATAGGCTTCTGGCAAAGTGTCTCCCCCAGAAGTTGTAGTTCTGTCTGTAAAACGGGCAACATGGCCCCTTTTCATTCCATACACTGTAGTAAGATCTACTTTGGTTAGCTTAAGAAGCTCAGGAAGAGACTTCCCAGACTCCTCAAGCGTATCCGCATATTGCATCAGTGCACGATTATGCAGGTAAGACCTGATTTCCAGAGCATCCTAGATTAGGAAATAAATAAATCATCAGAGCAATATCTTATTTTGTTTTTCTGTAACTTTTCAGTTGTACAGGAAACAAGCCTGACAAATTTCTGTCCATAGTTTAATTTGAGCAAATAACATAGAAATGAAATGGAGTAGTTTAGGACTTTTGATTAAGCACATAGAAGCTTTATTATCTTATTTCTGTTGTCAACTTAATTCTTGTGATAGGTCATATTATCTAGGGAAACACAAGAGTTACTCATTTGTTGACACAGATTTGCAAAACTTTATGAAGATGAACCCCAGATGATTTTCTCGAGATATAACAAGAAAGGGTGAATATCAATAAAGAGAACCTTTTGTCGTTGAGTCATGCTCAACTCGTTCATATCGTCGACATTCATAGTCTTCAAGGTTGGTACATCATCCCAGCCTTCCTCCAGCAGCTTTGATAGAAGTCCTTGCAGAGATCCATTTCCAACAAAGTCCTCGATTGCGAAAGAAGCCATCTTCTTCTCAAGCAGAGTAAGAGTGAGAATAGATACTTGGAATAAAGTCCTGTTTATGCAAGTCTTAAACAGTCACTTCGACACTATCTATTGATTTGGTCAATTCCTGCCCAAATGTTACATGTAATCTTACAGTGACTGATGTACTACTTCACTCAGAGATAGATATGGAATGTTTTCAAAAAGTTAAGATGACTAGTTCCAGTCATGACGAAAGAAAGATGAAATATTGAAGGCTGCAAAATGGAAGTATTGACAAATGGCAAAAGGTAAAGTTTCTATTATTAAATCTTCTTTAGTTCAATCAGAGAGGGGCAGATTGAATATTTAAAGCTCTGTTGGCCAACTGCCGGCCAAACATCTTCGCCAAAGCTGCACCAGTTGTCATACCTTATGAAATCCTACCTGTCCCCAAAGTGGGATCGTATATTAACTCAGTCTCTGACGAAGAAGGTTCATTGTACATATAGATGTTTCACTCCTAATTATCGTACGATATGACCTAGTTTGTTCTTGGTCAAATAACAGCTGCTTCTACTGAACTTAATTACAACACATTGTTTAGGTGTGTAATTGATAACTTCACAATAGTTTATGTGTGTTTTTATGTCTTATTCCAAAGTATTACTCTTAAAGTAATGTGATAATATGTAGGAGTATTAAGACGAGACTTTCATAAATTATTAATAAAATTAAAAATATATTGCCATGAAAATACATAATCCAAAAACCATCCAAAAGTACTTGATCATACGAATAGTTCTATAATCAGTTTATTGTTATTTCCATAAACTATAATAAGACACATACTGCAGCAATTTCACCATTTAATTTGCTGTCTGAAATTTTTCATGAAGCAGTTGGAATTTGGTTACTAGTTTGTCTCTTGGTGGCAAGTGTTGTTTGATTTCCGGAGCATCACCAAAGTTTTTCATCCATCCTGATAAGAGCGGAAATTTGTCTGCATCAAGCAACTTCAGATCGAGTACCTCCTCAAATACATCAAGAAGGTACGCCATCCAACCAAGTACAAGATCCACATATCCTATATTTTCTCCACCAAAAAATTTCTTCTCTTTCAATTGCTCTTCAATGAGTTCTAGGTTTTGCACTGCTGGAGAAAAAGCTTCTTTTTTCGCCTCATATCCTTTTTCTGTGAAAATACTCCATACTGATGGCAGAAGCTGCACATCATGAAAGTCAAATATCAATGAAAATGATCAATTCAATAACTGAATATACAGGTGCAACTCAATAAAATTAGTGGCCTAAAGTCAACTTATATATACATATGTTAATAAACTGATTCAATAAAATTAGTGGCCTAAAGTCAAATTATATAGATACATGGAAATATTTACCAGAGTATTTTTGTTCTGAAATGAACAGTTTCTTACCTTGTCTTCCACAAATTTTGCCCAAAAACGTGCCATGGCTTTCTCATAAGGATCCTGAGGCAGCAAAGGAGCTGTTTCCTTCCATGTCTCATCGATATACTCGAGAATTACGAGTGATTCACAGATTGGTTTGCCTTTGTGTACGAGTACAGGAATTTTTTTATGAACAGGATTATACTGGAGGAGTTGAGGGCTCTTCTGGCTTAAATCTTCAAAGATGGCTTCGTATTCAATCCCTTTGATATGTAGCGCCCAAACGATCCTCAAACCAAATGGACTTGACCATGTCCTGTAAAGCTTCACTTCATCTGCCATGTTTGTTTTAATTTGCAATTGATATCTCCAAATGTAATCCTTATTTATTCACTGATAATTATGATACGAAAATATGAATTTATTATTGCGAAAAATTATTTGATGTCAGCCATTGCGTTACAAAGCCTGGAAATTTCTGACAAAAATAATTTTCTTATATTTTGATTTGGACTGATTACCTTATTATGTGTGAAAATGACAAGTCCAAAACTTTGTGCTTTAGTGTAAGAGTATACGAAGAAAAATGTGTTGGGAATTTTGATTGATTTTTGTGAGATGAATTTACAAATGGAAGTTTATCTAGTTATATATTACTAATTTAGGAATAAAAGTGTAAATAATAATTTATTATATAAGTTTTTATATATTTACAAAATAGTCTTATTACTAGAACTTTCTCTGTGTCTAGAATAAGTATCTTTCAGATAAAAAAACTATGATATTTTAGGATCTGCATAAGATTTTCACACTTCTCTCAAAGCTTCTACTATGGATTAGTCTTCTTCCAATATAACTCTCGCAATTTTGTGTCATATGAAACTTACGGAAGAGACTCCTCTCCGGTAATGATCTCTTCAGTCTACCTTTTATAGTTGACATGTGTTCATTTCATTTTTTAATGGACCAGATTAATTTTCTTGATCAAATACCATTAATCGTGGTTATTAGTAATTAATTCTCTTTCCTCTCTCTTCTCTCATCTCTTTCTTTCTCACTTGATTCTGCAACAAACATTTTCTCTAACAAAGAATTTGATTTGTTAACAATGAATCACTTTTTCTTTTCATTATTTTCACACCGTAATAAAAGAAGACATATTCAAAAGATGAATTTGTGTTATAAAATTTAAAAAATTCAACCCATAAAACTATTTCTTTGAAGCTTGGTTTCACAAAATTCCGTTGTCTTGCATAAGTTAACTAAAGGATCTGGAAAGGGCACGAAAAATGGGTAGGAAAATATTTTTTCATATTTTTTTTTCCGGTGAAATTCTCCATTTATTTTTTGGGTCTTCTTTCTTATGGTATTTATAGTTGTAATCTTTGATCAGGGCTAATCACTCCATTTCAGTCTTTCTCTTTCGATACTCCCAGTTGTTCAAAAATAAATGTAAAAACATTAAAATATTGATATAATTTTAATTTTCAATTGTTATTTATACGAATGACGTTTGATTGCTCTGTTTTTCGGAAAGTTTTGGAGGGGGAAGAAGTGTTTCTTTGGTGATTAAGAAAGGAATGAGAGGAGATAGAATTACTAATAACCAAGGCTAATGACACTTGGTAAAAAAAAGTGAGAAAAAAAGAGAGGAGAGAGAATTACTAATAATCATGGTTAATGGTATTTGATGAAAAAAATTAATCTGGTCCTTTAAAAAATTAAATGGACACATGTCAATTATATAAGGTATCACTTCAGGAAATTGAAGAGATCATTATTGGAGAGGAGTCTCTTTCGAATCCTTGGTGGTACTTATGTGACAAGATGATGTGGCAAGTCATCATATTTATTCCTAAAAGATTCTCAAGCATATTAATAATTAGGGATAATAGCACTTTTGACCCTTTAATTAATGATAAAATTTTGTTTTGGTCCATATATTTATATGATTTAATACATTTAAATTCTTAAAAATATAAATTAAAATGTACGTTTTAGCCCTTTTATAAAGAAAAATATGAACATTTGGATTCATTTTAGAAATACATCATAAGCTAAACAATACTTCTTACTAATTAAATGATGGAATAATTAATAATTTTGTGAATATTAACAAGAGAAAGCTAGAAACATTTCCCTCAGTTATTAATAAAAGTTAAAGATATATAGCCAGGTAATGCTTCTATTATTCATGATACATAATCCAAAATGCATATCCAAAAGTACTTGATCATACAAACAGTTTCACAATCAGTTTATTGTTATTTGCATAACCTATAAGACACATTCTGCAACAATTTTCACCATTCAATTTGATGTCCAGTATTTTTCATGAAGCAGTTGGTATTTGGTTACTAGTTTGTCTCGTGATGGCAAGTGTTGTTTGATTGCCGGAGCATCACAAAAGTTTTTCATCCATCCTGATAAGAGCGGAAACTTGTCTGCATCAAACAACTTCAGATTGAGTACCTCCTCAAATACATCAAGAAGATACGCCATCCAACCAAGTGCGAGATCCACATATCCTATATTTTCTCCACCAAAAAATTTCTTCCCTTTCAATTGCTCTTCAATGAGTTCTAGGTTTTGTACTACTAGAACAAGAGCTTCATTTTTCGCCTCATATCCTTTTGCTGTGAAAACACTCGTTACTGATGGCAGAAGCTACAGATCATGAAAGACAAATATCAACGAAAATGATCAACTCAATAACTGAAAATGTCTATTGTCCAACTGATCATTTTGCTCAATGTTAATATACAGGTGCAATTCACTAAAATTAGTGGTCTAAAGTCAAATTGTATAGATACATATGTTAATGTACTGATACGACTCAATAAAATTAGTGGTCTAAAGTCAAATTATATTATTCTGAAATCAATAGTGATCAATGGTATCTTACCTTGTCGTCAACAAATTTAGCCCAAAAACGTGCCATGGCTTTCTCATAAGGATCCTTAGGTAGCAAAGGAGTTGTTTCCTTCCATGTCTCATCGATATACTCAAGAATTACGAGTGATTCACAAATTGATTTGCCATTGTGTACGAGTACAGGAACTTTTTTATGAACAGGATTATACTGGAGGAGTTGAGGGCTCTTCTGGCTTAAATCTTCAAAGATGGCTTCGTATTCAATCCCTTTGATATGTAGTGCCCAAACGATTCTTAAACTAAATCGGCTTGACCATGTCCTGTAAAGCTTCACTTCATCTGACATGTTTGTTTTAATTTGCAACTGAATTCTGCAAAATAATGTTTATTTATACACTCACTAAAGTGTATCTTTTACTCTTTAAATTAATAAAAAAATTCTTCCTCAAATATTTTAAAATTCAAGCCAAACTCTGATGTCAGCCAGTGCGTTACAATTTACATAGGGTGGAAATTTGTGAATAATTACCTTCATCACAACAGTGTGTGGAAATGACAAGTCCAATAATTTTTTTCATTTGTCTTTTCTATTGACTTGGTCTTTGCTCTTGTTTTCATCTGGTGTTTCAAAACTTTGTGCTCACATCTATTAACTTAGGAGTTAAAATATAAATAATTACTCCATCTGTTTAATAGTATTTGTCCTTGATATTAAAAATAAATGTCCAGTAATACTTATTCATTTTGTGAAATTTATGAATAATGTTACACTTAGTTCCTAACTTATTCTTATCATTCATTATAGTTATTTCTCTGTTATATTTTTTAAAATATTATATTTATTATATTCTAAGGGTGATAATAAAATTATTCTTTTATTTATAATTTTTAGAGAATGTGTCAAGTCAATAATTAACAACAATTATTGAAAGAGGGAGTATTATATAAATTTCTATATATTTATAAAGTACTCATTTTTTTTAGAACTCTCTACTTAACTTTGAAAAATTTCCACATTTCTCTAGATTTTTCTACTATGGACTAGTCTTTTTTTTTTAAAAAAAAAAAAACTCAAATATTATGTGAAATGATGACATAGCGGATCGTCATATTTATTTCTAAAAAAATTCTCAAGCATATTAACAAATAGGGATAATAGCACTGTTGACCCTTAAAGTAATGGTAGAATTTTATTTTGGTCTTTATATTATATTCTTTCTGTTCACTTTATTTCACTCATTTTCTAAAATAAATTTAGATTTTTACTAGTAGCTTTTGATATATAAAAAAAGACAATAACTTTTTTTCATATTTTACCCTCGACATTACATTCTTATTTTAACGAACTCCTCGATCGCGAAAGAAGCCATCGTCTTCTCAAGCAGAGTAAGAGTGAGATAGATATGGAATGTTTTCAAAAAGTTAAAAGATTATAAGTTCCATTCATGACCATAGACAAATGGCAAAAGAAGTATTATTTTCTAAATTATAAAGAGATGCAATGAGATGTTGAATTCATTATTCATATAAAATTGCAATTTTACCAATATTACAATTGAAGTTCAAATCTAATACAACTACAATTTGCACTTTAGATAATTTTACCATTATAATTTTTTTTATCAATATCAGGCACAAGAAAATGGGTATGGAGAGTAGTTACTTTTGCGATCATGTAGGTCATTTGAAAAAAGCGGAATAGGAGAGTATTTGAAGGGGTAAATGACACTTTGTAAACATGCAAAGTTGATATAGGCTCAATTTCTTCTTTAGTACACGACACTTTCTTCATCATTGATAGAAATTAAAGATATATAGCCATGTAAAAGCTTCTATTATATATTCCTGATACATAGTCCAAAAAGCATATCCAAAAGTACTTGATCATACAACAAACAGTTCCACAATCAGTTTGTTGCTATTTTCATAACCTATAATACTTATACCGCAACAGTTTCACCATTTAATTTTCTGTCTGAAATTTTTCATGAAAAAGTTGGAATTTAGTTATTAGTTTGTCTCTTGGTGGCAAGTGTTGTTTGATTTCCGGAGCCTCACAAAAGTTTTTCATCCATCCTGATAAGAGCGGGAATTTGTCAACATCAAACAACTTCAGATCGAGTACCTCCTCAAACACATCAAGAAGATACGCCATCCAACCAAGTGCGAGATCCACATATCCTATACTTTCTCCACCAAAAAATTTCTTCTCTTTCAATTGCTCTTCAATGATTTCTAGGTTTTGCATTGCTGGAACAAGAGCTTCCTTTTTCGCCTCATATCCTTTTGCTGTGAAAACACTCCAAATTGATGGCAGAAGCTGCGGTTCATGAAAGACAAATATCAACGAAAATGACTATTGTACGACTGGTCACTTTGTTCAAATGTTAATATACGAATAACAACTCAATAAAATTAGTGGCCTAAAGTCAAATTATATAAATACACGAAAATAGTTAACATAAATTTCATTTTTGATCTTAGATCAATGATATCTTACCTTGTCATCCAAAAATTTTGCCCAAAAACGTGCCATGGCTTTCTCATAAGGATCCTTAGGTAGCAAAGGAGTTGTTTCCTTCCATGTCTCATCGATATATTCGAGAATCACCAGTGATTCACAGATTGATTTGCCTTTGTGTACAAGTACAGGAATCTTTTTGTGAACAGGATTGTACTGGAGGAGTTGAGGGCTCTTCTGGCTTAAATCTTCAAAGATGTTTTCGTATTCGATCCCTTTGATTTGCAGCGCCCAAACGATCCTCAAGCCATATGGACTTGACCAATTCCTGTAAATCTTCACTTCATCTGCCATGTTTGTTTTAATCTGCAAGCTAATGTTTACTTATACACTCTCAAAATTGCATCTTTTGCCCTTTATGGTATTTAACTTATGTGGGACACAATTTTTTTTAGAAATTAAAATCATGCACATTTCACTCATAAGAAATTATGATACGGAAATATAAATTTATTCTTTTGCGAAAAAATAATTACCTTATGACAACAGTGTGTGGGGAATGATAAGTCCAATGAATTGTTTTCACTTATTCTTTGCTCTTGTTTTCATCTGGTATTCCAAATCTTTGTTCTCATGTACTTGAATTACTTGATTTTTGTTAGATGATTTGTGAATGAATGAATGTTCATCTATTTATATACTAACTTAGGGGTTAAAATATAAATATTAATTATTATGCTAGTCCCTATATATTTATAAAGTAATCATTATTCTAGAACTCTCTACGTGTCTAGAATTTTCTAAGGACTTTTCATGAAATATCTATGATATTCTAGGTTCTACCTGAGAAATTACCACAATTCTCTAGAATCTTCTACCATGGACTATCCATTTTTCCCCTCAAATATTAAAAAATTAAATTAAGAAATAAAAAATATATAAGGTATGCAAAAAATAAAGAATCATAAATTATATGTAAATGCATTCAATATATTTGTATTTTGAATCAAAACAAAAGATGAAAAAAAGTTAAAAATAGAATACATGGTTTGCATAGTTATCAAATAGTTTTGAAAGTGTTTCTCCTTTTTCAACGGTATATATTCATCACAGAAATTGTTTGATCCCAACTTCATCAATTGATCATATTTTTTTAATCTTTTTAAAATTAACCAATCATCTTTAAAATCTTGAGCTTTTAGAATAAAGTACGGTCTATAATATTAGCCTTCTTCATATGGAATTTTTCTACATGGGCAACTTTGTGCCATGTGAAACTTACGTGAGTACTTATGCGGCATAATGACATAGCTAATCATCATATTTATTCTTAAAAATTGTCAAGCATATTAACAATTAGGGATAATAGCATTTTAATTAAAGCTTTGAATGAAATATGAAAAGTTATGACTTTCATGAAAAATTGCGACTTTCATGAAAGTTGTTATTTTTATGAAAATTTGTGATGGAAGGTTGTGATCTTTCCGGAGGGTTGTAACTTTTCTAAAGTGTTGTGATATTTTCGATAAGGCACAATAAATATTCGATGACACTACCCTTTGTTGTTTATAAATAGAAGAATTTATTTTGAGTTTGAAAGAATGAAAATTCTGAACTTATTCTTCTTCCTCACAATTAAATATTCGTGTACTTTGTTCCTGTTGAATGACTCAGTGACACCTTTATTTTTTTTTCCAATACACTGGCAAATAGAATCTTTCTATCCTGAAAAGGAATTATTCCTTTAAACCTTGAGGAGAATTAAGGGGACACTATGCGTTCAGTAAGCTCGATTTGTTCTTTTATGTTTTATTCTTTGTTCCAGATCATGTTATGCTTTTTTTTACAATCATTAATTTATGATTATGTTATTAATTGTTATTTTTCAATATATACTTTAAGTTATGTTTCTGTGAAGTTATTGTATAAGTATTTGTTAGCATAGATTAATTAACATATGTTAATTGAGTATTCACACAAATTTCTTTTACCGCAATTGTTGAAGGTACAATAAAAAATCTCTTAAAGATCTATACTATCATCTTTTAAAAACAAAATTGAAATTTGATGTCTTTTGTAAGAACATAAAGACCTTAAAGAACCTTATCTTTCCTTGATGTGTGAAGTGAACCAGAAAAAGAAAGACATGAGTTAATTAATAAGCATTTTACAGGACTTCAAAAATGTTGTATCGGATAACATGTAGAGAAATATGACTAGATTGAATCCTCTTTTACTCACAAAGACAAATAACTACAAAATAAATTAATTGCTTATATTAAATATGAAGATTGATGGATTCTCAAGCTTATAATTGTAAGTTGTAAATAATTTTCTTGAAGTAATAGATGTGATTCTCGATACTGCGATTAGAATAAACGTGTAGTATCAAATTGAACTCAAGCACTAATACATTTTTCTTTTAATTTTTCATTTAATTTCTTATGATAATTTTAATGGAGAATTTTAAAATGATATATGTAAAGACAAAAGTAGAGCTGAACTTTCTACACGTTAAAATTAAAATAGTTACTCACTTTTTTCAGCCTTTTAAATTTATTTATCTCTTCATCAATGATTATTTTTTGGAAAAATTAGTAGACTAGTTACAATTCCTAACTTAATTAGTAAAAATATCTACACTTTAAAATATTTATTCAAAATGTCAAAATGTCAATATTTTAATATTTTAATAATAATTTGTATTCAAATATTATTATTTATCTTTCCTTTTATTTCTCAAAACAGTCCAACATTAAATATATTCACTACCCATTTAGACTTCTTCTAGACTTTAATACCATTAAATTTATTTCCATCTTTAAGATTTTCAATTTTTTTTCTCTTTTACCATTTTCACCATTATTCTCTCTCATTGTTGAAGAAGAACTAATTATTCAAGTTTATACCAATTTGTTTAGATCTATCGATTAATTCAAGAAATCTCTCAATACATAAAGGTATTTTCGAAATCATCATTTATTTTGCGAGATTTCTTGAGATTTTGTTTTCGAAATAAAAAATTATGTTGAATTTTAGATTGTATGTATTACTGATTTTTCGTTATTTTTTTATTTTTATATGAGTTTGTTAACATACTCATCAAATATTTATGCATTTCAGAATTTTAATATTTGAAACACTATTTTTTATGATTTTGTTTTCATATTTGAGATTTAGTAGATTGTAATTTGTACTAATCCACATAAGCATTCATACATAATATATTGTTTGATTTTTTTTGTATATTCATATTTAATAATTTCGAATTTTGCTTATAGGGTTATTAATTCACAAATAAACACAGATTCAGATTTGAATTTGGTGAAAAAATTTGGAAAAAAGGAACATAGCAGACGAAGAAGAAAGAGAAAGTCAAAGAAGAAGGTTGCGAAATTGTATTCATATCAGAATAATATTCATATTAATTTTTGTTTGTTAATTATTTTTCTTTGCCTCATCATTTGTACTTTTGTCTTTACATATTTTTCTCACTTTTTCATCATACTATTATTTTGTATTTTATATATTATTATACAATATTCTAAATAAAAACTAGAATAAATAGAAATACAAATAAAATACATATTGAAATGAATATGAAATATAAGATTTTTGAAGAAACAAATTAATACACATGAAAAAAATATATGAATACAAATATGATTCTTAAATAAATATAGATTCATTTGGCATACCTATTGAAATTAATACAAACTAATAAAAAAAGTTAAGATTCTGGAGGGAAAAAAAGGAACAAAGTTTAAATTTTATTTGAAAATGTAACTGATGAGAAAATTAAATAATCTTTACCTTTTTTTGAAATATTTTCTCCCTTGATTTTCTCCTTTTTGTTATTAAATAAACATATTCTTTAAATAAAATAATAATAAAAACATAAATAAGATACATAACAAATTAAAATTTTGACATTTTTACTAAATATTGAAAATGTTGCTAATGAGTCCTCTTAAATATTAAAATATTGACATTTTGAAATATTTCCTTATTTTTTTAGTAAAAAAATTAATATATCATGTTGTTGTTCATTTGATCCAAAAAAATGTCAAATAGTAACATTTCTTTGAAGCAAAATGATAAATTATAAAATTATTAATGTTCGTTACAATGTAATTGTATATAATATAATATAGTATTTTAATTTTAATAACTGATAAATTTTAAATATTATTTTATATATTTCGTGATATTAAATTTTCATGCATGCTAGATATGAATAATTTTACTATTTTTATATAATTGAAAATTAAAAACCAGTAATACACATAGCTCTTTCCTTTTTCTTTTCCCGCTTGAAATCAATTTTTAACTAATTTAGTAGAGTATTATTATGTATATACGGCTCAAATGGTCTTCACATATTTGCTTTAGCAACCCAAATTCTTGTTTTTTGATTCGATATGTGGGTTCAATTGCAAACTCTTTGTACAATTGGAACTCAAAAATTACTACTTCTTTCAAGAAAGGTGATGTTGAGGGGGCACGCAAGTTGTTTGATGAAATGCCACAGAGGAATGTAGTAACTTGGAACTGTATGATTTCTGGGTATGTAAGAAATGGGATGATATATGATGCTCAACAAGTGTTTGACATAATGCCGAGTAGAAATGTTGTTTCTTGGACAGCCTTGTTAAGTGGGTATGCAAAGAATGGGAATTTACAAGTGGCGCGGCGGATGTTTGATGGAATGGATGATAAGAATGTGGTTTGCTGGAATTCAATGATCTCGGGGTACGTGAGCAATGGGAGAATAGAGGAAGGTAGAGCGTTGTTTGATGCAATGCGGATTAAGAATGATGTATCGTTTGGGATTATGATTGAAGGATACTTCAAGTATGGGGATGTGAGTGAAGCTGAGTGGTTGTTTAGTGAAGCACAAGTGAAAAGTGTGACACTTTGTAATGTTATGTTAGCAGGTTATGCTGAAATGGGGTGGACTGAGGATTCGTATAAGTTATTTATGAGAATGGCTAGGCGTGATGTGGCATCTTGGACTAGTATGATCACGTGTTTTTTAAGAGCCAGGGAGGTGGAGAAAGCTAGAAGGTTGTTTGAGGACATGCCTGACAAGGATGTCGTGGCTTGGACTGCAATGATTAAAGGGTATTGTGAAAATAATAACGTGGAGGAGGCAGGAAAACTTTTTGCTGCAATGCCTCAAAGGGATAATATTGCGTGGAATTTAATGCTAAGTGGTTATCTGCAACATGGAAGACTGCAAGATGCTCTACACCTGTTTCATACGATGCCATGGAGGAACACGGTATCATGGAATTCGATGTTGTGGGGTTTCATTCAACAAGACGATATCACTAGTGCTCGAGAGTTGTTTGAGCAGATGCCTAGAAAAGATGAAACCTCATGGAACACTATCATTTCAGGATATCAAAATGAGGAAGCTTTGGTTTTATATATCTGGATGTTGCAAAACAATTACAAGCCAGATCAGACCACATTTTCCAATGTGGTCTCGTTATGTGGAGTTCTTGCTTTGTATGGTTGGGGAAGAGCTTTGCATGCCAGTGTAACTAAGAGTGGTTTTGAAAATGATACGATGATTATGAGTGCATTCATATCCATGTACTCGAGGTGTGGATTTATATATGAAGCTTCCTCACTTTTCAGAAGTACGAAAAAACGAGACACAATATCATGGAATGCCATGATTGTAGCACAAGCATGTCATGGTTCGGCTAAAGAAGCCCTTGATCTTTTTGCTTCAATGATTCAAGCTGGATATGAACCAGACCATGTAACTTTTCTTGGTGTCCTAACTGCTTGTGCTCATTCTGGATTAGTGGACGAGGGTTGGAGCTACTTTGTAACAATGGAGAAAAGGTGGAGTATAATTCCAAAGGCTGAGCACTATAACTGCATGATTGATCTCCTTGGGAGATCAGGGATGCTAGCTGAAGCCTTCGAACTTGTCAAGCAAATTCCTCTTGATTTGCCTGCTCATGCTCGGGAGACATTACTTAGTTGTTGTAGAGTCCATGAGAATTTTGATTTAAGTGATCTTGTAGAACAGAAACTTCTAAGCCTTCAGCCTTCTAATATTGGAATGTGTATACTTTTATCAAATATGTATTCAGCAAGAGGAATGTGGAAAGATGCAGCTCGTGTGAGAGCACTACTTAAAAAGTATGATTTGAAGAAAGAATTGGCGTGTAGCTGGATTGAGATAAATGGTTGTATTTCTCAGTTTGTTTCAAATGACAGATGCAATCCTAGAGAAATGGACATATACAAAGCATTAGGAAGTCTTTCTGCATTGATTGAAGATAGTGGCACATTAGTTTATCGGGGATGTTATTCAAAATTCGGTTCTTCAGAAGAAATTAATGTTTGCTAACATGTTTTTTCCCTTCATTCCAGTCTATAAAAGTTCCAGAGTAGAATTTCTGGTTTCCTCTTGGTGAATCCCTCTGGGATTGGAAACTTACTCACTAAAAAACCATTCAAGGTATTGTGAAGTCTCATCGAAAGGTAGGCTTTCCAAACATCTCCAAATTGAAGATCTACGCGTGTGAATTTGTGGAATGCATCAACTTATAGGTCCCGTCTCTTTGACAGATGTTGCTTGATATCTCTGATAGATGCTAAGCCAGTATGTGCTTCTATGAAGACCTGCAACCTAATGCTTGACGAAAGTACACCCGTGATAGCCACACTTGGGGTGCAATTATTGGTGATAGCTCCGCGTTTTGGAAGGTAAGTTCAAAATTTAAGCAGTTTTGCATTTTATTTACGAGAGCTAGATGAGGATCTTGGATATAGTTCTGCTTGACTGAAGTGAAAATTGATTTAAGCTCTTGCAGACGATAAATTTCCCAATGTTAGAGGAACTTTTGAACTGAATACTAGTAAGTTTTCACATACAAGGTAGGAGATGTAGGATAGGATACATACATATCTTTTGACATATGAACTTAGTAAATTAAGCATAAATAAATACAGAAAATATATGCATATTTATATGTATGTGTGTGTATATTGATGTGCGCCCACACACACATAATATGTTTACATATTCACATATAGAATCTTAATACATACACATGTACACGTACTGAGAGTATATATTTATACACACACGTATACATGAGTGAGTAGGGAAAATTCTTATTTTCCTCCTTGTCCCAAAAAATTTCTTATACACCTGAACTTTGCGGGCAACCCTTTACCTCTCTGATCTTGTTTGAAGAGAATCAGTTAGCCCCTTGAGTGATGATGTAACAGAAAAGGCGCGTCATCTGATGATATGTCACCCGACGTTGGAACATCAAATTGCTTAATCTTATTTAAGATGGACCAATGTCGTTCCATTTAACTTCATTAAGACCCCATTTGTTTTGCTTTAGATTAAGATGTTTGAATTTGAAGGCATATCTGATTATTAAAATATTTTCTCCAGACCTGAACAGTGAAATAGTTTGTTTTTTCAACTCAAGAATGTAATATCTCTTTGTTTAAAAACTAATATATATAAAATTCCAATAGACTAATAACTAAATGTAATGTCTGCAAATATTTGGAATAACTATTAATATATGGTGTTGTATAAACTATTTGTTTGATGAAGCAAACTCTAAAATATGTATGGTTACCATTTATTTACCTTGTGTTATTCCATAAATAAAAATTGACCTATTATATAGGTAAATCAAACAACTTAGATAGAAAAAGAAATGAAAAGAAGTATCAGGATATTAAAAATATAAACATGGATTTATAATATTACCAGTCAATTTAGCTCCCCTAAAATCATTTTATTTAGAAGGGTTATACATTTAAAAATCATAATTTTGAATAAAATATGTCATGATATGAATTATAGACAAAGCACTTAAGTTGAAATAAGGAATTTAAGTATTATAAATTTATAATAAACAAATTACATATAGTGAGGGTTGAAAATCTAAGTGCAAAATAAACATTGCTTGAGATAGGGGAGAAAATGTCTATGGTTTAAAATTGGAGGGAGAATTTGATTTGAAGGCAAAAGGAGAAGGACAAAAATGATTTTCTCCCTTAAAACATTTATTCAAAGAAAGAAATATTTAATACAATATTATTTTAACCGGCGTTTATACTAATTTTGGTTTGGTTTTGAAGATTTTATACGTTGTTTGTCCAAATTTATATGACACACCTTCCTTTTTAGTCCGTTCAATAAAGAATGACACTTTTCTATATTTTGTACTATTAGTTGTTATTTTTCCTATATTTTGTATTAATTTGGTTAAAACAAATTGATCAGCATTACCATTTTATTTTTCATAAACAACCTTCCGCTTTACACGCATTTCTTCTTTCCTGAAATTGTCCATCCTATTGTTTCTCGTTTGCATCTCCAGGAAAACAGGTTAACCAAAAAAAGTAAAGGAAAAGAAAAAAGAAAAGAAAAAAGAGAGATCTTGATTGCATGATCTCCATTAGAGAAGGAGGAGGAGGTGGAGGAGGAAGAATCTGAATGAGAGAAAAATGACGTCAATGAAAGAAAAGTAGAGAACATATTAGAGTAAGGGAAAGGAAAAGAAAGTAGAGAAGAAAAGAAACAACGGTAAAAGGAAGAAAGACGCATTGATCCTTTTGTAGAGATATAAAAGGAGAAAATTTGAAGAAGGACAATGGAGGAGAGGGTGGGGGATTTGAGGGTTCCTCTGATCTCTTCCTTGTTCTGTCTTTGTTTATTAACTGGTGGTGTCCTCCTTGTTCTCTACCTTTTCGTGCCAGATTACTCTCAGCCGTGGTTTGCTCCTGCAGGATTGATCCTGGTTGGTTCTCCTTACATATTTTGGCTCCTGACTTACATTTACACCTGTTTGAAACACTGCTGTTTTGGCGACAGCAGCATTGATGACAACCGCCAGATTTCAAGGCGGACCTCAAGGGCTGCCACAATGGGGAAACCTGGTGTTGCCAGGACTGATTCCAAGGCAAACTCTGCTACTTCTAATAGCAATAACATCAATGATGGTAAACAAGATGGAGGAGATTCATCATCTACCAACTCCGCAAAGGAAATTGAGATGCCTTTAGCCGTATGAATATGAATCGACATTATGCATGAGCTAAATCATGAAAGATATATCAATAATATATTATCGAAGGATCATGTCATCATTCAGGAGCTGTTAAGGATAGCGAAGATTGCGCGCAAATGGTGAATGTAAGTAGAAATAGCAGAAAATGATATTTAACTTTGTCTTAGTATTTACAAAAATTGCTCTTCTTGTTTCCTAGGCAGCTGTTCTCTCTTATTTCCTATTATATTTCTTCCCTTGTTTCCTGCCCCAACTTTTCTCAATTTCTGTTGAAACTTCAATTTCAACTGAATACAGAATGAGATAAATTTAACATATAGCATATACTCATATTTAATTACCTTCTTGTTATCTTAGATTCCTTGTCTGATCAGTCTGTGGTTAATTTATATGAAGAATTAGAAATTTTGTAGCAAGGCAGTAGTTGCATAATCTTTTGAATAATTTGCTAAGTTTGGGAGGAAGGGCATTAGTCTGGAGAAAAACATTTCCCAGTTTTCCGATGTTTGGTTGGTCAAAATTTTTGAAAAATTTTCCATCCCCACTGCAGTCGCCTCCCATAGTATTTGTTTAGATTATATATATTCTTTTTTAAAAAAATTAATATTATATATACATATTTTTACGAAAGTGTAATATTTTTTTACTTACATTCTAAACACAAGAAAATATTTTCAGGAAAGACATTTTTATTCGTACGGACGCCCTCTAACTCCGAAGTGTTTATCCTACCTTCATTTGTTTGCACGAGGAGTTAAATACAACTAGGTTGACATTCATAAGAGTATCCAAAAAACAATAAATAGTCATATAGATTAGTATTTACCTTTCTCATCGTATAAACTTTTTTGATGAAAAATATTTAATTCGTCCTAACCTTATCATCCTTGACACACTCTATCTCCGCCCTCTCTTCAACATGCGGCCCTCATGTTGGGACCTGATTTCTTTTATGAGTCAAATACGTGAAAATTATTTCGATGTCATGCATATAGAGGACCTAAGGCACACCCTAATTGCTTTAGATATGTCTGTGCCTTTTCTATGACGGAAATTAGAAGTGGACTTGAGAAAGCCTAGCTGGGGGGGGGAATTGTGACCACCCACAGAATGGAAGCATTTTGTCTGCAATTAATATTAGTGATATCAACGTTGCTCAGACTCTTACGAAATATCAATAGGTATATGCTAGTTCCTTCAAAAATAGTGTATTTTTACAAAATTCAACAGGAGTGTGGTGATATTTTTAGAGAGTCCGAGCAACTTAGAGTGATACACCATAGCAACATTCTAAATTAAATTAAAAAATAACCAAGCTCAGTACTATGAAATTTATTATTACTACCCTAATTAGCTACTTTTTTTTAAATAAAAAAAAAAGTTATGGTGGTTTAGCTTTTATAAAGGAAAGAATGACTTTAATAATAGTCAAACTTATATAAATTATAATTAATGAGGATAATTTTATAAAATAAATAATTTCGAAGAAAAATGTGAAGTACATATTAATAATATAATTAAGTAAAATAAAATAAAAAAAGTGGACATCTGCTGAGTTGATCATCCTACATACTTAATGAGCTATGATAGGGGGATGCATGACATACCATTTTGATTAGATTTATAAATTGTTTCTTTATTTATTTTCTAATATTACATTATATAAGTAATTATGCAAAATATTATTTAAAAAAATATTTATATATAATTTAAATAACTATAATTAGGGCGGAGATAAGGTGTTGGGAGCGGAAGTGGGAATAACTTAGGCAACTTATTTAACAATTTTCATCATAGAAGTTATTTTCACAAATTATAATAAATTATATTTTCTAAAATTTTAAAATATCTTGACCACTGTATATATCATACTGGAAAATTGACCCAAGTGGAATAAATTCTAAATATTATGAAATTAGAAGTATAAAGTTATTTATTACACGATAAAAAAAAAAATCAGATACGCGTAATTGAAATTTTAATCATTTTAAATATGTATTTAGTCATGTATGACTATATTAATAATTTTTACAATGAGTGTTAGATTTGTTGGTGTTTTAACAAATTGGCGATTAAAGTTTGTTCTTTATGATATTTGAAACTTAGGTTATAAATTTAAATTTATTTAAAATAGATTTGACCGTTGAATTATGAGAATTCAAAAAACATAAGTATTGATAAAAATAACTTCGTACATGTATAATTGAAATTTAATTATTATTTAAAAAAAAAAATCTACTTCATAAGCGAATTTTCAATTTCAAATGCATATATTTGAATTATTTCAAAAAGTGAATAAACTAATTAAAACAATTTAAAATAAATATAAGTTAAATGACATCCCAAAAACGTTTTTTGAAAAAGTAGATTTTTGACAATATTATGTAGGAAATATTTATGTCGCCCCTGACATCCTTTGGGCCTTTCTTTTTTAGATATTTTTCAATTTCAATTTGTAAGCAATAAATACATAAAGTTGCTGCATTTATTATCAGTATGGACAAACTCCAACCGCCCTATTTAACTCTACTACTTCAATTATGACTTCAACTGCTATCCAGCTACGATTAATATATCTTCTTCGGTCATTTTTATTTGTCACGTTACGTTTTTAAATAAGAAAATTAAATATTTAAAAACTATATAAAAAATAATATAATTTTTTTTTTTTTTACATATCAATATGATAAAAATATATATCTTAAGATGCTAATCAAAGTCTTTATAGTTTGACTCTAAAAATAGAAACTGTTAGCGGAAACGTGAAACTAAAGAACAAGGAAGAACAACAATATTTAACGTGGTTCGGATCAAAATGATCCTATGTCCACCAAAGAACAACTGCACTGATATTTATTTCACTCTACAAAGAATACAAGTGAAATACTACAAGAGAGAAAACACAAATGCCTTAGAAGGTGAGAAGGCAAGTGAGAGGATGATTTGAAAATGAATTAAGAGCTACCTATTTATAGGAATAAATTCATCCTATTGATGTCATCCATGACATCACTATGTGTCAAAATTGTCAAGGTTAAGATAGCAAACCATTTTATGGTTTGCCTAACTTTCACCTACCAAGATACAATCTTTGACTTGTATTTTGTACTAATTATCTTCCTACCAAATATTCATATTAATTCATCTTCCATTTAGTTTGATTCCACAAGAACCAAAACCAACTCTTTCAATCTCCACCTTGGTTTGTGTTCCAAGCATGCGTATAAACAACTCCGGCCAAAACTTCTAAGCTTACTGGGCAATCCCATTGTAAGAAACAAGAAGAATCAAACCTTTGTTGAACATACCAGCTCCACCTAGCAGTTGTTCTCTTAGAGTTGCATCAATTGATGCATACTCCCGCCAAGTCCTTGCAGTGTGCAAACTTGGCAAGCGGGACTATTTTGGTCAACATGTCTGCAGCGTTATCGTCTGTGATAACCTTCTCAACCTTGATAGCTCCCTTTTCTACGACATCTCGAATAAAATGAAATCTGACATCAATGTGTTTGGTGCGCTCATGAAATCTTTGATTTTTAATCAAATGAATAGCACTTTGACTATCACATTTTAGAATTGATTTAAGCTGAACTGAACTCAATTCTGCCACCAAACCTTTCAACCAGATAGCTTCTTTCACTGCCTCCGTTGCTGCCATATATTCTGCCTCTGTTGTAGACAAAGCGACAATCGACTGTAAAGTCGATTTCCAACTAACGGCACTGCCAACGAGAGTAAAGATGTATCCAGTTGTGGACCTCCTTCGATCAAGATCCCCTGCATAGTCAGAATCAACATAACCGAGAATTGAAATACCTTCACTTTTCCGAAAGGTTAGGCCAACATCAGGAGCTCCTTTGAGATATCTCAATATCCACTTGACAGCTTCCCAGTGCCTTTTTCCTGGATTTGCCATGTACTTGCTTACCACACTTACAGATTGGGCAATATCTGGACGTGTGCATACCATAGCATACATAATGCTACCAACTGCACTCGCATAAGGAACCTTTGACATATGCTCCACCTCATCCATAGATTGAGGCATTTGTAACTCTGAAAGCTTGAAATGAGAAGCTAACGGTGTACTTACAGGCTTGCTCATATGCATATTGAATCTTTCAAGAACTTTTCGATGTACCTCTTCTGAGAAAGATGTACAACACCATTTTCTCTTGAAATTTCCATTCCAAGGATTTTCTTTGCAACTCCTAGATCCTTCATGTCAAATTCCTTGCTCAACAGTTTCTTCAAAATATTTATCTCTGTGATGTTGTTAGCAGCAATAAGCATATCATCAACATACAACAATAGATAAATCATAGAGTTACCAGACATCTTCTTGTGATACACACAACTATCAAATGCACTCCTCGAAAATCCATGTGTAGTCATGAATGCATCAAACCTCTTGTACCACTGTCTAGGGGATTGCTTCAAACCATACAAAGACTTCTTCAGTTGGCATACATGGTCTTCTTTTCCTTCAGCTAGGAAACCTTCAGGCTGATCCATATAGATTGTCTCTTCTAGATCACCATGTAAGAAAGCAGTTTTGACATCAAGCTGTTGAAGCTCTAAATCAAATTGTGCAACCAATGCTAGTAGCACGCGAATTGAGCTATGTTTCACGACTGGAGAAAAGATCTCATTGTAGTCAATTCCCTCCTTCTGACTGAAACCCTTTGCAACCAATCTCGCCTTGAACCTAGCATCTTCCACTTCTGAAATACCTTCTTTCTTTCTGTAGACCCATTTGCATCCAACTGTCCTCATCCCCTTTGGCCTTTTAACTAAGACCCATGTATCATTTTTGTGAAGAGACTCCATCTCTTCCATCATGGCTAACTGCCATTGTGCAGCATCTTTGCAAGAAGTTGCTTCAACATACGAAGAGGGCTCGAGATCCTTAATCTCTTCTTCTGCAGCTACGAACGCATGTGCAATCAGATTTTCTTGCTCTATAAGACGTTCCGGTTTCCGTATCTGCCTTTTGTCCCTTCCCTTCGCAATTGTGTATGGTTCATTGGAAGCAAGTTCTTTAAGATCTGCATCTTTTGACTCATCAATTTGAGTCTCTTGATCCCGTTCCTTGGTAAGCTCCACCGGTAGCTCCACCTGCTCGTTGTTCTCGTTTCTAGATAACTCCACAGAAACTTTACGAGGATCAAGTATAGAGGATTCATCAAAGGTAACATCTCTACTAACTACAAATTTGAGTAAAGACAAACACCATAGTTTGTACCCTTTTACTCCATCTACATACCCTACGAATATGGCCTTTTTAGCCCTTGGTTCAAGCTTACCTTCATTAACATGATAATAAGCTGGACACCCAAATATTCGCAAGTATGAATAGTTAGAGGGTTCACCTGACCAGACCTCATTCGGAGTCTTAAAGTCAATCGCTGATGCTGGAGACCGATTGACAATATGAGAAGCAGTATGAACTGCTTCAGCCCAAAATACTTTGGACATCTTAGCTTGTAAGAGCATACAACGAGCCTTCTCAAGAAGAGTTCTGTTCATTCTCTCGGCAACTCCATTCTGCTGTGGTGTGTGCCTGACCGTCTTATGCCTTGCGATCCCATGAACCTTGCAGAAATCATTGAACTCTTCACTGCAAAACTCCAAGCCATTGTCCGTGCGAAGATACTTGATTTTCCTCTCCATTTGATTTTCAACCAAAATCTTCCACTCTTTAAATGCTTCAAAAGCATCACCTTTTGTCTTCAGGAAACGCACCCAAACCTTTCGTGAAAAATCATCAATGAATGTGAGAAGATACCTCTTTCCTCCCTTCGATGGAAGCTTAGAGGGACCCCATAAATCTGAATGGATGTAGTCTAGCACCCCTCCCGTCTTGTGCTTGCCAGTGCTGAAGCTGACCTTTTTCTGCTTCCCTAAGACGCAGTGCTCACAAAATTCAAGTGTGCTGATCTTCTCACCATTCAAAAGGTTGCGGTTGCTCAACATCTCCAATCCTCGTGCGCTCATATGGCCTAGTCTCATGTGCCATAATTTTGCCTTGTCATCATTAGATAACTGCACTGTAGATGCATTTACAGAGCCAATAATGGTGCTTCCCGCAAGTGTGTAGAGGCCATCCTCCAGCTTGGCCTTCAACATGACTAAAGACCCTTTAGTCACTTTCATAGTTCCTCCTTCACTCATGTACTTATAGCCTTGTTTATCTAAAGTACCCAGGGAGATCAAATTCTTCTTTAGATCAGGAACATGACGGACTTCTGTAATAGTCCTCACGATTCCATCATGGCAGCGAACATGAACTGAACCAATGCCAACTATTTTACAAGTTGCATTATTGCCCATTAATACAGTTCCTCTGCTTGTTTCATAGCTGCTGAACCAATCTTTTCGGAATGTCATATGCAGAGTACAACCAGAGTCTAAGACCCATTTGTTGTCATAGACTCCACTATTGCATGATGTTGTTAGTACATAATCATCATCATTATCATGTACTTGCTCAACAATGGATGCACTCGCCTTTTCTTTGGACTTCGACATAGGGCAATCTCGTTCAAAGTGCCCCTTCTTGTGACAGCCCCAACATTCCGCATTCTTTTTGTTCACACGAGACTTTGATCTGTACTTCGATTTGCTCCTTCCCTTTGGCTAGTACGACCTCTTACAAAGAGTCCACTAGCTTCGTCACTTTTGTCTCCTTCAAAATGCATCCGCACATCACAAGAGTTTAGTGCTTGCCGCACTTGCTCAAGTTTAATAGGTTGTTTGCTATACATCATTGAATTCTCAATATCACGATATTTTGAAGTCAATGAAAATAGTAAAGAACATGCAAGTGTCTCCTCGTCCTTTTTAATTCCAGCAGTTTGTAAGTCCATCACAAGTTTATTGAACGCATCTAGATGGTCTTGCAACAAAGTACCTGAATCCATCTTAAATGTATGAAGACGCCGTTGTAACAACATCCTTGTTGTCACTGACTGGTCCTGGTAAAGCCCTTCCAGCTTTTCCCATAACTCTTTGGCCGTCTCTTCGGTACTTGTACTCACTTCACAAAGTACGTTAGGTGCAAGGGACAGTTGGATTGCACTCAATGCATCTCCTTCAATCTTTTCCTTGTCGGAATCCGATATCTTATCGGGGTACTTTCCGTCAATAGCATGGATTGAACCTTCCCTCCGCAGTAACGCTATCATCTGGATTTTCCAGATATTGAAGTTGTTGCGCCCACTAAATCTATCAATTTCAAACTTCATGGAACTCATTTTTTTTACTTGTTCTTCCTTTTCTACTACAATGTATTTGGAACTACAGAAAACCAAAGTAATCCTTTTCTGATGTGGAAGTTCAGACTGTGCTGCAACCACAGAGCATACTCAGACAGAACCTTGGCTCTGATACCAATTGTTAGCGGAAACGTGAAACTAAAGAACAAGGAAGAACAACAATATTTAACGTGGTTCGGATCAAAATGATCCTATGTCCACCAAAGAACAACTGCACTGATATTTATTTCACTCTACAAAGAATACAAGTGAAATACTACAAGAGAGAAAACACAAATGCCTTAGAAGGTGAGAAGGCAAGTGAGAGGATGATTTGAAAATGAATTAAGAGCTACCTATTTATAGGAATAAATTCATCCTATTGATGTCATCCATGACATCACTATGTGTCAAAATTGTCAAGGTTAAGATAGCAAACCATTTTATGGTTTGCCTAACTTTCACCTACCAAGATACAATATTTGACTTGTATTTTGTACTAATTATCTTCCTACCAAATATTCATACTAATTCATCTTCCATTTAGTTTGATTCCACAAGAACCAAAACCAACTCTTTCAGAAACTATGACAAACAATAGTAGACAGAGAAAGTATATTTCTAGATTCAAACTTTTAAATTTTTAATTAAAAACATTAGCGTGATTTGTATAGTTATTGTCATGTGATTAGAGGTTACAAGTTCAAACTATAAAAATAGTATACTATTGAAATGTAAGATAAAATTATGTATTATATGTCTTTACATTGACGAATTTTGAATTTCAAGCGTATTAGTGCATCGCTGAAAAAAATATTCGGTGAAAATTGATTAGTCTTCCGGATAAATAACTTAACCTTCAACCAACTATACACTATTTAGTGTTATTGTAGAATAGATGTTAGCAAATAATATTATATCAAGTTTAATATTTACGGCGAGACCACATGTTCAAGAGTCCTAATTTTTGCTTTAAATTCTCTTCCTCGATCTTTGTGGCCCTATCTTTCTCTAGATTTTCGTTCATAGTAAAAGCTTAAGGGCCGTTTGATTACGATATAAGAGACATCTTATTTATATATAAAATAATATATTAAGTTATATTATGTTTGATAGAAATTTTTGTTTAGGTAGAAAATTCAACATAACTTATATCATGTTTGGTTGCATTTTTGTAGTCCTACATAATTAATATCAACGTGACTTATGAGAGAATCTATGTATAAAATTATGCAGGGTAGAAGGTGAAATAAGTTATGTGGTATTAGTTATACATGTATTAAAGTGATAAATTACATATTTACCCTATTAATTTATTTTATTGTTTTTAATTAAAAACTTTATTGTTTTTCTATATATAATTTTTTTTTCTTTTTTATATTTAGACCATTTTTATTTTTTTTAATTTTTCTTTAATTGAAAACTTTATTGTTTCCTATCAACATGTGTTGTTTTTATTTCTTATTATATATAGATTATTTTCATTTCTTTTTATATGATTACCGTTTTGATTGATTTATGCAAATAAAAATATTTTTTAATATTAAAAATTAATTGTATATTTTTTAACGGTACATATGCTAATCAAATATTAGCATTATACATTATTCATATATTTCACATTTTATTAGCATGTATTATTATTTTGTAAATAATATATATTAATAATTTACAACAAGTTTAATATTCAATAGTTAATAATTCATGCATGTAATCTCTAAATCCTCCATAACTAATATCTACATAACTAAACCCTGCATAGCTGATACTTGCATAGCTAATACCTGCATAATTAAACCCTGCATAATTAATACCTGCATAACTAAACTCTGCATAGTTAATACCTGCATAACTCTAACCAGTAACCAAACAGCCCCTAAGTGCACCAAATTAACCTTTAAACTTATAAGCTTTGATCGTAAATTTAACTTATATAAAAGTTTTAAGTTTTTTTTTTCAAAAAAAGTTTTATATATTTATATATCAAATAATATACTATAATTACAGTAACTAACAACCCAAAATATTTTGAAATAATTCATATTTACCCTTAATAACTTTCGTTAATAAGAAGGGTATTTTTGACCCAATAGTTTGATGGGCAAGATAGTTTTGAGCCGAAATATAGTTTAAGGATAAATATGAGCTATTTCGGATAATTTAAGGGTATTTTTAACCCTTTTTCGTTTAGTCTATGTGGCAGTGGAACACTATTGGCGTGCAATGTGGCAGCCACATTACATTAACAACTTCCATTAATAAGAAGGACACTTTTGACCTAATAATTTGATGAAAAAATAGTTTTGAATCAAAATATAATTTAAGGATAAATATGATTTATTTCAGATAGTTTAATATTTTGACCCTTTTCCGTTTTAAAAATATAAAACTTGACTGCCTCCTGAAATTTGAAGTATGTGCCGTGTGAATTGGGACGTATATATACTATTGTCTAGGTCCACTGAAAGGCTATATATATTATGGACTTAGAAATGAAGAGAAATTTGAAAAATCAATCTAATTACATTCCAATGGAAGAGGACGCTTTAAAGTGCGTCAAAATTCAATTTAACGATGACGAAACCGAAGAACAAATATTGATTCCGGGCTTGCCAAATCATTTAGCTCATCTTTGTCTTTCCAATCTTCACCCTTCTCTTCTTTATCGCGTTTGCAAATCATGGCGACGCCTCATTTACACCTCATCTTTTCCTCCGTTTTACTGTCTTTATGTTGTATTCTCTCGAAGTAACAGTACTGCTACTTCAACAGCATACAACAACAGTACTAGTACTATCACTACTAGTAGTTTGGAGTTTTTCTGTTTAGATCCAATTTCATCTAAGTGGACTCGGTTACCAAATCCGCCTACATCAGATCCACCAATTCACATAATACGCCATCATCCCTCTTTTATATCAAGGAGTCTTTCGATTCAATCGTTAACTGTTGCAGAACGAATGATTCTTATTGCTGCTACTACTCATAAATTTCTTCCGGCACTTGAACGTCCGTTGGGATTCGATCCTTCTTGTAATAAATGGTTTTTTGGTCCCAATTTGTCCACGCCGCGGAGATGGTGTGGTTCGAGCTCTGTGAATGGAGATGTGTATGTAGCAAGTGGTATGGGTTCAGCTTATCATGGTGATGTAGCAAGGTCTTTAGAGAAATGGGATGTGAAAGAGAAGGTTGATCAATGGAAGTGGGAGAAATTGAAAGGGTTGAAAGATGGAAGATTTTGTAGAGAATTTGTTGATGCTATTGGATATAGAGGGAAATTATGCATGGTAAATGTTCGATCATCTCGTCTAAAAGCAAAATTAATTCTTCTTTTAATTAAATTAAGCACGTAAAAAATTCTTTTATTTTCCCTTTTTTATTAAGAGGAGCAATGCTATTGCACAATTTTGTTGTCACTTATTAATGGATTTGATTGATTGTCAAATAATAACATGTTTCCTTAAAAATATCAAGATTTATTGTATATATATATACTTTCGCCGTTTTTATTTGAGCCGTCCGATTTTTGTTTTAAGCCATTTTGAAAAAAGAAAATAACTTTCTATTACTGAACAATAACTTTTTTAATTTCAATATCTAATCTTATATATGACATGTTTGATATTACATGATTCAAAGGTTATTTTGGTAAATATATTATATAATTTTTAGTTTAAAATCACAAAATTTAAAAGTCTTCCTTATATTTTTAAAGTTCAAGTCAACTTAAGATGCGTGAATTGAAAAGGATAAAGTAACATTTAACTACATATATGTTGTACAATAATTTCAGCGATTGATAGATATATTCAACTGACACTCCTTTTAAGTCTATGTGGCTATGGCACCATTGGCTTTGATACCATATTGAATCCGATGAATTTAAACTATCGAAGCTGATACAATCTTTTTATTTACTTAAAAATTATATTTTCAACAGGTAAATATCAAGGGACGTGCAGTAAAACAAGGCATGGTTTACGACATATCAAAAGATGAGTGGAAAGAGATGCCAAAGGGAATGCTAGAAGGATGGATTGGGCCATCATCAGCAACAACAAGAAGAACAATAAATGATGAAAGTGAAATGTACGTGGTGGATGAGACAAAGGGGTCATTAAGCAAATATGTATCAGAAACTGATCAATGGGAAGAGTTAATTGAATCTTGTGATGATTTGAAAGGAGCTGAGCAAATTACTGTTGGAAGAGGACGAGTTTGTGTTATTTGTGGTCGTGGACGATTGATAATTGTGGTGGATGTTTCAGTAACGCCAGTTAATGTAATTCGAGTTGTGAGTACTCCACCTGAGTTAGAGGCAATTGCTTTACATATATTGCCAAGAATTAGTGTTTATGATTGATATGTGTAAATAATATTGTTGATTGATCAAATTAAGGAAGAAACAAGTTTTGATTTGTTTAGTTTTTCTTTGATTTCTAAAATTATTTGATATTTGTGCTAACGAAAGCTAAGGTAACATGTGATGGTGTCAGTATTATATCAAAGTACTTTAACGTGCTATACCTCATGTTACTTATCATTTATTCTAAGAAATTTTATGCAAATCTTTTAGTATTAAGAGCTAATTATATTTTATTTTATTTTTTTTCAAATTATAACAATCTCTTAAATTTAATGGAATTCAGATACATCCTAAAATGTTCTGATATATCATATCTCAGTTTCAGATTTATCTCTCAATGTCTCAATACATCATGTCTCAGTTTCAGATATATTACTCAAAGTCTTAATACATCGCGTAAAATGATATATTCGAGAATACGAGTGAATAGAAATGTTGTAATCTTTTTAAATAATAGAAAATTTCAGGGAATATAATCAAATAAATTATGTATTTAAGTAATGTTTTTTTTTTTAATAAAAACAAATTACTTTTTGAATCTACAACTATTGAAAAATTGCCTCAAACACCTCCCACTTTCCTGGTATCCTTTTACTTTGGGCACATATGATATGTTATACACTATTAAAAAGGTCACTATTTTTCCTATTGGAAATTAATGTTACGCGATTATTTTTATGTATATTTTGATTGAATAGTAAGAAGAGAAAAATTTGAAATATTTTATTTGAAAAAATTAAAAAGTTTGCAATTATTTTATTGAAATTTGTTTTTGTCATACATTTTTTCAGTGAGCAGATCTTATGAGAACTGAGTGAAAAAATTATGTTTTACTAATACTAATTTTCATTGATTTGTAAATTGAAAAATCTTTGATTTTTAGTAACACTTCCACTCAGGTGAACAGATGAGCTATTAGACCAGAATTGCTGAGAAAATGGATAATATCTTTCGAAGTTTAAATCATAGACCTTAAACTTTAATAAGAAACTTAACATAAATATAAATTAATCAGATCAATTTATTTCAAATTTAACAACATATGTCTAGCTATACCAAAAAGATAACTTTCATAAGTGTTCTTTTTCTTCCTTTTTGGGTACATTTCATTCAAAAAGAAAAACTCTTGAGTGTTCCACGTATCAAATTAAAACACGTGGTAAGAAACTTTTTTAGGATTTTTATTCCGATTCTTCCTTTAATATCAAGCGGTAGATAAAGATTAAACTGTCCCATGATGTTATAAACTCAATTCATGTACTGTTTGAATCGGCAAATAACTGAACCCTTAGGGACCTTCTTCAATTCCGATAAGTAATGTCAAACACTTTACTTAAGAGAAAAGCTAAATATCCACGTAATGATGACGGGATACTTTTGACATGATGTATAAATTTATGTGTAAAAATTTATTAAAATAAATATAAATTCACAATAAATTCAATGGTACAATTCTTAAATATTAAACTCATAAATTTCAAATTCCAAATATATATATTTCTATTTGCAAAAGATATGAATATTGAATAGAATATATACACACAAAAGTTTAGTTAGAACAGTACAAAATATTTTTAATAAGAAAAAGGTGGAGTTTGTTATAAATTTTCAGCACATGAGGAACAATTATTATATACATATTATTCTCTTTTCATGGTAAAGCATACTCAAACATTCAACAAACTTTAAACTCATGCGTAGAAAGTTTGTCACATATAGCTCTCTAGTTAGCTTTAATTTGCACCAAGATCTATATATAATTACATTTTATAATATAAAAAAATTGTAAAAAAGTGCACTCTTGAAGATAATTACTTTACAAAAGATGTTGCTCTAAATTGGACCACCTAAAAAGTAAGTCAATTGTCATCATTCACAATTTTTATTTTTATTTTTAAAAAAACAAAGACAAAGCAACTATTTATAGAGAAACATATTAAGTAGTATTATTTAAGGAACTAATCAATGATGTATATTATACGTATTAAGTATATACCAAAGTGACATCTTTATAAAAGCACATAATCACAATTAGGAATTCAAAGTGTTTTGTTTTTATCTATGTGAGTTTCTTAAATTTTGATCTAATAATACGACACAAAAAATGCAACATATATAAATCTTATTTATTATCTGACCTTTGTTTTTGTCGATACCACTTAATTAACGATATATAACCGACATAAAGAATTCTCTACTACATATATATTAGGGTATGTTTTATGGCCGCTATGAAAAATATGTAACTTTTTACTTGTTTTTTAGTATATTTAATGATTAAATAAAAAATTATTATCTTAATAATATTTATATATAATTTAAATATACAATATCTAGATAAAGGTGGAGTGTACTGAAGGGCTACTAGTACAACTTGCGTAAAATACACTCTTCGTAGTTTATACTTCATACTAATCACATTCTTAAGTTTTTCAAATTTCTAATCCTTATTTTTGTGAATTTTATATATACATACAATCAGAGGTGAAGCCAGAATTTTTAATTAGGGGTTCAAAATTTGAAGAAATAGACATACGAAATAGCCGAATGGGGTTCGACATCTACTATATATACCTAAAAAATTATTTTAACCATATAAAAATAATATAATTTTTCGCCGAAGGGGGTTCGGATGAACCCCCTTAGCATAGTGTGGCTCCGCCACTGGATACAATTGATGTTTTCTAATAGTATATATTAATTATTGTACTATCGGTATATCAAAGTTAAATTCTTAATGATAAAAAGATCTTAAATCCAAAATTTATATAGAGGTTCAAGATGATTTACTTCCATCACTAACCAATATAATAGGGCCTAGCTGATATTATTTCCTTTAACTCAAGAGCCCTATCTAACCTCTAAACCACATAGACAGTGAAAGGGTTCTTAATTAAGCTAGATCAACATCAGGGTGGAGCTAGGTCTGGGCTGAATCTCGTACGATAGAAAATTACACTATTTAATATTAATTAAATTTTGTTACATTATTAAGATGTCATGCCTCTTTGAATTACAAAAATAACACCCTTACAAAAAAAGCCGGATAAATATCATATAAACAATTAGAATATATACAAAAAAAAATGTTACAGTTAAAGATAAATTTGTTGAAACTCAAATAAAAACAAGATGCCATATAAATTGAGACGAGGAAAGTAATATATATCTAAGAAATGGCAAGAAGATAACTGACATTGACAATGTGACAAAAAAGTAGTTGAAAAGCTAAAACCTCATTCCTTAATGAAACTTTTTAAGGCAAACTTTTCCTAATATCAACTACTCCATCATAATATTTAAATTATTTATTCTCCTTCATTAACCACTCTTACATTTTATTATTATTAATTAATAGTAATACCTTGTTAAAGTTACCAATTTTGAATTCCATCTTTTTTATCTTATTCTTTTATTAATTATTATATTTTATTTTATCAATATAAATGTAAAACAATAAAAAGGTCACTAAAGCCACATGCAAATACATCCCTTTGTTGGAAATTTTATCAATAGTTGAAATGACTAAAAATCAGTTTTTTTTTAATTATTCTAGAAACTTCATCAATTATTTAAATTAGTCTTTGTACACATAAATGCAGACAATAAAAGTTACTACATCTACATGAAAATTTTGGCAATTAAAATGATTTAATAACAAACTACAGTAGTTTTATTTATTTTTTGTTCTAGAAAAGTAGGACTAGCTAGTTGATATGACCAAATTGGAAGACTTTCTGTCCACACCAATTAATATATTTGTCACGGACAAGCTTTTGATTAAATGATCGAGTTAAATTAAATTTGAATGAATCAAAATAATTGAATTAATAAGTAGACGAGGAGATCATATAAATCCACATGAAACATGGGCCGAAATGTACCCGTTAATATGGTTGTAATCCATATCTCAATTATATTTGCTTTCCTTATTCAGTACTTCCTTCGTCTCATATTAATTGTCCATCCGACACTGATATCGTAATATTTTTACAGTTGTCCTTAACTTGGATTTAAAAAAGAAAAATGATCCTTTGACTAATGGACTATTGAAACGTTGGTTATTCATCCCTTTTAACTTCTGGCCCAAGTACTTTTCAGCACTAGCCCAATAGAATAATCATAAATGGGCTTCTGTTCACAACATGCGATCATTCGCCAACCAAAGCCATTTGCACCATATTTTTCTGAAAAAAAATTATGGAATAATTACAGAAATTAGACCTTTTAATTTATTTATTATTAATATCTCTTATAAGCTTTACAAAATCTTCAAAATTCCTCTTTTATTCTTAAATAAAAAAATGTCATTAATATATTCGACCTTTCGTTAATGTATTTGATGTTCTTTTTAATGTATCAGCGCATATATTCAACTCTCTTTTTTATGTATCAGCGTTTTAATTTTTGGGCCATTAATGTATCTGGACCCTCCATTAATGTATCCGACCCTCTTTTTAATATATCAACACTTATTCGTTTGAGGAATTTCTGTAATTATAAACTTTTAAGGGATAAATTGTAATTTTGCCTTGAAAGTATGTAATTTATGTAATTTGGCCAAAAATTATCTAAATACACAACTTATTTACCATATTCTAAAATTTTCTAACATTTGAAAAAATTACAAAAACCATTACTCTCTGGATTCTCAGATACATCACTTTATGCGATGTATAGATCGAATACATCACTTTACGCGGTGTATCGAGATGTTAAGTGATATATCCAAAATCGACGCGATGTATTAAAACATTGATGGATTTATCTAAAATGGGGACGCGATCTATCAGGACGTTTAGGATGTATATACACAACTTTACACAATGTATCAAGACATACTTGATGTATTAGGATGTTGAGTAATGTATTCGAAATCGAGACAAAATATATCGAGACGTTGAGGGATGTATTCAAAATCGAGATTCAATGTATCAGAACATTTTGGGATGTATTCGAATTCTATCAAATTTTTAAGAGATTTTTGTCATTTTTTAAAAAGAGTAGCAATATCATATAATTAGATCTTAATTCTATGATATTTATGTAAAATTTCTTAATTTTTAATCTATTTGCAACCGGGGCAAGTTACAATTTTTTGGGATGTATCCGGATTCTAATTATTTTGGAGGGAAAAAATGACATTAGTGAAGAATATGTGGGTCAATTTAATATTTTTCAACAAATAATCAATCTTCGATTTCTAAAACTCATAGTGGAACTGGAACAAGCTGTTATTATAACCAAAATCATTAAAATTAACAACTGTTCATCTAAGCTATGGCTTCCATAGACAATAACCAAAAATTTATTTTACTCTTAATTTTTTCTCTAATTTTTCTGTCTTCTTCTAATACAGTATTTGCTAAGTCTCGTCGCCCAATCGCTGTAAGTTTTTTTTATTTTTTTTTTATGCTGTTTTCATCTTTTATTTTGATCTTTTCTGATTGTTGTTGAATGCAAACAGGATGCAGAGATCAGAGAGAAGAAACTCCAATGTTATGCAGATATTGAGAGGTAATTTCAACCCACAATATTTGTTACATGTTGCGAATTGGGTTTTATTGGACCCAGAAAAAGATTCTTTTTTCTCTTCAATTTTTGTTTTGAAAGAGTAGTTGCTCACAAATCTTTGAATTTTGTGTTCTGGGTTTTAATACCCAACAAATCAAAGCTTTTTCTTAATGGCTAAATGCTAATGGGCTCGGAATTTTTTTTTTGTTTTTGAATTTTGTTTATTCACCCAAAAATTGCACTTTTTATGGAAGGAATTGTAAAAAAATAAATTTGGCTAATTTTTGTGTATTGTTTTTGTCTTGAAAAAAAAGTGGATTATGGGGTCAGAAGTGCATTGCTACAGCAGTGGACAAGGAGAATTGTGCTCTACAATGTTTGTCACCAGTTTGTTATGAGCGCGTTTATCAAAGTGATCCTGTAAGGAAAAAAAATTATATTTGAATGTTTCTCTTGGTATGTTGAGATGTTTATCTTTATGTTCATGATGCTGAGTATATGTATTGGTGTGTTTTGAATTAGTTGGAGGAAGGGGAAAAAGATACAGTAAGGAGTCAAGAATACAAGTACTGCATGCACAAGTAAGAAGCCTATTAACTTTTGTATTGTATGAAATATATGGTTGCTATTGTCTTTGTTAATTTGATGATTTAATCTGAGAGTTATGAGTTGTTAGAGAAAGTAGAACTCCTTGATATTTTGATATATGAAAACTCATTCCTATTATGTATGTTGTTACCTTGTCCATCAATCTCCTTTTTTTGGTTGTCATATTTGGTGATGGAATTGGAATCTGCAGTGCTGTCAAAACTCAAAAGTAACTTAATATGCTTTCTGAGGAGGATATAATCACAACTAGGACCTTTATTTACATATCAAAATCTACGTGGTCACCATGAGATTTAACTTTTCAGTATTGCTGCCACTACAAATGGCAGAAATTGTATGATGAGACCAGTTAAGAATTGGCAATGAGGTTATTTCGTACTTTCTTTTCCAAGTTCACTTATATTTGGTTCAGCTGCAACTTCATTTGTCCGGCATTAGGAAATTAGGATCAACTCTTGTTGGCAGTTATTATTTCTGATAGTGTTAGGTTGTAATTAGTGTGATCCAACAGTTCTAAGTGTATACTTTGATCAACAAAATGATGGATTAGCTTGAGAGGTCTGGTAGTTGTATTAATGAAGGATTCTCTGTTACCAATTCTGAAATTAGTGAGTATGAATATTGTTCATTTTTCTCTGATGATAAGCAATATAAACAACAAAATGAACTAGCAGAATCTTCCAACAAAGTAAGAATGCGTAAAGCTGTGTGACATTACTTCAGGCCTTTCAATGGGGTTTTGTCCAAGACAAACTAATATGGCTTCTGATGCGCAGGCTCAGATATATAAATTCCTTAGTGGTGGTATATACACTCAAGATGTTTTTTAGTTTTCCATAGCCTCATAGTTACTAGTGACTCCTGCAGTTTATGGGGTCCATCATATTACTTGACCTTTTTTTCTTAAATCCATTTTGCACTTGGCTTCCTGATGGAATCTCTAATGTGCTTCCGTGGAACAATGTAAACTAGGGTGTAAGTTATTCTCAAGTTGTGTTAGTGTTGTTACATAACGTTTCAGAGAGGGATAAAAGGTCACTTTGGGAAAGTAGGTTAAGTTACAATAGGTTTCTATTGTTAGGATGGGTCAAATGGGACAAGGGAAAATTTGAGGAGGAGGATAGACAGTCGTCTTCCGTGTTTTCATGAAGCATGTTCCTGGTGCTTGCTTGGACAGCATATAAGCATTATAATTAGTATATTTTCTTTTATCTTGAATTTGAAGGTGAATGTTGGGTTTTATATACTCAATAGCTTTACAATTAGTGTATTCAGAGCATTAACTTAACCTTGACGGCGAAGCAAAGGCTAACAGTAGTATGAATTGCATGTTGTATTGATCCAGTGAAAAGACATTTCCATGACCAAGTTATAGTTAATCATTTATCTGCTTCAACTTGTTAACAAACACATATAGAAGTACAAAGTAAGATGAGCCCCTCATGCTTGAGAAGATAATTTGTTAAAAAACAAATGTTTTGACCTAGGACATCGCACTAGAGATTCCTACAAATTTGTTGAATGGGATTCATATTCTCCTTCTCTGGTAAATGCGCTGGTTCTTTTAGATAATCCATGCAGAAGGTGGATTACTTTAGTTCATCAAGTTTATTTTCAGGGAAAAGTGGGTGAGGGGGCAGTCTCCCGTTATTGATCCTAGAAGTACTTCACATTCTGTGGTGACAGCTTGAAAAATCATAAATTTTAGAGTGAGAACCAGAACAACTATTAACACCTTAATTCTAAACTAGTTGGGGCTGGTTATATGAGTTTTCACTATCCATGTCGCTCCATTTAGATCAGTCTCCGTCAAATATTTGCTAATTTAGGTTTTGAAGTTCTCTGTATCTTGTATTTGCATGCAAATCTCGAACAAGATTAAGAGAATCCTAGTGAACATTGGACCTAAAGTAAGCGTACAACATGATAGTCTTGTCAATTAATTCCTACTAGTCAATATCACCTATATAGATTATTTTTCCGTTGTGCTCTACTTTCTGTTAAATCTGCATTGATTCCAACTTCCAAGAGATTGCATTTGTTTCACTACAATATCTTATTCTTGTGATTTTAGGTTTACCTTGTCCCTATTTTTTTTTTTTTGTTGTTGGAGAAAGTACCTCGTCCCTTTTAACATCTGCAGTTACTATGTTTTCATACATATGGACCGGAGTATCTAAGATCTGCGTAGCACGACCTGACCATCTCAAAACTTCTCTCATTTTATCCTCTAGCCTCTATATGTGCGCAGTACGCTACTTGCAGTTATAGCCAATTATGGTTTTCTGGTCTTGCCTAATAGTAGAATAAGAAAATGAAAAAGAAAGTAAACAAAAAAGAAACAAATGAAGTGCATTCTATAAAATGTTGATGCTATGATCAAGAAGTCTTTTATGTGAAGTTGATCCCATATTCTAGTTAAATTAATGCATAGCTTCCAAAACTTGCCAAATCTTTACATCCCTTTTAAAATATTCCAATCAGTTCACTACACCTTGATATTTACTTCTCACCTAATTACAAGCACTACGATAGTCTTAATAGGCCTGATTGACATTTCTCTCTAAAAATATTGTCAGTTGGCAGACTTAAAGCTTGTAGGGATGGTGCTAATACCAGGCGCTTTTACAGAGTGCCAATTCGTGTCTGAACTGGTAACAAGCAGTGAAACAGATGAAACTAGTCGCTGAAAATAATTCTCTTTAAACATTTTTTCTTGTACTGTCTACCCCTCCTCATGCTTATATTCTGTTGAAATAGAAACTAGAACATATGATGTCTGATACCGGATAATGTTTGTATACACAGAATGGTAAATAGTTTTCATGTGAGTCTTACTTTCTGCAACCTTTCTCATTGAATTAACTTCAAAGCAAATCAAATGAGCTCCGTTCACCTTTGTTTACCCTTTAGGATGCAATTTGAATATCTAGTTTCTACTTATTCCTTCTCTTTTGGCAGGCACTCCCTTGGGCAGAGCTTGGATGATATTAAAGGTTCCTTCGAGTGGTAAATTGGCAAATCTGCCAGTATGGGTTGTGAATTCCTACGTCTTTTCCCATTAACAACTTCCTGTTGTATGTATGATGTTTGTCGTGTGGATGTTCATTGATTATACTAATCTGTAACAACGTGTACTCCTTTCAGAGATTTAAGGTTTTTGTATTCATCTCTTTCCCTTCGGGTGTTTGGGAACAATAAATTCCCTTTCTCTTTGTGACCCCATAAGGGTAATACTTGTACAAATTTACTTCAATTCAACCAGTTATAGTGTGTTGTTACTCCATTTTTCATTTACTATATCAAGTTTGCAATAAAGAGGTGCATGTTGTAAGTCAAACTTACTATGTCAATGCACATACTTGAACTCTTCAAATAATGCAGAGAAGTGGCCAAAAAAACAAATTTTCAGCCATTGGAGCAAATAATCTTGCTATGGGGAGCTCAAAATTGACTATTTGTAGAGTCAAGAGCAACTGAACATTACACCAGTTTAGGCTCAAAATTGATCATTCTTAAGAGATAATGGTCAAAAACACACTTGAAGTGTCGTTTTTTTGCGAGTTCTATATCTGAACTATCAGGTATTATGTTTCCTAGTGGTAAGAAAGCTACTCATCACCAATTGTGCAAAAACACAGAATATGAAAACTGTCAAAAATCACAACAGATGAGATGCTGATAGATCAACTTGCAAGTGTAGCAGATGTCTGTTATCTTATACACATAAGAAGAAACTTGGTTCTGTAAGAAAACAAATATCAAATTCCCTTAGCCTCAGCTGCTTTCTGAAACATGACAATTGTAAGGGTAACTAGAGAGGCATAAACAGCATTTGGTAATTTCTGCACCACTTTTCCAACACCAGGGACTCCTTCTGTTGTCCTCTTTGTTAACACAGCAACTGTTGGTGCTACTGCTAAAGTAATAATCAGTCCCTGACTCACAGTGATGAAAGTATCCTTTGTTAATCTTTTCACAAATTTCACAAATTCTTCATGATCTAGTTCACCATCAAGATTCATATCACATTCCTGTGCCAAGGAAAAACATGAAGATAAATAACACTGTGATAAAAATTAAAAAAAAACAATCCCCCTAATACCGCACCGCAGTTGAATCTTTCAAAAATACACTACTTTGGAGGATCTAACACACCTGAGTCTGAACAACATAGATTCTCAGAGAAGGAATACAAGATCCATTGTTGGGTTTATTATATCAGAGACGGAGCCAAAAATTTGAAGTTTATAGATATATTCAGAACTTACCACCAAAATCATAGCTCGTTTTAGTTAGTGAGTTTGTAATATTTGTACATATTTATTGAATTCCCTAATAGGTCTAAGCAAAAGCTACTGAATTCATCCGAATTTGTACCTGCATCAAGGCTCTAATTTCTTCTTTAGGAGGAGGATCAAAGTGAGGACCAGGCAAACGCTTGTTGATGTCACTGCAACAAACACAAGTCATTAGATGTAGTGAACTCAAAAGAATTAGCCTGAAAAAGTTATGAAAAGCAACAAAACAGTGAGTTACTTGTAGATAAGTAGAACAGCAATGTAAAGGTCTTCAAACTTAAGATAGGCTTTTCCTGTTTCATCTTTGAAACGATCAAACACCTTATCTGTTATTTTTCGCATCTGTTTTTCTCTCCATTGCTTGCCTGCAACAAAATAGTCAACAACAACAACATACCCGGTGAAATTCCACAAGTACAATTTCTCAACAACAACAACATACGCGGTAAAATTCCACAAAGTACTATCCGGAGAAAGTAGTATATACAGAAACCTTATAAACCCTTGGCTCAAGTATTTGGGGATAATACTAATCGATCGATCGGACACAGTAATTGCTCACCAGTGTAACCAAACAAGCAGATAATTAAAATATAAATAGTAATATCAACTTCATCAAGTGTAACCAAGATCGATTGTGACTACAAATTTGAGCTAGAATAGATCAGAAACAAGATGCAACCTACATGATTTGTGGATTTAAAGAAGCATATTATAAAAGAAGATGATATAAATTAATTACCTTGAAATTTTTCAAGAATTTGTCCCATGGCTTAGAGATAAGTATATTTTTGGGATGAAAAATAGTAGCAAGAATGATTGGAAATGGGGAAGGAAGCTTACAAAGTCTTGCAAGTTATGTGAGGAAATCGAAGCCAATGTGATGTTGTCATGTGGCACACACAACAAACGTAAGCCTTGGGATCCATTTTTCAATTGTGATATTATTATAAACAAAAACTACGAAAAAGGTCTCTATCGTCGAAAGTTTTTATTTATGATTTCTCTTGTATCCTAATTCTCCTTATTTAGTACTCTATCCATCCGGTATTATTTATTATAATTTCTATTTTTAGAGTCAAACTATAAAAATTTTGATTAATATTTTAAAATGTATTTTTTTATCATATTAATATATAAAAAATTATAATTTATAGTACTTTTCATATAATTTTAGAATATTTATTCTTTTTTGTTTAAAATATTGAATTAATGTAATCTAATTTATCTTTTGAAAATTAATCAAATTGACTTTCGATAAGCGTAACATGACAAACAATTCCGTACGGAGGGAGTATTACTATTCAAAATCGCAAATTTTAATTAAGAAAAGAATAGTCTCATCTATTGCATTACATATCTACTATTTTAAAAATATATTTGTTTATTTCATTTATTATTTTTATAGTATCAAGAAAAGATAAATATTTTATCTTTTAAAAAAACGTCACGTTGTTGAAAACTTGCAAAATCCTTCTCGATTCAGAAATAGAAAAAGTTGAGAATGAAGGGCATAAAACGCATTTATTGAATGCGATTTATGAGTAAAATTATGTATCTTCTTATTTATTGTTGAAAATACAGTATTACACCTTCCGTTTAATTTTATTTTTCCACTGTTTTTAAATATATTTATTTATTTCATTTATTACTTTTATAATATCAAGAAAAAATAAATATTATATCTTTTTTAAAAAGGCCATGTCGTTAAAAAACACGAAAAACCCTTTTCAGATATCTAAATAGAAAAGGCAGAAAATAAAAGGCAGAAAACGCATTCAGTGAATGCGATTTATTTTGTATCTCCTTATTTATTGTTAAAATTACTATATTACCCTTTCCATTTAGTTTAATTTGTCCACTATTTTTATATATATTAATTTATCTCACTTGTTACTTTTATTTTATCAAGAAAAGATAAATATTTTTAAAACACGTTATGTCATTGAAAACTTGAAACATTTTTCTCACATACCAAAATAGAAAAAGTTGAAAATGAAAGGCATAAAACGCATTTGGTGAATGCAATATATGAATAAAATTTTGTGTCTTCTTATTTATTGTTTAGATTACAATATTACCTCTTCCGTTTAATTTTATTTGTCCACTGTTTTTATAATATATTTATATATTTCATTTATTACTTTTAAAATATCAATAAAAGATAAATATTGTATCGTTTTAAAAACTTCATGTCGTTGAAAACTTGGAAAAAAAAAATCTCAGTTACCAAAATAGAAAAAGTTGAGAATGAAAGGCATAAAACGCATTCAGTGAATGCGGTTTATGAGTAAAATTTTGTGTCTTCTTATTTATTATTTCAATTGATAGATTATCCCTTTCGTTTGATTTTATTTGCCAACTATTTTTGAAATATATTAATTTATTTCATTTATTACTTTTATGATATCAAGAAAAGATAAATATTTTATCTTTTAAAAAAAGTCATGTCGTTGAAAACTCGAAAAATCTTTTAAGATACCAAAATAAAAAAGTTAAGAATGAAAGGCATAAGACGCATTTATCGAATGCGATTTATGAGCAAAATTTCGTGTCTTCTTATTTATTGTTTAAATTACTATATAACTCCTTCCGTTTAATTTATTTGTCCACTATTGTTAAAATATATTTATTTATTTCAGTTGATTTTAAAATATCAATAAAAGATAAATATTTTTTAAAAAAAGGTCATGTCGTTGAAGACTTGAAAAACTCTTCTCAAATACCAAAATAAAAGAAGATGAGAATGAAAGGCATAAAACGCATTCAGAGAATGCGATTTATGAATAAAATTCCGTGTCTTCTTATTTATTATTGAAATTACTATACTACCCCTTCTGTTTAATTTTATTTGTCTACTATTTTAAAAATATATTTATTTCATTTATTATTTTGGAAAAAGGGTCAAAAATACCCTCCAACTTTGATTTATTGCTTAAATTTACCCTCGCCGTTAAAATAAAGTTAATTTTACCCCTCGTCGTTAAAATAAAGTTAATTTTACCCCTCCTGTTACTAATTTCACCAAATTTATCCCTCATTGACCCAAATTGACCCGAATTTTTTAAAAAAAATCTATTCTTTATTTTAATCCATTAACCCGATCATTTAAAATACCCCGACCCCATTCTTCCAAATCTCTTATACCCATTTATCCATTCTCCCAAATCTCCATTAAATATGTCAAAGAGGTAAATTCGGGTCAATTTGGATTAATCCGTCTAATGAGGGATAAATTTGGTGAAATTAGTAACAGGAGGGATAAAATTAACTTTATTTTAACGGCGATGGGTAAAATTAACTTTATTTTAATGGCGAGGGTAAATTTAAACAATAAATTAAAGTTGAGGGGTATTTTTGACCCTTTTCCCTATTATTTTTATGCCTTCCGTTCTACCCCCTACCCCCTTCTACCCCAACTCCCTGCTACCCCTCCTACCTCCTCCTAACCCCCCTACCCCCTCCTACCCCAACCCCCTGCTACCCCTCCTACCTCCTCCTAACCCCCTACCCCCTTCTACCCCAACCCCTGTTATCCCAACCCCCCTGCTCTAACCACTTTATCCACAACTAACACTTCCAGTTTTATTAGATCATAACCTAATCATGCTAACCTATTTCGTATTTTCGAGTACTACCATTTTTCTTTCTTACCCGTTGATTGTGTAATACCCTTAATCTCTTGTCACCTTGCTTAACCAAGGCCACATAACTCTGCTACCACAACTTTAATCTTAGCCCACTCTCTTCTGGTACTTACCCAGAGGAACACTACTCACTTTTCGCCACTCGCCTGTGGGACACCTTATCCTCCCACTATTACCTAACAAGTATACAATGTAGAACACATCTACATCACCACATATTCGCATGCATACACATAAATCCACTTATACTCACTCATCAAGTATTTCCTATACACATAATATTAAATATAACATGTTTCACCATACACAATTTTCACAAGTAGTTGGTCCTACCCCCCTCTCCCCTCCCTCTTTCCTCCCTCCTACCCCAACCCCCAACCCTCTGCTACCCCCAACCCCTCCCCTACCCCCTACCCCTACCCCAACCCCTCCCTCCATCATTCTTTCAACCCTCCCCCTCCCCTCCTAACGCTAGACAATTTTCATTCATTGCAGCATGCAAAACTTCCACCCAAGATTACCTAAGAAGCTATAGTAGAGAGAATTTTAACAATGCAAATGGAAAAGAACAAAGTTGAAAGCTAATCTTATAGCTTCGAAAAACACACAAGAGATTATATATGAAAGATAACAAGTGCTATTTAACCAGAATAATAATGTAGGAAGATGAAGATCTACAAATTTAATATTTCACATTACAAGAGAAGGTGAAAGGCAACAGAATAAGTAATTCATCTATCATCAGAACTTACATGACACTAGAACCAATTGTCATAATTCCATGATCTCTAGGAAGAAGCTTTTAACAACTACAAATTGCTTTCACGAAAGTGGATAGAATTGGGGGAATGATATTATGTTCCATTCATAGTCCAATGATACTATGTTCAAAAAGCAAAGTGGACAGAATTGGGGGAAGATGTCTCAAAATTTTCATTCATAATACTTTTTAATCATTAAACTGATAATCAGTTAACCCTTGAATCACTTTACTTCGATCATTTTTCATGAAACTCCAAGAAAGAAAAACCCCAAATCACAAATCTCAAAATCCACTTACATTTTCCTCTTTCCATACACAAATTTACGCAAAAATCCCAATAACCAACATAACAAAAAGTAAATTATTGAAACAGTAATAAAAAAAAGGCCAAGAAAGAAGAAAAACGCAATACTCTACCTTCCTACAGTAATCAATCTATTTATATAAACAGAGAACAAAAATAGAGAAACACTCACAAGTTTGGTCGTTTCTTAGCGGCTCCAGCATTCAACGCCGATGAAGACGAATGCCTATTCTGTTCTGGGTCGTCATCGATTTCTCCTTGTACTATATCAATCTAGCCTTTACTCTGCTACTAAACAAAAGGAAATAATATTATGCTATATTTATATAATTTTTCAAGGAAAAAGGTTCAAATATGCCATCGAATTTTCAGAAAGGCTTATTTATGCCATTCGTTAAAAGTATGGCTCATCAATGCCATTACCGTTCAAGAAAAGTCTCATTCATGTCATTATTTTTTAACAGTGATTTTGCAAACCATTTGACATGTGGCCAATTATAGTTCGATCACGTCATCAAAAAATTTAATTAAATAAATCATAACTCTGAACAAAAATTGAATTAAATTTTTTTTTGATTATTTGATTTAAAAAGTTGATGACATGGCCGAATTATAATTGGCCACATAATCAATTTTTTTAATAAAAAAAATCAAATTTTGAATAAAATTTTAATTAATTTTTTTTGATCTTTTTTATCAAAAAATTGATGACATGGCCGAATTATAATTAGCCACATGTCAAAAATAATTTTGCAAAACCATAGTTAAATATAATGGCATAAATGAGCCAAAATTTTAACTGATGACATAAATGAACCTTTTCTGAAAGTTCAATGACATATTTGAGCCTTTTTCCCTTTTTAAATTATAATTTGTTAATTTTTTTTTAATATAAATATTTATCAAGTTATTTAAGTAATTATATTTCATATCATTTTTTCAATTAATTTTACTCTCTAAAAAATTGTTGACATAAAAAAGGGTAGCGTGTATTATGCTCGAGGTCTCTCGAGCTTCCTGTTGTACCAATGTCTATATTCCGTTCTAGGAATAAGGTAAATTTCTTTTCCGGTCAGATTTTATTAAATGCGTTTTCACATTAGTTGGGTCAGGTTTTGCTATATGTGTCAAATATAAAATAAAATTGAAAATAAATTTGTAATTATCATAAAAGTATATACACATGGAGTCAGGTAAGCGCCACATACACTAATAACATTGGTGACATGATAAATTAACTGTATAAGAACAAATTTGTATCCGAAGTTTGATGACAAATAACAAATATATCAAAAAAGTATGACGAATAATAAATATGACCCTCTCCTGTTCTTAGTTTGATCCCCTGACAATTTTCTTAATTAAATTAAGTGCGTTGGTTAATTGTTTCACTTTGTTAGTCTTAAGGACCAAATTCACATATTTAAAGTAAGGATCAACATTAGAAAAAAGCTATAACTTAGGGACTCAAATCACATAAAACAAAACGCCAAAAACCCACCTTAAAGGCTTAAACCCTCCTTCCTTCTTAGGTTCGCTGCTACATCAACCTAATTATCTCTGAAATTCAGCAGGTTCGCTCTCTTTTTCGTTCAGTTGGTTCTACAATCTTGATTATCTATGGTTTTTTTTTTTAGCATCACTAGTCCAAATTTGTATGATTATTGGTTACTTTAACGGCAAAAAACTTGTTAATTTGTGTTGAACTGTCACAACATTGAATGAAACGGGTGAATGCTTAAAATCCATATGGCTGACCTAATTAGTTTGAGATTAATGCCTTGTTGTTGTTGATTTTTATTAGTGGCTTAAAAGTTTGGTACTTGGGAGAAGAAATTAAGGTATAGTTCTAGGTTACCTTAGAGGTCAATTATTATGAGTTGGGAAGGTTTTTTACATGACCTACATTCAGGATTCTTTTTATTGTAGTTGACATGAGGGAAAGCGTGGTAATTTCTTAAACTAGAGTGTATTTGTAATGCTTTAGTTGTTACAATACTATAAAAAGGATAGTCGGAATCATGTATTCGTCAAGCTTGGGTGGGTGGGGCCTGGGAACTAAGTAATGTTACTAAAACTAGTAAAGAATATTCCCTTTGTTTCATTTTGTATGACTTACTTTGACTTGACGTGGAGTTTAAGAAAATAAATGAGACTTTTGAATCTTGCTGTGTTAGACTAATGATATGTCAAATGTACTAAAACGCTCTTTAATCTTGTGGTCTTACACATGTCATGTGGAAAATTTGGAATTTAAGAGTTGCTAAGAAGGGAAAGAGTCATTCTTTTTGAAATGGACTATAAAAGAAAGTAGGTTAAACAAATTGAAATGGAGGGAGTAGCTTATACCTGTGATAAATAATTTGGCGATCTTATGAAATAGTATATCACAATTCTCGATATGCTTGTGTGGCTACTATTTCAGAGGAAGTGTATAAGTCTTGTATTGGTGGAGGTAGCACATACATTGTGGAATAAATCGAGGTGTGCCTAAGCTGGCCCGGACACCGGAATTACAAGAAGAAGTGTATAAGCTTTCTATTACATCTTTTTTTTAAACTGATATAGAAAAGTAAACTTTCTGAGTCGTAGTAATTTGAACTTGAAAGTTTTTCATCGCAAAATGCTGGTAATTTGATATGGGATGATCACCGGAAGTTTACTGATTTCCCTTTATTTCTTATTTAGTTAGGTTAAACAAGAGATGAATAAGTTCTGAGCCAATTGCTGGTCTGAACTGGTGTGCTGTTAGGTCAGTTGCTTTTTATAGATTTTACAGGAATAGGTTTTGGAATGACAAGGGAGGGGTAGCCTAGTGGTAAGGACCCTGTGCTCCAACCATAAGGTTGAGGGTTCGATTCATCAGGAGAAAGGTCAAAGGGCGGCCGCTTGTAGGGGTTTGGAAGAGGGGAAGAATCTGGAATTTACCATATCAGTGGAATTGAAAAGGTTGTGGAAAAGGTCATGTTGACACGATACGGGTGCGGAATAAGTGTGGGTTTCGGTCAACCCACATCGGGTACTTTGACCAGAGTCCATGGACAAGTTTGGGGTAAAATTAAGATTTTGATAAAAGATAAAATAGATTTAAGAAATGAGAAATGTCATACCTTCAAATATTATATTCCTTTTGTCTCTTTTCTTTTAGCTATTTCCTCTTGGTCAACATTCGATGCTTCATGTTTCAAGCCAAGCAGAGAGAAACTAAGAATTCAAGTGGTCGTGTTCTGACTTTTGGTATACAGTAGCAACGATTTGTAAGGAGAGTTGGTGGAAGGTCTTGAATGACATCCTTTTTCTTTTTTGAGGGGAAGAACCTGATAGCATAAAAGAAGAAGTTGGGTTCTCGGGACCTAGAAGATCTTTATAGCTCGATCTTTTAGCCGAATACCCGTATCCATACCTGGATCCACAACCCTGTATCATAAAATTTAAACTTTGCCGAATCCGACCCTTCGATTTGCATATGTGTCGAACACCCGCACTCGAATTCGGGCAACTTAGTGATGACTATTATGGTGAAAAGTTGCAAACTTCTCTCTGACAAGGATTTTTTTTTTCTGAGACAGGTGGAATGTTGTAAAAACTTGATGTAAGAATTAGAGAAATAAAAAACTGGAAGGGCTTTCCTTGGCTTAGTTCTTGTTCTTGTGCAGCTTATTTAAGTTTAAAGGAATAGTATAAATGTTTTCTTCAGAATGGGGTAGTTTGGATTTCAAGATCGTTAGATTGTTTACTTCTTTGGGTACTGATCTTATCTGGGTAAACATTTATAAGTTATCTTCATTTATCTGGTTATTATAGCGTGCTTATAAGATTTCTAAATATTGCACATACTTGTGCTGGATAACTTCAGCCTCTTTTTGCTTTGCAACTTTCAGGTTCTTTCTTTATTTTTTCCTTGTTTCTATATTCCATGTTTCTTTTTCACCTGATGTGATGGTCAGTGCTTAATGGGGTATTTCTCAACTTAAGAGGCATAGATATATGATGAAGTAGAAAAACTTGTTAAACTTGGTCAAGGTCTGCTGTTTGTTTCTGCTTGGGAAATTGCTGAGAGGTTGATGTCAATCTCTCTGAAGATTGAGAAGGTTCTTTTGAAAAAATCCTTGAGTGTCTGGTGTTCCCTCTTTAGTTTTTCTTTTTTGATATCCATTATATTATCTCTTTAGATACTATATTGTAGTGATTTGAAAACTGATCTGGCGTGTGCTTTCGGAAACACATCCTGATTTAGGCATTTTTAAATCCTGTATTAGTTTTAGGATGTTGCTGACTTCTTGTCTTTTTCTATTTTCTCTTAAAATATTGACAGTAGTAAACATCTCTCTCACGTAATGGATAAAAGCTTTGTCAATTTTATCAGAGATGTCCAATAAAGTTATTTACTGCAGAAGTCAATTTATCTCACCTAATTGATAAAACATTAGACATGTATGCTTGTCACTAATCATGATCCTCTTCTGGATTCTTTTCCTTCTGTGATTAGGCGACGTTGTCTCTTCGGGGAGCTTACCTCTGGAAATGGATGCTTTTCACTTTGATGAAATCATTAAGGTGGTGAAGGTGGATGCTGATGGCAAAAAGTATGAAAAAGGTAATACCTCTTTCATTTACTCCGCATTTCATTGATATTACATGCAATGCTTTTAAGAAACGTTATTACCATGACAATTGTTGTCTCCACGGGCTTCCTCTGTGCTATCTTCCTTTATTCTTCTCCGAGCTCACATCTTTTCCCTGGAAAGGGAATATGTGGAAATAAATAGGAAAGAATTTGTAAGTTTATATCTCCTACTGATGCAGCCAGTTAGAGGAATTCCTTGAGATCCCCTGTGTTGGAACAAACGTTTTTTTAAACTGTGCGCTTCTGTAGAGAAGAAGACGATAATTAATTGGTGCCATTAATAAAGAAACAATTTTAATGTTAGAATGTCATTCAGTTTTTCATCTCAAAAAAAGAATCAGTTTCATGTTAAGATCTTTCTCAAAATCAACATTGGCTGTTAATTATTTTATATCTGGATTTGGTGTCTTTTCTATATCTACATCAAGTTCTCTTAACGTAAAGAGAGCTACCTGTGTATTTTGCTGGGGTACAGTATGTTTGTTTTGATTTTGTTCTTGTAAGTGATGATAGATGTGTGGAGAAGCAAAATTATTATCAATTATCAACTTTTCTGATGTTCTGCTGTTGTTTTTCCATATCTGTATCATTGATTTTTGGACTAAAGCCTGTCGATTTCTTTAGTTTCTCGCATAGAAGCAGAAAGTAGTGATGGTGCGACATCAATCCAGCTAGATATCAACTCAGAACTATATCCCATGAAGCGAAAAGAGTTGTACAGGATGGTTATATCAACGACACTAATGGAAGGGTCGGCTGTCACTAGCTATCCTCCTGAGGTATGTGTTCCATTTAATTATTTTGAATAGTAGTGCATGTTCCTCATTTATTGTTTTGCAAGGACCATATGATGATATAGAAATATGATAATCTTCTCTCCATGATATGGTAGATATAATCTTTTATAAGATTTTAGTAGCCTGCTTGGTAAATCCATGGAAGTTGTTGATTTTGGTCCAGTAGTTGGCTATCCAGACTACGCATTATCATTGCTGTAAATTCCTGGATAGGTCTCCTTTTTATTTTCATTTTGTTTGATGATCTCCAAATTGAAGTAAAGGTATTTATGAAACCAACGCAACCACTTGGTTTTCATTTTCTTGAATTTGGATAACTTTCATTATTTCAAAAATAAATGTTGGAAGCTTCTTTTTATTAATTTGGTTTTGCTATTCCAAGGCTTTTTGGCAACTGTAATGTGTTGGTTGGGAGGTGTGGCCACCAAAATTAAATTTTCCTATACTGGCTAATGGCTATGCATTTAACTTCTTCCATTTCAGGGAAAATCTCTTCTTGACAAATTTGAATACATCGTGCATGGGCTGGTATATAAGGTTTCAATGGAGGGATCAGGAGCTGACAAAAAAGTGTATGTACTCGCTCGTCCCATTTTTTCAATGTATTTTTTTAATTTCTAGATTTATCTATAAGCTAGATGGGGAAAAAAGGAAAGTAGCACAGGCAGGTTTGCAGCAGTCCACTAGCTAAATTTCAACTTTGAATAACATAGCACCCACTAATTCCACTATAGTAGTTATGTTCCCAACAAATCTAATCTTGTTGGTCAAAAATTGCCCGATCTCTCACCATTTCATCATGCAGCAATGGTGCCAGATATTTTGTTTGGATTGGAAAATGGTTAAAAAAGAAAAGGGGAATGTTCACCAATCTTTCTCCTCTCTTCTAACACACTTAACCCTCTCTTTATACTTAATTACTTGTGTTCACAAAAAGAACTTTTTTCTCTTTATTTTATACTTGTATTTGTTCTCCAGTTCTTGCTGAACAGACAACTCCAGACCTTCGGGCCTGTTGTCAATTAACACAACTAAAAGTTCCCTTCAGTACGGTTGTAGTTTGTAGAATGATTTAAAACACCTCGTGGTCTCTCTTAGGAAATAAGTTTGTAGCTGTAACGTTTCTTAGATTTTCAAAAGTCAGCAAGTTTAGAGATTCAAACTCTTTGACAGTCTATTGATTTGTTCATTTTTCCTTTTCCTCATGTCAGGGTGGTTTATGTCTCCTTCGGAGGACTCCAGCTGATGCTGAAAAGTGATGCCCTCAAGATGCAGAAGTTTAAGCTTGATCAGAAGCTCTTTCTTCTTCTGAGGAAGATGGTGAAGTGACTCCATTTGTTGTTCTTGAGTCCTTATGCAGCAGAGCAGAGACTCTGTGTAGAAGCTTTTAGCTATCAATGTGAAACCTATGCTGTTGAGCTGCATCTTTGTTGGTGAAATTATGTACAGTTCTGAACTTAATTAAGATGCTTCGTTAACTCTGCTCTTGGAAAACATGTTTGTTTTGGAAGTGTTTGCTGGAATACAGCTCTCTGTGAACAAACTTACGTTAACCGTTTTGCTTTGTTGCAAACTTGCAATGCACAAGTTGGTTGTATCGTCAGTATGCATCACATGTGAAGTTAATAACTTTTTGTGTACTGTCATCTCGGCGTTGTTGCTATGAACAAGTTGTCTGCACTTTTGCTCTTAAGCATGTTTTTTAGGCCTTCCATGTAGCTGTTCTTATTCTTGCAGCATACCGAACTGAAGTCTATGCAAGTGTGTGCATTGTGTTAGCCACCTAGAATTGCAAATTGGTAAAAGTTTTTTTATTTCTTTACAAGCAATAGGCAACTTGAACCTGCAAATTATCCATGAATAAGAATTGAACTTATAGATGGCAAAAGTACTTGCCTTTTCACAAGCTACAAAAAAAAACATTCATGAGAAAGAAAACCTAATGACATTCAAAATCATTTATGTTTTTAAGAGTAATGCATATGGAAATAGAACTTCTATTTTGGAGGCTGGACTTTTTTCTTCTTCACATGACAATTTGGCTCATGCAAGCTTGTCATACAACCAAGTTTCCTCTTCATTTCTTTCCATATGCTTGTTTTCCCCTTTGGATTCTTGTGCTGGGAACCACCTCTTTGAATTTCCCTTCTCATCGTATCGCATTCTTTCTCCAGCTTAACCACCTTGCTTCCCATCTTTTCTATCTCTGCTTTCATAATTTCCTCTTCATTGCTGCTAGTCCCCCTCTCCTCTTCTTCCAGCTTCAACAATCGGTTATCAGGACTCCCTTGTATCTTCTTGGACACGGTATCCTTCAACTTCAGCTGCACAGAAAACAGAATCTGCACCATCACTCGAACTGGTAGTTTTTCGTTCTGTGCAGCATGCTCACAGGCTTCAGGAGACATTTTGCTGGAATCTAACACCCTGCAAACCTCCTCCCTTTCCCAATCTGTGAGATATCTATGCTTGTCCAAGTATATATCAATTGCTCTATACATACCATCAGAATTTCTGTTAGTTCCTCCTGTTGCTGCTTGTGATAACTCTGCTAGTGATAAGAATGTGTTCAACTTTAAATCTATGTCACTAGAAACCTCAGCCAAGAAGTTATCGACAAGTTCTGCTACCACGACTAGGCCAGATTTATCTGTGCTTGCGTAATTGCTGTAGAAATTCTTTAATATCCTTTTCACACTTTCAGTGTCGTAACGCTCTTCTTTTGCATATCCTTGTGCAGGTATTAAGAGGTCCTTCACGGTTGCCTGGTCTAGTTGCTTTCCTATTCTAATCTCCAACCCGGTTTTGCATTCAGTATGAGCATCCAAGATTATCGCGGATTGCAGCATTTGAGAGAGCAAAGAAATGGGGATTAGCCCTCTTTCTTGAGGCAACAGTCTCTCCACTGCCTCAATGATCACTCTTTGAGAATTCTTCTCATAAGTTAACAGATCATCTTCTCCTCCTTTAGTGTCCGAAAAAACCCATTTGTTGAGATACTGAAACAGAGATGATGCCACGTATTCCAGAGGGACTTTTCGTTGAACCATTGCACGAATTATGGGCTCGTAGAGAGGAATGGAAAGTAGTGTCAAGTCCTCTGATTTCCAGTCCAGAACAAAAAGCCTCCTCCTAACATTTGGCTTGTAGGCATTTTCATCGTTCTCACTATCATCATCCGTTGTTGTTACATTCCTCATTGGCTCTCCAAGAAGACTTGGATCGTGCATTACCTTGTCGATGATGGACTCAGCACATGCATCAATCAAGTCAAGATCCGCGGCTTGTTGAAGAATGTTTTCTGCAGATCTAAGGGCTTTTATACTCTTGTTCCAGCTAGGAAGCACATTGTTTTGAAAGTAGAAACAAGCCTTCTTTGTGAGGTTATTGGTGCTGTGAATTTCGGACATTCCAAGATAGTGAGCAAGACAAAGTACTTTAATGACATTCTCAGATGACAAGTTTATGTCAAAGCCATGACAGAATCTTGCTACAATCTCAAACGTTTCAGAATCCGCGGGAATATCTCCTAGCAAATGAGAAAGATCATCTTCAGGATTCTCTCTCAGTAATGCATCTAGCTTTGAAGATCTTGCAGCCAAAAGTTCCTGTAAGTTCAACACAAGGAAATGACATATTAATACACTATTTATTTCCTACTAAGTACTGAGGCTCAAACTCGAGACGTTGGAGGATGATAGTAATTCTCACCCTATTCAAAGAGAATGGCAATCCACAAATGTTGAGCTGAACATCTGATGATGAAGCATGCATTAGTTTCCTGAAAGGAAGGATAAAAAACAAGATTACAAAGTGTAATAAGTGAAAATATGCTTTTTATGGGCTCTTTTCGCACAAAGTCACTTTTTATGTGAAAACAACTCATAGTTGAATGACTATCTGAGATATTATCTCGTAAAGTTTTTACCTGGATGAAGATCCTACGCTTTTGCTTTTGCCCATTTTTTCATATTTTTGTTGTTTCCAAGTCATTAAGAGATAATATTTTAGGCTTTTAATTTCAGGCTAATATGTAGCTTTTTAGTAGATTTTGATTGCTTGTACTCTGAGCAACCTGCAAAACAAATAGCCATAAGTATAAATTAAACTATTTTATGTCTTTAAAGTAACGTTAAGGGATCGTTTGGTTCATGTACTAGTTTATACAAGGATTACGAACTAGAATTACTATACCATGAATAATAATAATACTTAGATTGTTATTTGTTGAGTAATAATGCAGAGATTATTATACAATGTATGTGTTTGAATATGAAGGAAAACATTTTCTTTTAGGCAAATAAAGAAAATGAGATTTTTCAACAAAAATTTGTTCTTAATTTTCTTTAACCATACAAGACAATTTTTTTTAAAAAAACATACATACGATTCATTAAATATGGCATTTCACAGAATTTTATATGTATCTACCGATCGAAAATATAATCAATTTTATATGTATCTACAGATTTCATCAATAATCACCCTAATGAGTGCATAAAATTGACGAAATCTTATAAATATGGTTAATCTTTTGGGATTGTGAAATTAGGAGCATAACAACAAAACATACCTGAAAAATCTTGAATATTTTTCTTGTAAATGTAAATTTTATAAATGAGAAATTAGAAAGAATTAGTGTGCAAGTAATTAAGGTATGACTTTTTGTTTAGCAGTTGTTTAAGTGTTCAATATTCAAACGTTCAAAACATAATATTTGGAGATTCTGTTAATTAGAGTTTCATTTGGAGATAAACACTCCAAAAACTCAACTAAAGACTCCTATATTTTAGGAACGGATCTCAAATATTATAGTCTTTTTAAAAAGAAAACTATATTTTTATATTTGTTTCTACGTGGATAATTCCTAATTTAAAGTAAATAATTTTGATAGAAGCAATGATTAGTTTCTTTGTTTTTTTTTTTTCTTCTCATTGGATGTATTCGATATTATTCACATTGACACCAGACTAATTTAGATTAGCGCTAGTACACACTACTTAGAATTCAAATTCAAAAATATTGATTAGGAAAGGAGGAGTAGTCTCATCCGCTACACCACATTCATTAATAATACAATGATCAATTTCTGAAAGCAAGCCACGAAAGATAGAAATATTTAACCACCTTCTCAAATTAGATGTGAATCATTAATTGTACTTTTGAATTATTTATAGTTTTCGTTGCCTTTGAACTTGTCCATTGATAGTCATGGATAGGGTTGTTCAGGGTTATAGTTAAAAAATCAAATCGAACCGTAAATCGAATCAAACCGATTTAAAAATATTAATAGTTGGTGTGGTTTGATTTTAAATTTTGAAAACCGATACTATTTGGTTTGGTTTTTGATTTACAAAAAAAACACAAAAAACAACCAAACCAAACAGAGAAATTATATATATAAATTTTATAATGATTTATAAATAAAATATAAATATTTTGTTAAATTTTAATTAAAAGTCTTAACTTAACCATTTTCTCAAGCCTAACACTTAAACTTTAGCCCGACTATTAAAACCCTAAGACCAAGTCCATCAAAATCTAGTACTCGAATCTTTACCTATCCTATATCACATTAGATAGTCATACTTTCTCTTAATTGAATCACTTTATTCGTGTAATAATGACTCTAATATTACTTAATTGAATACATAATAACTTTCTTGTGGATTGTTCATGTTTTAGGCGTGTCTGTGTCTATTGAGATGTGTATACTCCCAACAAATTTAATTTACAGAAAAGGGTCAAATATACCCCTATACTATTGGAAATAGTTTAAATATATCCTTCGTTATACTTTCAGTTCACATATACCCCTTCCGTTACACTTTGATTCAAATATACCCCTGATTTTAATGGAAAGACACTTGTCAACATAGAAATCAAATAACCCACCTCCAATTTTAAATACCCAATTCCCTTTAGAAACCCACCCATTTAAATACCCAATTTGAACCAAACTCATTTCATAATTATCTTCTCTAGCTAAATCATCCATTAAAATCAATTCTCAACTACAAAAGGTCCAGCACACAGTTTTGTCACTTATATATTTCTTGCCCGTTATGATGATAAAATCCATGCCTTAATCTTTGTTGCCCTAATTTTCTAATGCTACTAAATTGTTGGTTCGTGGACCACTGATGAAAATAAACAACATTATTTCCAATTAAATATCATAACATATTTAAGTTCAGTTTCTCATGTTAATCAATATTGACGACCTTGAGTTGTATAAAGTACATACTAAATCAAACTTACAATTTTGAATCCTAACTTGCAACAATTATCAATTATTTTAATCTTTTAAGAGTTGAAATTCTAAATTTGTTTGATTTCGATTTTAATTTCAATAATCGATCCAAATCGAACGAGGAACATCCCTATCTACCAAATATTTTTATTTCAAACTCTCAAACCATGGCTCTTTCTTGTTATGTTTCTTTTTTCTTTCGTTATAAATTTTTGGCAATTTTCTTGCTTAACGTTGAGTCAAGGAGTTATAATTTTTGCCAGATTTAGTTTTTGTCGTTACGTAAGATACAAGTTACCTTTGAATTATTATTTATAAAATTTTCACTAAGCTCGTTATTTAATGATATTTGTCTTATATATATATATATATATATATATATATATATATATATATATATATATGCATGTTATATAAATGTGTTTTTTTAATATAACTTTTCAACTTTAAATGTAAACAAATAGATACTTAAATTTCTAATAAGTTAAACAAAAAAAAACACAAATCATCATACGTAACATAAATAACATGTTGATGTTGAGCTTTTCTTCCATCTATGTTAAACTTACTAGCATCCCCAATCGTCTTCCAATAATTCACCATAGTACTTATGATCTTTGGCTTATAAATCTAACTTATAGACTGCCAAATTATAATGGAAATAGTATATATGCTTTGAAACTTAAATAATTAGTATATTTAGACTATTTATGATAATATAAGAATATATTTGATCTTTTTAAAAAAAAGAAATACCACAATATAAATTAGGAAAGAGACAAGGAGCAATTATATATAAACTTCATATCCATGTGTTATTCCACAACACAAAGGTTACATGAGAAAGACACAACAAAACATCAAAGATAAAAACCAAATAAAAAGTACACAACCAACATGGATTATTTTTCACCATACTCTCACATGCATATACTTGAGATGGTCACATCAATTCATCTTGACATGGTGATCATCAATAGCTTTGGTCATACCAACAATGAAGTCCAACAAATTTACTAGTTCAGGGACATTCTCATTTGGCCTTTCATACTCTAGTGTCCAGCTTACCAAATCGACTTCGCCTTTAGTTTCAACATGAAGAGTTGACTTAAAATTATCATATATATCAACTACATCTCCTTCAAATTCTTTGAATGTCAACACCTTTTTTTCATGATTTACAGTTTCAATTATCTGCTTGGAGATCTTCTTTTTTCCTTCTGCTTTACAGAAAAAAAAGAGTTAGATAACCATAAGAGTCATTAAGAAAAGTTGAGTGGTGGTGGGTTGGTGATTGTGAAGGTGGGGAGGAGACAATGCAACTACTATATGTACAACACATAATTTGAGGATTTGGGTGGGGGGTGGTGAGAGAGACCGTTAATTTAAAATGATGCTATGAAGTTTGTTAATTCCTCATTTTTAAGAAACATATATTTTAGATAAATATTTTCCAATTTTTTTATCATCCAAATGCTAAAAATTAGAAAATATTTTCGGACATACCAAACATACTAGCATGGATATAACAAATCAATAATTGATGTAAGTCATTATTACAAATGTCATCTAGCTTGGATATCGCGGACAATAATATTAGAAACACTACATCAAAAATTTAGCGACAATTAATTCCCAGTTGCCGCTAAAAATATATTTTTAGCTCAATTATCTCTCATTTTATATGTCTTCAAAACCTTTAACGACATTGGTTCTTATGGCACTTAACTAATGCGGTAAAGACTTCAACACTCTTTATTTATGTCAATATTTAATGCCGCCAAAAGTTAATTTTGTTGTAGTGAAACTTAGAGTTTTTTTTATTAAGATTAATAATAATAATAATAATAATAATAATAATAATAATAATAATAATAATAATAATAATAATAATAATAATAATAACAACAACTTATTGGTAATTGGAGCAAGTAAATGTGACACTAACATAAAGGAAATGATTTCATAAGCAGGTTGGGCTAAGATTTGAAGCTAATGTGTTTTGAATTTATAACACACTCACTATCTCGTCTTAGTTATTGAGTTAACACTTAAATATTCATACATATCTACTCCTAATAAAGAGTCAATTTTCTTTTTTGACAAAAAATTATTTTTGTTAGGAACTTTTTAAATGTATAACTTACCAAGGGTATACATCCAACAAATTTTGGATCCAACTTTTCCAATGACACCATCAAGAAGTTCAAAACCTTGTACATGCAAAGGGCACATAGTAGAGACAAGTTGTGGTTTATTTGTAAAGACATCATAAAACACATCTTTGTTGGCCTTTATTTCTATCTTGCCACACAACACAGACTTAAGACCCATTTTATTAAGACGTTGGGAATAAAAAGATGTAGTCACACTATAGGAAAATTGTAGAGGAGAAGTGTTTGATATCCTTTACCATGATTATTCAACAATATATATAGACTAGAAGGGTGAAGGGTTTTCTTTTTAAAAAAAAATCTTTTTAAAATGGGGAACTTTCACATAAAGACACTTAAAAATAATTAATTACTCTCCATAGCTATAGTTTGATAATTGCAATTTGTAGCTACATGTTATATGGAGGAGAGAGGCGAGCGAGACTGGGAGAGAGAGGAGAGAGGAGAGAGAGGGGGAAAAGAGTGGGAGAAAGGTGAATTGTATATGTATATTGGTTAGATAATTGTATATTATACATATTTATTTGTATATATGGCAAGAGAGATTGGGAAAGGGAGGAGAGAGGTGAGCGAGATTGGGAGAGGGAGGAGAGAGATAAGCGAGATCGAGAGAAGGAGGAGAGAGGCAAGCGAGAGAGGGCAGAGAGTGGGAGAGAAGTGAATTATATATGTATATAATTGTATATAACTGTATATTATACATATACATTTGTATAAATGGCAAGCAAGATTGGAGAGGGAGGAGAGAGGCGAGCGAGATAGAGAGAGGGAGGAGAGAAGTGAGCGAGAGAGGACAGAGAGTGGGAGAGAGGTGAATTGTATATGTATATAGGTTAAAAATTGCATATTATTACATATGTATTTGTATATCCTAGCGAATTATACGTATACAAACATGATTAATTATAAAAACTCGAAGTCAGCCCACGTAATTAATGTATAATGTTAGTCGCGAGTGGTAATTATAGCAAACTATAACTATGATGAGTAATTAAATAGTATAAGTTTGCTTAGCCAGGTAATTTTTCCTTTTTAAATTCAAAGATGGTATAAATCCTAATCATGTCATTACGACTTGTTTTTTTCTTCTATTCTTTTTTTATGTATATATAACTATATATTTGTCAAATTGTGACGGTAGACATTAAAAATTTGTGGAAATTTGCATGTATTTAATTTTAATTGGGACTTTATAAGGTGTGTTTGATTTCAGTTTGAATTTTTAAAGGTTACTTTAATCATAAACCCTAGTTTATGCCTATATAAAATTAAAGATATTATATTATTTAAAGAGATATTGTCTTGAATATTTTGCAAATTCATATCATCGTAGTTCGATAAATACGACACTAACGGTCCTCAGATCATGAAGAAAACTTATGAGAGAAGGGATCATGGAGAAACCATATGAGACAAGAATGAAGAACAAAATTGTACTCTTATTGATTTATCAATAAAATATTCTTGTTTTTTCAGATTTTATTTATCGTTGATTTATTTTTTTATATTTAATATTGTGTGAAAACAAATTGGGATTCCCACTTGGACCAAATCTACTCCTCTCACAAATCAAATCTGCAAATCTAAAGCCTCAAACCTCATCTTTGAGTTTCATCAAGTCTGTCGGCCACTGATAAGCCTTGAAAGAGAGGTATTTATATACATTGAAAATTTGTGAGGTATTTACATACATTGAAAATTTGTGGGACTCTAAGACGTATTCAATTCTAGTTGGAACTCTATAAGAATTAAAAAGTATTTGGATCCAGATAGATTTCTTGGAGGCTATCTAACTAAACCCTAGCTTATGTCTATATGAAGGGTATTATATTCTCTTAAAGAGGCATCTCGAATCATCCTAATTTGAAAAATACGCCACTATTAGCCCTCAGAGAAATCTTATGAAAGATGAATCAGGGAACAAGCAATATTTATCCATATTGATTTATCAAAAAAATTGTATTTCTTCATTATTATTTTTTCTAATTGTAATTTATTTTACATAAATCTTATTTTTCATGCACTTGTAGCAATACTAATATATAGTATGCCATTATATTTCCTCCTCTTTTACCACTGACGCAATTATGTTTCGAACACTTCGATGAAATTTTGTTTCAACCAATTCTAAAGGATACTATTTTTCTTTCTAAAAAGAAATGGTTATAATGCAAAATGAAGATATAGGCTCGTGCATAAAATTTTCATTTGAAAGAAAGTGATGTTTCAATGTTACGTGGGACTCATCATTTTTCCAAACACAAAGTTTTTTTTAAAATAAAGTGGTGATGCTTTTTAGCATCTGAAAATTATGAGAGAAAATAATATATATATATGTCTTAATTCGATTCTTTATTTGAATAGTTTTTTTTCCGGCAAATTGCTTATTCATTGCCTTAAATGATTAGTAAGCATGGAAAATAGACAATATTTTTAAAAGTTATGTGACGCTCATCATTTTACTAGACCAAGTTAGGTCCGGTTTGATAGTTAGGTCTCGCTTACAAGACAAAGTTAGGTATCATTTATCCATATGTGTGTAAAAATTACTTTGAAAATGAATTTACTCGAAAACTTCTTTAATAGATATTAATGACGAGGCCCTGATTAAAAAAGGAGAAACGTTTAAATTATGGAGGTAGGTAGTGTAGCAATGGTAGAATTGACTTATTTGTTGTGACGTAGCTTTTCAAGGCATCACTATTTCGAAGAATTTTCTTTTGAGGTCGCTTATGATTCAATAACCTCCTGAAAGGAAGCTAATAAGCTAGGGTTCAGTTGAGAGAAATACAATTAATGATATGATAGCAGGACAAATACAGATGAATCTAAAATTCAATGAAAATCAAAAGAACAGCAGAAAAAACAGTAACCAAAAAAATTATGCTTTATTTAGTGGTTGACATGAACTACTGTAGGATAATAGAAACATAGGAAATACAAGAGGCATAAAATATATTGAATGACTTGAGAATTTAAAATGCAATTATAATAGTGCAACTATGTTTGCTGAACAAAAAAAAAATAGAATTAAAACTTAGAAAACTCTCATTTTAAGTATATTTTTAAGTTCAATTTAAATACAAAATATTTTAAGTATATTTTTAAATAATTTTATTGATCAAGATATCAAAGCTCATAGGAGGTCATTCTCATATGGTATTATAAGATTTTCAATAGCTAGATATAAATGAATTTAAGAGAAACACTTCATATATATATATATATATATATATATATATATATATATATATATATATATATATATATATATATATATGTATGTATATATGTGTATGTATGTATGTATGTATGTGCATGTATGTATGTATGTATGTGTGTGTATATGTATGTATGCATGTATATATGTGTGTATGTATGTATGTATGACCAAATTATTGATGTGTCAAATTTTTTATTTGATTTTATTCCTGAAAATTGAATATGTTATTTATGTAAAAAAAATATAATATTTGTTCACTTTTAATCATTATGATTTCTTTTTAGAGTCAAACGATAAATAATTTTTCTTAATTATAGGAAACGATAAGTACTTTGTCTAAAATTTATGATATATTTTTTTATCATATTACTAAGCAAAAAAATACAATTTATAGTACTTTTCGTATAACTTTGAATATCAATTTTTTATTTATTTTATAAATAACAAATTAATGTAATCTAATTTCATTATAAAAATTAGTACTCAAATTAACTTCCAAAAACAATATTACATGATAATTCAAATAGACGGATGGAGTAATGTTTTGTAAAGGTCAAAAGTTACATTAAAGGCACTATAGTAGGCATGCATAATTGAAAAACAAACTAAAAGTAAATATTCAGTCAAAAATATAATATTGTTGTGAAATATATTACATGGATGTAGCTACTAATTAAGTGTAATCTTTTGTTGCTTTTCACAATTACATGTAGTTATGTTTCTTATGTTCGTATATTTATGACGATTGACGCCTACTTTATGTGTATGGGTGGGAGTTTTACAATGTTCAATGATCTCGATTAAAAATTATATATTATATAAAGTTATTGAACGGGCTTAGTCTAGGGGGTCGGTCCAACTCAATTGGTTGGATAGAATTGTGATAGAATTTTTCAAGTTTATTTAAAAATAGGATTTATAAGTTCGACACATATAAATCCTTAGCCCTTGAGGCTTGATTGGGGCTGGGCCGAGGTCGGTCCATGAGCCAAAACTTTTTATTTAAGAGTAACTTACTATAATTTCACCAGTATATAATCTAATAAAGAGCTTAGTGAAACTTTTTATTTAGGCCATTTTCTTGCTTAAAGTTGAGTCAAGGAGTTATAATATTTGCCGAGTTTAGTTTTTGTCGTTATGTAAAATACAAGTTACCTTTGAATTATTATTTATAAATTTCACTAAACTCGTTATTTAATGATATTAGTCTTAGAAATATGTATAGACATGTTATATAAATGTATTCTTTTAATAGACCTTTCCAACTTTAAATGTGCACAAGCAGATACTTCAATTTCTAACAGGTTAAACAAAGAGACATACAAATCGTCATACGTGACATAATTAACATGTGTTGAGCTTTTCTCCGAATCCAACTCCTCTTCATTTCTCTTCTCTCCATTTTCTCCAAGTTCCTACTTAGATGTATGACACCTATGTTGCTTAAATATTAAAGGTCTAGATTAATTAGTTTTCTTAATCAAAGAAATATATTAATCAACCATGATTAAAAAAGATATTTAAGATAGCCAACTTTAGTAACAAAATATTCACTTTCCAACTTTTTGAGAAAAAATGGATTTACTTCAATTATATAACATTAAGCTTTTGATATAAAAAGAGCTTTAATAGTTTAACAACTTGAGTCACGATCACGATAAAAAATATTTATACATTTAAAAAATAATAAAAAATTATACCTATTTTTTGGAAAAGTTTGTTCAACTTTTAGTTTTCTTTGATATTTTATGGCAAAGTAATTTCCAAATACTTTTTATTTAATATCTGAATGCTAAAAATTCTATTTTATGATTTACAATATTTTTCTTCATAAAATAATGTATTTTAAATGTTTATTTTAAATTGACAGAAATTTAGTTTATGAAGAAACATTTTTCTTTTCGGTGAATAGAAAAACTATATATAATGATTGAACTATGGTCCGAAAAAATTGTTAGATGGATTTTTTTTATAGCAATAATTACATAGATTTAAATAGTAATATATATCCTTTTAATCATGATTAAGATATTTAATTACTTAAAAATATGCACCACTGATATTTAAATAATGCAAGTGTCATATATCTAAGTAGGAACGGGGGAAAATGGAGAGGAACCGGATCCCTTTTCTTCCATCTATGTTAAGCTTACTAGCATCCCCAATCGTCTTCCAATAATTCACCATAATACTTATGATCTTTGGCTTATAAATCTAACTTATAGACTGCCAAATTATAATGGAAGTAGTATATTTGCTTTGAAACTCAAATAATTAGTGTAATCAGACTATTTATGATAATATAAGAATATATTTGATACTTTTAAAAAAATAAAAATAAAATACCACAATATAAATCAGGAAAGAGACAAGGAGCAATTATATATAAACTTCATATCCATGTGTTATTCCACAACACAAAGGTTACATGAGAAAGACACAACAAAACATCAAAGATAAAAACCAAATAAAAAGTACACAACCAACATGGATTATTTTTCACCATACTCTCACATGCATATACTTGAGATGGTCACATCAATTCATCTTGACATGGTGATCATCAATAGCTTTGGTCATACCAACAATGAAGTCCAACAAATTTACTAGTTCAGGGACATTCTCATTTGGCCTTTCATACTCTAGTGTCCAGCTTACCAAATCGATTTCGCCTTTTGTTTCGATATGAAGAGTTGACTTAAAGTTATCATATATATCAACTACATTTCCTTCAAATTCTTTGAATGTTAGCACCTTTTTTTCATAATCTATAGTTTCAATTATCTGCTTGGAGATCTTCTTTTTCCCTTATGCTTTACAGAAAAAAAAGAGTTAGATAACCATAAGAGTCATTAAGAAAAGTTGAGTGGTGGTGGGTTGGTGATTGTGAAGGTGGGGAGGAGACAATGCAACTACTATATGTACAACACATAATTTGAGGATTTGGGTGGTGGGTGGTGAGAGAGACCGTTAATTTAAAATGATGCTATGAAGTTTGTTAATTCCTCATTTTTAAGAAACATATATTTTAGATAAATATTTTCCAAATTTTTCTATCATCCAAATGCTAAAAAATTAGAAAATATTTTTCGCCATACCAAACATAGAGCACAATCTAGCATGGATATAACAAATCAATAATTGATGTAAGTCATTATTACAAATGTCATCTAGCTTGGATATCGCGGACAATAATATTAGAAACACTACATCAAAAATGATTATTAGCGACAATTAATTTCCAGTTGCCGCTAAAAATATATTTTTAGCTCAATTATCTCTCATTTTATATGTCTTCAAAACCTTTAACGACATTGGTTCTTATGGCACTTAACTAATGCGGTAAAGACTTCAACACTCTTTATTTATGTCAATATTTAATGCCGCTAAAAGTTATTTTTATTGTAGTGAAACTTAGAGTTTATTTTATTAAGATTAATAATAATAATAATAATAATAATAATAATAATAATAATAATAATAATAATAATAATAATTTATTGGTAATTGGAGCAAGTAAATGTGACACTAACATAAAGGAAAATGATTTCATAAGCAGGTTGGGCTAAGATTTGAAGCTAATGTGTTTTTGAATTTATAACACACTCACTATCTCGTCTTAGTTATTGAGTTAACACTTAAATATTTATACATATCTACTCCTAATAAAAAGTCAATTTTCTTTTTTGACAAAAAAATATTTGTGTTAGGAACTTTTTAAATATATAACTTGCCAAGGGTATACATCCAACAAATTTTGGATCCAACTTTTCCAATGACACCATCAAGAAGTTCAAAACCTTGTACATGCAAAGGGCACATAGTAGAGACAAGTTGTGGTTTATTTGTAAAGACATCATAAAACACATCTTTGTTCCCCTTTATTTCTATCTTGCCACACAACACAGACTTAAGACCCATTTTATTAAGACTTTGGGAATAAAAAGATGTAGTGACACTATAGGAAAATTGTAGAGGAGAAGTGTTGATATCCTTTACCATGATTATTCAACAATATATATAGACTAGAAGGGTGAAGGGTTTTCTTTTTTTTAAAAAAATCTTTTTAAAATGGGAACTTTCACATAAAGCCACTTAAAAATAATTAATTACTCTTCATAGCTATAGTTTGATAATTGCAATTTGTAGCTACTTGTTATATGGAGGAGAGAGGCGAGCGAGACTGGAAGAGAGAGGAGAGAGGCTAGAGAGGGGGAAAAGAGTGGGAGAAAGGTGAATTGTATATGTATATTGGTTAGATAATTGTATATTATACATATTTATTAGTATATATGGCAAGAGAGATTGGGAAAGGGAGGAGAGAGGTTAGCGAGATTGGGAGAGGGAGGAGAGAGATAAGCGAGATCGAGAGAAGGAGGAGAGAGGCAAGCGAGAGAGGGCAGAGAGTGGGAGAGAAGTGAATTATATATGTATATAATTGTATATAACTGTATATTATACATATACATTTGTATAAATGGCAAGCGAGATTGGGAGAGGAAGGAGAGAGGCGAGCGAGATAGAGAGAGGGAGGAGAGAAGTGAGCGAGAGAGGACAGAGAGTGGGAGAGAGGTGAGTTGTATATGTATATAGGTTAAAAATTGCATATTATTACATATGTATTTGTATATCCTAGCGAATTATACGTATACAAACATGATTAATTATACAAACTCGAAGTCAGCCCACGTAATTAATGTATAATGTTAGTCGCGAGTGATAAATATAGCAAACTATAACTATGATGAGTAATTAAATAGTATAAGTTTGCTTAGCCAGGTAATTTTTCCTTTTTAAATTCAAAGATGGTATAAATCCTATCATGTCATTACGACTTATTTTTTTCTTCTATTCTTTTTTATGTATATATAACTATATATTTGTCAAGTTGTGACGGTAGACATTAAAAATTTGTGGAAATTTGCATGTGTTTAATTTTAATTGGGACTTTATAAGGTGTGTTTGATTTCAGTTTGAATTTTTAAATGTTACTTTAATCATAAACCCTAGTTTATGCCTATATAAAATTAAAGATATTATATTATTTAAAGAGATATTGTCTTGAATATTTCGCAAATTCATGAAATATTCAAATTCAAATCATCGTAGTTCGAAAAGTACGACACTAACGGTCCTCAGATCATGGAGAAAACTTATGAGAGAAGGGATCATGGAGAAACCATATGAGACAAGAATGAAGAACAAAATTGTACTCTTATTGATTTATCAATAAAATATTCTTTTTTTTCAGATTTTATTTATCGTTGATTTATTTTTCTTATATTTAATATTGTGTGAAAACAAATTGGGATGCCCACTTAGACCAAATCTACTCCTCTCACAAATCAAATCTGCAAATCTAAAGCCTCAAACCCCGTCTTTAAGTTTCATCAAGTCTGTCGGCCACTGATAAGCCTTGAAAGAGAGGTATTTACATACATTGAAAATTTGTGAGGTATTTACATATATTGAAAATTTGTGGGACTCTAAGACGTATTCAATTCTAGTTGGAACTCTATAAGAATTAAAAAGTATTTGGATCCAGATAGATTTCTTGGAGGCTACTCTAACCTAAACTCTAGCTTATGCCTATATGAAGGGTATTATATTCTCTTAAAGAGGCATCTCGAATCATCCTAATTTGGAAAATACGCCACTATTAGCCCTCAGAGAAATCTTATGAAAGATGAATCAGGGAACAAACAATATTTATCCATATTGATTTATCAAAAAAATTGTATTTCTTCAGTATTATTTTTTCTAATTGTAATTTATTTTACATAAATCTTATTTTTCATGCACTTGTAGGAATACTAATATATAGTATGCAATTATATTTCATCCACTTTTACCACTGACGCAATTATGTTTCGAACACTTCGATGCAATTTAGTTTCAACCAATTCTAAAGGATACTATTTTTCTTTCTAAAAAGAAATGGTTATATGCAAAATGAAGATATAGGCTCATGCATAAAATTTTCATTTGAAAGGAAGTGATGTTTGAATATTATGTGGGACTCATCATTTTTCCAAACGCAAAGTTAGTTTTTTTTAATAAAGTGGTGATGCTTTTTATCATCTGAAAATTATCAGAGAAAATAGTGTATATACATATATAGATATATTTGATTGGTATCTGTCTTAATTTGATTCTTTATTTGAATAGTTTTTTTTCCGGCAAAATGCTTATTCATTGTCTTAAATGGTTAGTAAGCATGGAAAATAGACAATATTTTTAAAAGTTACGTGACACTCATTATTTTACAAGACAAAGTTAGGTCTCGTTTAACAAAGTGGTAGTATTTCTTATTATCCTCTGATATATATATATATATATACTAAATGGTGGTTGCCCGTGCGCACACTGTTGGGTTATCCCACATCGGAAGTGGAAGGGGCTCGTGGTCAATTTATAAGTGTGAGGGAAAGCCTCAACCTTTGAGCTAGCTTTTGGGTTGAGAAGGCCCAAGACCACCCAACATTGGTATCAGAGCCAAGGTTTGCTTTTGTACATGTGCCAAAAGATGAGAGGTCAAAGTTAGATGCCAAGACAAGGCAATGCATCTTCATTGGATATGGCCTAGATGAATTTGGTTACAGGCTATATGATCCAATTGAAAAGAAACTTGTGAGAAGCCGTGATATTATTTTCATGGAGAATCAAACAATTGAAGATATTGACAAAGCGAAGAAGGTAGAATCTTCAAGTTTTGATGGTATAATTCATCATGCTGACGTTCCTCACACAAGTGTGCATGATGTTGTTGGGCTTGATAATCATAGTGACGCCCAGAATCATGTATCAAATCAACATGTTGATGTTGATAATAACAATGATATTGTTATTGATGATCCTGTTGTTCATGAAGTTGTGGACGAATCAAATATTCCGCTTCGGAGGTCCACAAGACAGCGGTTTCCTTCCTCCCGTTATTCATCCAATGAGTATGTGTTACTCACTGACGGGGGAGAACCTGAATGTTATGAGGAGGCCATGGAAGATGAGCACAAGGATCAATGGATTGAAGCCATGCAAGATGAGATGAAGTCTTTGCATGAGAACCACACTTATGAGTTGGTAAAATTGCCCAAGGGCATGAGAGCTTTGAAGAACAAGTGGGTGTTCAAAGTTAAAGTTGAAGAACACAACTTGAAGCCCAGGTACAAAGCTAGATTGGTTGTTAAGGGATTCGGTCAAAGGAAGGGTATTGACTTTGACGAAATATTTTCTCCTATTGTGAAAATGTCCTCGATTCGCACAGTTCTAGGTTTGGCTGCTAGTCTTAATTTAGAGATTGAGCAAATGGATGTGAAGACGGCTTTCCTTCACGGTGACCTAGAAGAAGAGATTTATATGGAACAACCTGAGGGCTTCAAAGTAGAAGGTAAAGAAAATTTTGTGTGCAAACTCAAAAAGAGTCTTTATGGCCTAAAACAAGCTCCTAGACAGTGGTACAAGAAGTTTGAATCTGTTATGGGGGAGCAAGGCTATAAGAAGACTTCTTCAGATCATTGCGTATTTGTACAAAAATTTTCTGACAATGATTTTATCATCATCCTGTTGTATGTGGATGATATGTTGATTGTGGGCAAGAATACTTCCAAGATTGACGAGCTGAAGAAAGAGTTGTGTAAGTCTTTTTCTATGAAAGACTTGGGTCATGCCAAGCAAATTTTGGGCATGAGAATTACTCGTCTTAGAGATAAAAGAAAGATTTATTTGTCCCAGAAGAAGTACATTGAACGTGTACTGGAGCGCTTCAATATGAAGAATGCTAAGCCTGTTAGTACACCTCTTGCTGGTCATATGAAGTTGAGCAAGAAGATGTGTCCTACAGCTAGGGAGGAAAAAGAGAACATGGCCAAAGTTCCATATTCCTCCGTCGTCGGAAGTCTAATGTATGCAATGGTGTGCACTAGACCTGATATTGCTCACGCAGTTGGTGTTGTGAGCAGATTTCTCGAAAATCCGTGAAAAGAGCATTGGGAAGCTGTGAAGTGGATACTCAGGTATCTTAGAGGAAGCTCAGATGAATGTTTGTGTTTTGGAGCATCAAATCCAATCTTGAAAGGCTATACAGATTCTGATATGGCAGGTGACCTTGATAACAGAAAATCCACTACTGGATATTTGTTTACTTTTTCAGGGGGAGCTATATCATGGCAGTCAAAGTTGCAGAAGTGTGTTGCACTATCTACAACTGAAGCTGAGTATATTGCGGCTACTGAAGCCGGCAAGGAGATGATATGGCTAAAGCGATTTCTTCAAGAGCTTGGTTTGAATCAGATGGAGTATATTGTCTATTGTGACAGTCAAAGTGCAATAGACTTGAGCAAGAACTCCATGTACCATGCAAGAACAAAACACATCGACGTCAGATATCATTGGATTCGTGAGGAAGTGGAGAGTGAATCATTTCACGTCAAAAAGATCCACACAAGTGAAAATCCTGCAGATATGCTGACCAAGACGATACCGAAAGACAAGTTCGATTTATGCAAAGAACTTGTGGGTATAAGCTCTCTCTAAAGAAGATGAAGATACCTTCTTCCAGTAAATGGGACTGGAGGGGGAGATTTGTTGAATCCATCCCATTTTTTGGTCAACTTTAGCTATTCAATTGGTACAAGTAATTGTTAAAAAGGAATAGTGATAAGAGTTGAAAATTAAGACTTGGTAGTTGGCAAATTGGTAAGATTTGCAACTCATTTTTGACTTTGCTATATTTACCTATGTCATTAGTGACATAGGCATGGTTTTATCCTTCTATAAATAGAGCATTCTTGCTCATTTGTAGAACACACCAAGTTAGAGAGAAAAACCATTTTGAGAGCAAAGTGAGGTATTCCATAGACTATACAAAAGAATAGTCTGTGAAGAAAAATAGAGTGTGAGCGATATTTTAGTAAGACGGAAACCAAAGAGTGTTGTTTCTTTTGAGTGTGTAGTAGTCACTTTGAGTATTGTATTTGTGACTACACAGTGTAAAATTCCTTACTATAGTAATATCAGTTGCTCCTCTTGGCCGTGGTTTTTTCCCTTATTTAGAAGGGTTTCCACGTAAAATTTTTGGTGTCGTTATTTTCCCATTTTATTTCCATTACTTTTACCATATATATTGTTGTGCTTGTCCGCGTTTTCCCAACAAACTGGTATCAGAGCCAAGGTTTTATCTGAGTATGCTCTGTGGTTGCAGCACAGTCTGAACTTCCACATCAGAAAAGATTTACTTTGATTTGCGATAACTATATTTTTTTGGGGAAAACAATGGAAGCCAACACAAGTAGAATGGTTACTTTGAATGGTGTTAATTATGCCATTTGGAAGGGAAAAATGGAAGATCTGCTTTATGTTAAGAATTTTTACAAACCAGTATTTACCACTGTAAAGCCTGATAATAAAACAGATGAAGAGTGGAATCTGTTGCACAGACAGGTTTGTGGATTCATTAGGCAATGGGTCGACGATAATGTGTTGAACCATATTTCTGGGGAAACACATGCTCGAACCCTATGGGAGCATCTTGAAAGTTTGTATGCTCGGAAGACTGGCAACAACAAAATTTTCTTAATAAAGCAGATGTTGAGTTTGAAGTATCATGATGGTTCTCCAATGACAGACCATCTGAATAATTTTCAGGGGATCATGAACCAATTATCTGCTATGGGCATCAAATTTGATGAAGAAATTCAAGGCTTGCTTCTACTTGGTTCCCTACCAGACTCTTGGGAAACATTTAGAACGTCATTGTCAAATTCTGCTCCGGATGGTGTAATCTCTATGGATTCCGCCAAGAGTAGTGTCTTGAACGAAGAGATGAGAAGAAAAACTCAAGTTTCCTCTTCGTCGGATGTCCTGATAACTGGCCCCAGGGGGAGAAACAAAACTCGTGGTTCTCAGAATAGAGAATAAAATAAGAGCAAATCCAGAGGCAGACTTAAGGATATTGAGTGCTATCATTGTGGTATGAAAGGGCACACAAAGAAGTTCTGCAGGAAGTTGAAGAGGGAGAACAAAAACAAAGAGGAAACTAAAGAAGATGGCAATGAAAATTGCCTAGCCACCGTCACCACCGAAGATCTTGTTACCGTTCTTGATGCAAACATGATAAATATTGCTTGTGATGAGTCAAGCTGGGTTGTGGACACTGGTGCCGCATCTCATGTGACATCAAAGAAGGATTTTTTCTCTTCCTATACTCCTGGTGATTTTGGAACCTTGAGTATGGGTAATGAGACTGTTTCTAGGGTGGTTGGTATTGGTACAATTTGTTTAGAAACTAGTGTTGGAACTAAACTAGTTTTGAACAATGTGAAACATGCTCCTGATGTTCGTCTGCACCTAATTTCTGTTGGTGTTTTAGATGATGAAGGATATGTTAGTACCAACAGTGATGGAAAATGGAAGCTCATCAAGGGTTCCTTGGTTGTGGCTCGTGGTAACAAACGTCGTGGTCTATACTGGACTACGACCTCTGTTTGTGTTGATATGGTGAATGCAGTTGAGAGCGATAGCTCTTCAACATTATGGCACAAGAGGCTTAGCCACATCAGCGAGAAAGGACTTAATGTTCTAGCCAAAAAGAAATTTTGTCAAATTTCAAAAGTGCTAAATTAGAAAACTGTGAGCACTGTTTGGCTGGTAAACAAAATAGAGTTTCCTTTAAGTCCTACCCTCCTTCGAGAAAGACAGAGTTGCTTGAGTTGGTGCACTCTGATTTATGTGGTCCAATGAAGACAAAGACATTAGGTGGTGCACTCTACTTTGTCACTTTCATTGATGATTGCTCGAGAAAACTTTGGGTCTATGTCTTGAAGACTAAAGACCAAGTGTTAGGTGTCTTCAAGCAGTTTCAGGCTTCAGTTGAAAGAGAAACTGGAAAGAAACTGAAATGCATTCGTACTGATAATGGTGGTGAATATTGTGGAGCATTTGACGAATACTGCAAGCATCAAGGTATTAGACACCAGAAGACTCCTCCCAAGACTCCTCAGCTTAATGGTTTGGCTGAGAGGATGAACAAGACCTTGATGGAAAGAGTTAGCTTTTGGGTTGAGAAGGCCCAAGACCACCCAACACACACGAGCCCAATATTTATCCATTTGTGTGTAAAAATTATTTTGAAAATGAATTTACCCGATATGATTTTCAAGGCATCACCATATCGCAGAATACTTTTTTGAGGTCGCTTGTGATTCAATAACCCCCTGAAAGGGAGCTAATAAGCTAGGCTTCAATTGAGAGAAATACAATTAACGATATGATAGCAAACAGATAAATCTAAAAATCAATGAAAACCAAAAGAACATCAGAGAAAATATTAACAAAAAAAAGATATGCTTTATTTAGTAGTTGACATGAAGTACAATAGGATGATAAAAACATAGCAAATACAAGAGGAATAAAATATATTGAATGACTTGAGAATTTAAAATGCAATTATAATAGTGCAACTATATTTGCTGAACCAAAGAAAAAAAAATAGAATTAAAACTAATTAGAAAACTCTCATTTTAAGTATATCTTAAGTTCAATTTGAATACAAAATGGTTGTCAAAATTTTATTGATCAAGATATCAAAGGTCATTTCTCATATGGTATGATAAGATTTTCAGTAGCTAGATATCAATTTATCAAAAGCTCAACTATCAAAATGAATTTTAAGAGAAGCACTTCATATTTTTTATATATATGCTCTATGACCAAATTATTGATGTTCGACCTTTGAAAATTTTTATTTGATTTTATTCTTAAAAAATTGAACCTGTTATATAGGTAAAAAAATTACTTTTTTTCACTTTTAATTATCATGATTTTCTTTTTTAGAGTTAAATGATAAATACTTTTTTTTAATTAAAGGAAACGATAAGTACTTTGACTAACATTTTATAATGTATTTTCTCATCATATTACTATGTAAAAAATTACAATTTATACTACTTTTCGTAAAATTTTTGAATATCTATTTTTTTGTTTTATAAATAAAGAATTAATGTAATCTAATTTTATTATAAAAATTAGTATTCAAATTAACTTTCAAAAAATATAACATGATAATTAAAATAAACGGATGGAGTAATGTTTTGTAAAGGTCAAAAAGTACGTTAAAGGCACTATAGTAGGCATGCACTTGCATAATTGGAAAAAAAAAGAAGACAAATTAAACATTCACTCAAAAAGATAATACTGTCACGAAATATATATTACATGGATATAGCTACTAAGTGTAATCTTTTGTTGCTCTTCACAATTACATGTAGTTATATTTCTTATGTTCGTATATTTATGACGATTGACGCCTACTTTATGTGTATGGGTGGGAGTTCTACAATGTTCAGTGATCTCGATTAAAAATTATATATATATTATATAGAGCTATTAAATAGGCTTAGTCTATGGGGCCGGTCCGTTGAGTAGTATTGTGATAAAATTTTTCAAGCTCATTTAAAGCTAAGACTTATAAGTTCGACTCGTATAAGCCTTTAGCCTTTGAGTCTTGATTAGGGCCGGGTTGGAATCGGTTCATGGGCCAAAACTTTTTATTTAAGGGTAACTTACCATAATCTCAGTAGTATATAATCTAATAACGAGCTTAGTAAAACATATTATTTAGGCAATTTTCTTGCTTAAAGTTGAGTCTAGGAGTTATAATATTTGTCAGGTTTAGTTTATGTCGTTACGTAAGATACAAGTTACCTTTGAATTATTATTTATAAAATTTTCACTAAGCTCGTTATTTCATGATATTTTTCTTAAAAAATATATAGGCATATTATATAAATGTTTTTTTTTAATATAACTTTCCAACTTTAAATATGCACAAACAGATACTTAAATTTCTAACAAGTTAAACAAAAAGACACACAAATTATCATACGTGACTTAAATAACGTGTTGAGCTTTTCTTCCATCTATGTTAAGATTACTAGCATCCCCAGTAGTCTTTCAATCCACCATAGTCCTTGTCATCTTTGGCTTGTAAATCTAACTTATAGACTAAATTTAAATGCCAAATTATAGTGGAAGTAGTATATTTGCTTTGAAACTTAAACAATTAGTGTATTTAGACTATTTATGATAATATAAGAATATATTTGTTCCTTTTGAAAAAAATAAAAATAAAGTACCACTATATAATTAGGAAAGAGACAAGGAGCAATAATATATGAACTTCATATCCATGTGTTATTCCACAACATAAAGGTTACATGAGAAAGACACAACAAACATCAAAGATAAAAACCAAATATAAAGTACACAACCAACATGGATTATTTTTCACCATACTCTCAAACAACAAACAAAGCATACATGAGGCATTTATGTAATGCTCACATGCATATAATTAAGAAGATCCCATCAATTCATCTTGATATGGTGATCATAAATAACTTTGGTCATACCAACAATGAAGTCCAACAAATTTACTAGTTCAGGGACATTCTCATTTGGCCTTTCATACTCTAGTGTCCAGCTTACCAAATCGACTTCGCCTTTAGTTTCAACATGAAGAGTTGACTTAAAATTATCATATATATCAACTACATCTCCTTCAAATTCTTTGAATGTCAACACCTTTTTTTCATGATTTACAGTTTCAATTATCTGCTTGGAGATCTTCTTTTTTCCTTCTGCCTTATTAAAAAAGAGTTAGATAACCATAAGAGGCATTAAGATAAATTCATACTAAGATTTGAAGTTAATGTATTTTGAATTTATAACCACACTCACTGTCTCGTCTTAGTTACTGAGTTAACACTTAAATATTCATACATATCTACTCCTAATAAAAAGTCAATTTTCGTTTTTTGACAAAAAATTATTTTTGTTAGGAACTTTTTAAATATATAACTTACCAAGGGTATACATCCAACAAATTTTGGATCCAACTTTTCCAATGACACCATCAAGAAGTTCAAAACCTTGTACATGCAAAGGGCACATAGTAGAGACAAGTTGTGGTTTATTTGTAAAGACATCATAACACACATCCTTGTTCGCTTTTATTTCTATCTTGGCACACAACACAGACTTAAGACCCATTTTATTAAGACTTGGATATAAAAGGATGTAGTGACACTATAGGAAAATTGTAGTGGAGAAGTGTTGATATCCTTTACCATGATTATTCAACAATATATATAGACTAGAAGGGGGAAGGGGATTTTTTTTTTTATTTAAAAAAAAATCCTTTTTTAAAATTCTAAGATGGTATAACTAGGGGTGTACAAGTCAAACCGTAAAGTCAAATCGAACTGACGAACCAAATCAAAGTAAAAAAATATATTTGTGGTTTGGTTTGGTAGGTTTGGGGTTGAAAAAAATCGACAACTCTTGGTTTGATTTGGTATTAAAATAAAAAAAAGTCAAATCGAACCCAAACCAAAACGACGTAATATATATATATATATATATAATTTTATTTTATTTATAGATAAAAAATATTATTTATAATCTATTTTGTTAATATATTTTTGGTTAGTTTATAGTTTCCAATGTTTATATATTTTATTTCAAATCTGGGCTTGTAAAATTTGTAAATATTTTATTTTGTATTAAAATCCGAAGTTACAATTATAGTGTTATAGTTTTTCAAATTCGAAGTTAACAATTTACTTTGTAAATATTTTGTTTTGTATTTAGTTTGCACATGTAGCCTTTAATCTTATTAATTTAACATAATGAAAGTTGATATTTCAAAAAAAAAATATTTTGTACTCATGTGAATTTAACCATCTTTTGGAAAATTTCTATTCATTTAAAATTTTTCAAGTTTAGCTTATCACACAGGTAAATAAAAATATATTTGATCTCTTTTTCAAGTACCGTATAGTTGTAAAAAAATTGAAAAACTGAAAAAAACCGATAGAATCGACTAAAGCCGATATCGAAAAAACTGAGTTTATGTATTTTTATATTTAATAAACAAACATAATTGATTTAGTTTTTTTTTTTAATGAAAAAACAAATCAAACCTACCTATGTACACCTCTAGGTATAATATCCTAATCATGTCCTTACGGCTTGCTTTTTTTCTTCTATTTTTATGTATATATAACTACGTTTGTCATGTTGTGACGGTAGACATAAAAATTTATGGAAATCTACACGTGTTTAATTTTAATTGAGACTTTACAAGATGTCATCCTAATCATGTCCTTACCGCTTTTTTTCTTCTTCTATTTTTTTTATGTATATATAAATATATTTGTCAAGTGTGACGGTAGACATTAAAAATTTATGAAAATCTGCACCTGTTCAATTTTAATTGGGACTTTACAAGATGTATTTGATTTCAAATAGAATTCTTAAAGGCTACTCGAATCTTAAACCCTAGCTTACGCATATGTAAAAGGTATTATATATTTTTTTAAAGAGACATGTTGAATACTCTCCAAATTCATGAAATATTTATGAAGAGATCAAATTCAGATCATCCTAGTTCGAGAAATACAACACTAACTGTCCCCAGATCATAGAGAAACCTTATGAAAGAAGAACCAAGGGAACAACAGAATTGTATTCATACTGATTTATCAATAAAATATTCTTGTTTCTTCAGATTTTACTTATTGTTGATTTATTTTTCATATATTTAAAAATGTGTGAAACAAATTGGTACGAACACTAGGACCAAATCTATCCTTCATCTCCTCTCACAAATCAGATCTTCAAATCTGAAGCCACAAAACTGCAAAGGTGGAAGAGTACTTCAAACCTCGTCTTTGAGTTTCATCAAGTCTACACACCAACAAGTCTGCTTGAAGCAGACATTGAAAATTTTTGCGACACTGTAAGATGTATTCAATATTCTAGCTGGGACTTTATAAGAAATATTTGATTCCAGTTAGATTTTGGCTACTCTAACCCTAAATCCTAGCTTATGTCTATATGAATAATATTATATTCTCTTAAAGAGACATCTTGAATATTCCGCAAATTCATGAAATATCCATAAAGAGATCAAATTCAAATCATCCTAATTCGAGAAATACGTCACTAATAGCTCTCAGATCATGAAGAAATCTTATGCGAGAAGAATCAAGGAAACACTCAATATTGTATCCATGTTTTATTAATAAAATTATGTTTCCTTATTTTTCTGTATTTGTAAATTTTTTTCTCTCACTTTAAAACTTGTTACAACTAGTGACAAAAATCTTATTTTCACACACTTGTAGCAATACTTGTATATACTATTGAATTATGTTTCAACCACTTTTACCACTGATGCAATTATGTTTCGAACACTTCGATGCAATTTAGTTTCAACCAATTCTAAAGAATACTATTTTTCTTTCTAAAAAGAAATGGTTATAATGCAAAATGAAGATGTAGGCTCATGCACTAGCTAACGATAAATTTTTCATTTGAATGAAAGTGATGTTTCAAGTGAGAATGCAAAAAAAACAAGATTTTTAAATGCTATGTGGGACTCATCATTTTCCAAAAAAGACAAAGTTAGTTCTTTTTTAATAAAGTGGTGATGCTTTTTATTATCGTCTCAAAATTATTGAAGAAAATAATATATATATATATATATATGATTGATCTGTCTTAATTCGATCCCTTATTTGAGTAGATTTTTTTCCGCCAAATTGCTTAAAATGGTTAGTGAGCACGGAAAAAAGACAATATTTTTGAAAGTTAAGTGACACACATCATTTTACAAAACAAGTTAGGTCTCTTTTAATAAAGTGGTAATATATTTTAGGAAAAAAGTTCTAAAAAATATTTCAACTTTGGTCGAAATTGTTGTTACGATACCAAACTTTATGGAGGACATTTTATACCTGCACTATTTAATAATATATTTTAAAGGTATATATGTGCCCACGTGGACATGTTACTATTTATAATGATGAGATTTTATAATGTCCATGTGGGCACATATACCTTTAAAATACAATATTAAATAGTGCATGGGTAAAAGGTCCTTTCCAAAGTTCGGTATTGTTACAACAATTTCGATCAAAGTTCGGATATATTTTAAAATTTTCCCTATTTATTATTATTATTATTATTATTATCATTATTATTATTATATATATATATACGCACCAGATTATTGATGCGTCAACCTTTGAAAATTTTTATTTGATTTTATTCTTGAAATACCTTTTATTTATGTAAAAAATACTATCTTCGTCCATTTTTAATCGTCGTGATTTTCTTTTTTAGATTTAAACGATAAGTAATTTGACTAATATTTTATGATGTACTTTTTCATCATATTGATTTGTAAAAAATTGCAATTTATAGTACTTTCGTATAACTTTTAAATATCTAAATTTTTAGTTTAATAAATATTAATGAATTAATATAATCTAATTTTGATTTGAAAATTAATTAAATTAACTTTTGAAAAATGAAACATGACCATTAAAAGTAATGAATGAACTAATATTTTGTAAAAGGTCAAAAAGTACATAAAGGCACTAGTAGACATGCATAAATGAAACAAAAAAACTAAACTTAAATAATCACTCAAAAGATAATATTGTTATGAAATATATTACCTGGATGTAGCTACTAATTGTAATCTTTTGTTACTCTTCAAAATTATATATAGTTATCTTCGTAGTGTTCGTATATTTGTGACACCTTTTTGATGTTCCTTTATATAAGATGAATTTATGTGTATTGGGTGAAAGTTTTACGGTGTCTATAATCTCAACTAAAATTATATATTATACCTGCCAATAATTAAACAAAATGGTGAATGATGTGACTGCTAAAAGACTTAATAGATGACCAATTTTTTTTTTTTAAAAGAAAATGATCAAAGGTCCCTCAATTTATATTTTAATTTTTAATTACTCACTTTAATTTTTACGGGGATTTTATCATTTTTGAAGTGTTTAAAACTGAAATTATTACCTTCTTAAAAAGCTACAATCATATCTATGTTTGGTATATGAATATCACATGTTTGACACCTAAAAATTTTATCAAATTTTATTTCTTTCCAATGTTTTATATAATTCTTTATTCTTTCCTCATATATCTTCACCATACCTATTTTCACCATTATAGTAAAATTCAAATATCTTGGAATTGCACTTACAAGGAAGAGAGATGAATAATGATGGTGAGACTTATTACGAAGCTTTATCCATTTGCAGATTTAAAAAACAAAGTAAAAAAAGGAAAAGTGATGTTGCCACTAATGGATGTCATCGGAGATGAGCACTATTCTCTTAGGGAAGATGAAGAGAAGTCGACGATGTGCTCCACATAATTGTCGTGTTGATATCGATGACAATTTTAAAGAGAAAAAGATTGATTCACAGACGATTGAACAATTAATAAGATTGAGAATATATCGACTTGAGATATAGATGATTGACTGAGATTTGAGATCGATATATAAAGGGTCTATTAGTAAGAAAATATTTTTTTTCTTTTTTGGTATGTTCAAATGTATTTGGTTTAAATTCAGATCATTTTTTTTCAAATCAGATTCAAAGCTCTTTTAGGTGATATAAATGTTTACTCCTTATCAATTTATCAATAGTTATTAGATTGTTTTTGAAAATTTGCTTAATAGTTTTATTTTTTTCCTTGAATCAAGAATGGTGAATTTGATGGAGATGGTGATTGTACTAATGACTTAGAGATGATGAATGGTGATTTGATACAGTGGCGGATCTAGGATTTTAAGGTTGTGGGTGCTCTGAAGTGAAAAATGTAAAAAATACGTGTTACCAATGAGATTCAAACCTTGATAACAACACTAAAAGAGTTTTAACTATCCATCCTAGAACCATTGGGTCAACTATATCATTTATTCATTGGGTGCTCTATGTTAATTTTATACAAATACCTATCAATTTCTACATATATATATATTTCGTAACGAAGTTAATGGGTGCTCGAGCACCCGGCAGACACCATGTGGGTCCGCCCCTGATTTGATATATGTTGCTATGGAGAAGGAAGAAAATTATGGAAAAATAATTTAAATGCACAATTTTAATTTCTTTTTTGTCTATTTTTCTCTATTTTTTTTAATAAATTACTTAAATTCCTTATTTCACTTAAATATCAAATTTGCCAGATACATAATAATCCTTTACCTTACACATTTCACCACTTTCCTTTCTATTCCTTTTTTTTCCTCTTAATTTCACTTCATTACCTTTTCAGTTACAAATCATATCTCAATTTTATTTTCAAATTTCTCTCTCTTAATCAATCCATTTAAAAAGAGTCTAATTTCCATTCATTTTTCACTCCTTTAATCTCTCCTACACTTCACAATTTTATCAGTTACAATTTTCATATCAATTTGAATTTCAAAAAGATTTTTTCTCTAGTTAATCAAATTTAAATCACTGGATTAGGTATTTTTCATATGCTCAATTGCCGGGTTTTTATCCTTTTCTCCAGATACATATGATTCTCCATTCATTCTTGTTTTATACAATGTATCATATTCAAGCTAAGATGTTGATGCATAACTCTAATGTTGTTGAATCTTCTATTAGTTTTATTATGTTCAATATAAATGTTCTTGATACATAAACACTTTCCAATGTACAATTTGCATGTATCAAGTTTTTCAATGTATCATCAAAATCTTATTCAAATTTGAAAGGCTATATACACAATGACAAATCGATTGTGTGTTATGTATCTAAACTCTTTAATATTTGTTCAGTGTTATCCAACTTAGAATGTGATGTATCTGTACGTATTACCCATAATAATCTTGATACATAAAAACTTATACGACATGGTAAAATCTGCAAACATTAAAAAAAATTCATTGATACATTATATGAAATACATTTTTTCAATTTTCAAAGCAACACCTATCTAACAAAAAACTAACACATATCGACATAATTTTATAACCAGCTTATAACATGTACTAGGTACATTAAAATTATCAATGATATAACCACTCACAAAAATCCAAGATTGATATATATTAATGTATCATCCACATTTGTCTTGATCAAAACAAGTAATTTAATATCTTAATTGTTACACTATTTATATGTATAATATACACAATAATAACCTGATACATTATAAAAATATGTGATACACACACTCAATATTCAAAATGAATCTGATCCATCTTAATTGTTAATCCATTTATTGCATGAATCATATACAATATATTATGATGATACATTTTTATAAAAATCACATTCGAATACAAAACAATGACCACATCATAATCTATATATAAAAAATAACAATACACGCAAGTCGTTAGCACTAATGTCTCATGACTTACATATTCATATCAAAAAGACAAAACAAAACTATAGCAATGATACATTGAAAAGTTACTATATACCAATGACGGAGAGACAGATGGAATGATGGAGGAAGTGGTTGACGGGGTGATGGATAAGAAGATAATAAAAAAGATAATTCCTTCGTTGGATAAGAAACCAATGAATTAATGACACAAACACTGTATGACAAAACACTCTTTCTTCTTATATACATACACATCCACTCCCCATGATGTACCTATGAGTTCTTGATCGTAAGGTATCCTTATCGAGAATAATTTTCACACAACAACTGTAAATATAAATTGATATTGAACTACATAGCATTATTTGTATACTAACAGACCAGATGAACAAATCACAATAACCGAGATGCCACACAAATCTATAGTTTCCATTCATAACCAACTGATGATTCTCGTCATGATAAACCTATATTAGATGGGTGAAGGCTTGACCTGATGTCACAATTGCCAATTGTCTAATTATTTCTCCAAGAACATTCACTCCTAGGCCCAATTTAGTTTTCCACCAATATTCCTTTAAGTCGCAAAAGAAATAGATTTATGTAAGGTACTCTATTAAGGATCAAATCATTGCTAGTAGATTTTAAAAGTACTTAATTCAGTAGTCATCATCTCTTTCGGAATTTCTCTTGTGGAACTTTTTTGATTTCGAATTGATGGAGAAGATGAAAATCTAAATTTTGAATTTTGTGAAGTTGTTACAGATTGAAATGGATTGATATTAATTAGATCTGCGTGATTTATGGGAAATAAAATCAATTATGTGTTAATATCCATATTAAGCGCAACAAACAAGTTTTATAGTGTATCACAATTGATGTATCCGAATGAAAGTTATGTATCGAGATGATTGATATTTTATGGGATTTTTGTAAAATAGAAAAAATAGGGATAGAATATAATTTCGATCTTACACTATGAATTTATGTAAGTTATACAAAATAAAATTTTAATATTTACTTTTGACACTCAATTTGTCAATTATGCATTTAGGGTGATAATCATTTTAGCTTTAAATACTCCAGGGGAGTGATAGAACTCCCGTGAAACTAAAGTATGCAATTGAAAATCGAAATATAAGTCGGGGGGCTTTTTGCCACTTTCTCAAAAAATTTATCCTTTGCTTGTGAGGGCTTCAACACTTCCTCTTTTTCCTTTTTTTCTTTTTTGTCTTTTTCATTAATATATGCAGGGCTTCAGCTTTTTTCCCCCGCATTACTTCTTTTTATTTGTGATTACTTATTTATGTAATTAACTACTTTTTGCTCGACTTAGTTTTTTATTTTTTTTATTTACTCTCTCTTTCACCCAATATATATATATATTAATTGATATGAGTGTTGTGTGTAAATTTTATATTAATTACATATTAATATTAATTTTTGAACGTCTTAGAAATAATAATTAAAATATATTTAGATAGTATTTTTTTTTTTTAAAAGATGGATATTATTATGTTAAGGCTTTTGAATGTAAATGGTCTTTCGACCTTTCATATCACACTAAGTGGAGATAATTGGATCGAAGCAATAATTTTTGAATTTTTCTCAACTATATGACACAGGGGCGGACCCACACTATACATTGGGGGTGCACGGTAACTTCGAAAAAATCATATGTATATATGTCTATTTATTTTGAAAAACTTATAGAAATTAAGATATAGTTAACAGTATATCCATAAAAACATAGAAGTGCTCTTGTGCAATTGTAGAAGGTAGAGATACCACCTTCTAGAACAGGATTCAAATCCCACTTAAGCTTATTTTTATTTTAAGTTTAACTTAGATCTTATATTAGAGCTATGTTTATATTGGTTCACCCAAAACCTTTAAATCCTTATACAAATCAAATTTTATCATGATGAAAAATCTCCTGTTTTCTCAAAGCATTAAAATAAAACTACCTAGGTGAGTATCTTTAATATTAGCATGTCTAGAAATAACATTACAAAATATGCATACTTGATTAATTTATTAATAAAAATAGAAAAAAATAATTAAATAACTGAAATTATAATAATTGAAGGAACTAACCCGTTCGCTCGCCCTATTTAAACAATATGATATCATAATCTTTGAATTCGTGATCTGTCTCTGCCTTTACATATGTAGCAATATAAGTATAGATATTGAGAGTCATGTTATATACCCTTGAATATACTTGAAAAAGACAAAAGTTCTCACTGCTATCTACGAGGTCGTTTGGTAAAGTGATTAAAAATAATAATATTCAATAGAATGTATCAATAATGCTTGTATTAGTTATGCATATATTATTTTTTATTCATTATTTCGTTTGGTGTATATTAAAAATGGTATGACGATTGAAACACACTCGTCCAATGTGTTTCTTTCACGACATGCTATAGTCTAGAGTGTCTTTCAGTGATCTTCTAGCCTTAGAAGAAGTTGTGTCCGCCCCTTTGTGGGGGTCCCAACCCCTACAAGTGATGAAGGCTTAGGCTTTCATCTTTATTCTAGGGTTTCTTTATTTGCTAAGGCGCTGACTTTGACCTTTCCTTCGCTTATCGGAGAGAGACTGAATTCAAAGACACCCAAAATTCACAAGAATCGAACGAACATTTATGGAGAGTAGCATGGACATTATCTTTCCCGCTTGTCTTTCAAAAGGGTGGCCCACATGGTAAGTTGGGGGGGGGGGACTAGCCTCTGATTAAAAGTTGGAAGAGTCATAAAGTAATAGTGTGACGTTTAAGGGGTCATTGATGTATTTGGCCAAAATATGGGTGATAATTAGACTTTTTGATCAAAGGTATGAAGTGTGATTTTCAAATCTTTTGGGTGCCTACGCGCAAATATATAAACGTTCCCTCATTTTTTTACATTACAAATACAATTTACAGTAATCTCTGTCAAGCTTCAACCAAATTGCCGGCAACTGTTGGAATTTTCTCCGGGAAGCAAAACGGTAAGCTGTTCCCAAATTTTGTGTTTTGCATTATAGACAAATTAATTTGATGGGTTTCCAATTCTTGGGGTAATTTCTTGTTTTAACATCAGCATTGACTACTGCCTACAAACTGTTTGATGATATGCCTTACCCAATTGCCTCCTTCAATTATTAAATACTTAGTGTTTGATTCAGTAAAATGGACCATTATAAATTGTGGGTATGTTGCATTTTCTTTTTTCATCCCTTGATAATGATTGTGTTACTCTTAATAGTTTGCTCAATTTTGTTTTGGAACAAAATAAACTAGAGTATGATGCATTCTGTTTCATACTTCGGAAGTAATTGAATTACTATGATTTTTCTGCTCACTATTGGGCTACATTGTTTCCATAAGCTTACTCTGTTTCAGATGAATGTGAATCTCCATTCCTATAATGCAACTAATGGCATGAAAGTAAGAAATCATTCTAAAATTTGTCTTTTAGTAAAGATGCTAGGGATGAAACCATGTAATAAGTTGTTCCACCACCTGGCAGATTTTTGCAAGGGAATGAATTTACTCTTTCTGTCATCAAAAAACAACAAATGCATACCCATTATAATCTCACAAGCGGGGTCTGTGGAAGGTAGGATGTACGTAGACCTTACATCTACCTTTTTGGGTACAGAGGTTGTTTCTGATAGACCCTCGGCTCAACAGAACAGTTTATTGCAAGCAAAGATAACACTCTTTCTATCATCCAAAAGATAAATAATTCGAAAGAAGGTTTGAATGCATTGCATTAGTTTATGTTTGTCTGCTTCCAATTTATTTGGTTATTCCTTCTTGAAAAATTAAATCTAATAAATTTTAGTTTTAGAAGTAGAATCAAGTACAAAATAAAAAAGATAACTTTAGAGAAAGAGATTTCTTTTTGTTATTTTTGTAAATAATGGAATAGCAATGAGTTCAAAGACATTCTACCTGGTTTTGAAATTAGATTCAGGAATTATCAGTTCATTCGAGGGTAGTAAGATGGGAAACTAAAAGTTTTAGAACTTGTGGTTAGATTCAAATTGGCTACCATGTTTGGCCAACCTAGTCTTAGATTTTACTTTATGGGTTATGGTATGCAATATGAAAAAGACAGGCTGTTTATAGTGTTAAAGTTATCCTTTGCCATGTTAACCAATTTCTAATTGTACAATTGGGGATGATTATATCAAGAGAGCTTCAATTTTGTTCATTTTGGTAATTGTTTTTCCGCAGTGATGTAATTCATTCAGGTCTGTAATACTTTTTAGTTTTTCTTATTTAATTGATTCATCTGCTACTTTTTTCTTGTTTCTGTTTATATTCCTTAACTAGACTTAGGGAAATAATTAGATTAGTCAGGTAATGGTGTTTTACACGAAACTCGAGGATGCCAACACCTTCTCCTAGGGTTAAATTAACCTCCTCAACTTAGAATCTCAAGTTAGTTGACTTTAGGATTCATTTTAAGGGGTTGTCTTATTCTTTTCCTATATTTATTATTACTCATTTAAACAAAAAGTAAAATGAATTAGGTGACCAGGCGGCTCTAAAATAATTAGGATGGTAGAACCCTTAGGAGTTACCATATTGTCGCGCATATTTAACCTTCTCTTTATTCTTAAACTCAAGGTGTGCCACAGAGAAATGAGAGGAGGGTTGATATGGGCTACAGCAGAGGACTTGGCAAAGAATAGAGGAAGAGTTCTGTCTTTGTATAGGCAAATCTTGAGGAGCCTTAATTCACCTGCTTTGCCATTTAGCTTAGCAGTTAGACTTCAAAAGAAAGCTGAGGTCCGTGCCATGTTCATGTTGGGTTCCGAGGAGCAATCTCTACATAACATTCAAGATCTTATTGATGCTGCTGAATACTCTCTTTCTGTTTTACGAAAAGGCGAAACTCCATAGCACTTTCAAGTTTATCAATAAGCCTGGACATCTTGTGAGTGCAAATGCTGTTGACGCATCTTTCACATGTTCTTATTTCCCTTTATGCATATAATATGCAATATATAAAGCATACTGTTTCATTCATCTGAACTTGAAGTTTGTTAGTTTTTCTTTCTTGCACAGTGGTTCTTTCTAACATTCAAGTCATCAAATGAGAATAAACAAACATCATTCTGATGAAAGAGAACAAGATAAATAACTCATAGAATTCTAAAGTACATACTCGAGGACAGGACACAATTTTCTATTTAGCTGGTAGCCTACTAAAAACAAGATAATCTCATTAGTGGTTTAGCTGAAGGTAGAGTGAGGAAACAAGGAGTGAACAAACTTCAAAGTTGTTCTCATTATTAATTAGTAACTATCAGCTGCTTTGAACATGAACTTTTGTGAACTGTAAAGATGGATCAGCTGCACAAAACTTTTGTTTGCTGCTCTCTTGATCAAGTGGTCTGTTTTGTTCACACTTGGAGGTTGCTATAATCATTTATCATTATTTTGTTCAGGCAAGCTGTTATTGTGGGAGGCTTGAGGCTACTTCTCTTTGAAACTAGGGGTGGTCTGGTGGCAATCACATAAATTGTCCATTTTGAAAGTTCCGACATTTTTCTCATGGTGTTTGCATAAGTTGAACTTTAAAGTGTATAATGAACAGAATTTAGCATATTTGAAGAATATTGATGAGATGATCAACTACTTGTAGATAACTAGCTACACTTGAAATTCCAATAACAGATGGGGAGTCTCAAGCTTCTTATAAACTCATTGAGAACTTGATGATGTGAATAACTTCAGCTTCTGCATTTCTCATACTTTTCTGTCTTTGGTAACTTTCCTGTAATTGTCATCCTATTTCTTCACAAGTAATAGCACTTTACTTGTGTACAACTCTAACGAAACGGCAATAACAATTTTTTCAGGGGTACATGTACATACATGATTTATTTTCCTACGAGTTGCAACCTTTCCTTGACTTCAAAATACTGACATGTTCAAACAGGTTTGAAGCAGCTCTTGTTTGATTCTAGTACTAGCAACTTCAAATTTTTGATGAAGATTTCTCTTGTGCAACATTATTTTGGAGTAGACAATCTATGAAATTATTTTGCCAGAGACTATTCACACGAGGATGCCAGTGTGCTTCTGAATGACATACAATTTTCGTCCCCTAAATATAAGATGAATTACAGAGACGGAGAACGACATTTCCTTGTTCCTAGAGATGTTTAGATATGATAAAACAAAAAGTTGATACCTGAGAATTATTAGTACTTGTAGTGATTTCTTCTGTTCTGGCCTGTCAAGGTGATACAGATGTGTTTTATGTGCATCCCAAAGTCAGTACTTTTGCTTTGGTTGATACTTGGCTCAACTGTTTCCTGTTGTTAAAATGGTTTATTCTTCGTATTAGATGCTATGGTCTTTAAAAATCCGGAAAATGCATGTTTTTAAGCTTGGAGACTTAATTTTAGAAAATTTGTTTAAATTTATACTGATGGATCATCCATCCATCGTTTATTAGGACATCACCGCAAAACTATCCTCCCGCTCACAACTCATAAATAAAGTAGAAATAACGCTCACTAACCGCTCAGGTTTTCGAGAGATAGTCCTTTGAAATTTCACAAGTCATGTTATTTAGCATTTTCTTTGTTTTCAAAACTTTATAACATGCATTTTTGGTTAGCCAATAAGTTTTTGGAAACTCCAGGATAATGTTTGGAGCGAGCATTGGGTAAATCCTCTACTATTTACATGGATGGAAATCACACTAGGCAAATTTGATGTGTCACGCTCAACTCATCCCGTTCAATTCTGAAGACATTGAAGGGTATTGATCCTGGATCAACCATGTGAATGACCACCCTTCAAATCAACTGAGCTGAGCGTGATGGACTAATAAGCCGATTTGGAAAATGGTTATTTGTGGATTTTTTCGTGTGGATAATACAATTTTGGTTGGACCAAAGTATTTATGCCCAATCAGCACGTTCTTCCATTGATCATGTAAAAATCTGTTCGACAATTCTTCCCGCCAAAGTCCGTTCTAATTCATCTTAAAGTCCCAAATTACAGTGAACAGTTTCAATTAATGGAGCAAGAGCTCAAGATCGATAATATTTTTTCTATGTGTTTCTGAACAAGAAATCAAATGTTCTACCAACCATGGCCTTAATTTTTTGTTGCACTGTGAAATCTCAAGACCCTTCTGTCTTTCACAAACTCCAACCAGTAACTCAACCAAACAATTCAATTTCAATTCTTTAATCACCAAAACTAGTTCCCTTCAGCACACCCAACAATCCCTTTACGCCAAAATCATATCTTTATGTTCTTCTTCAATACTCTCTAAGGATATGAGCTATATCCACTCTCTTTACACTCAAATACATGACCCAGATATTGATGTTTATAATTCTATAATGAGATGTGTTTTAAGTTCTAAATGTAAGGAAAATGCTTTACTTGGTTTTTTAATGTATGTTGAAATGATGTGTAAAGGTTTAGATTTGGATAAATACACGTACCCTCTTGTTATAAAGGCGTGTGTAGAGTTACGTGAGCTGAGATATGGCAGATTGGTTCATGCCCATGTGATAAAAAATGGGTTTACGTTGGATTTGTATGTAATGAACAATTTGATGCGTTTGTATGGTGTTTGTGGGTGTGTTGGGAGTGTAAGGAAGGTGTTCGATAGAAGTCCTGTTAGAGACTTGGTATCTTGGACTATTTTGATTCAGGGATATGTGGACAATGGTTATTGGAGGGAAGGAGTGGATTTGTTTTTTGAGATGATAGAAGACGGGTTAAGGGCTGACGAAAGGATGATGGTTGTTGTGATATCTGCTTGTGCGAAATTAGGGGATTCGAGATTGGGAAAGAAGTTGCACAAATACGTGCAGAGTCATAAGTTGAATTTTGATGTGTTTCTTGGGAATGCATTGGTCGATATGTACTTAAAATGTGGTGAACGGGATGTTGCTCTTGATGTTTTCAGAGAGATGCCGATGAGAAATGTGATCTCTTGGAATACAGTAATATCTGGATTGGCTCAAAGAAGGGAGTTTAAACAGGCGTTGAGTGAGTTTAATAAAATGCAGGATCAAGGAGTAAAGCCTGATGAGAATACTTTAGTTGCTGTTCTAAACTGTTGTAGCAGTTTAGGGGCGCTAGAAGTTGGGAAATGGGTGCACAGATATATAGATAGAAATCGGATACAAGTAGCAGGGTTTGTGGGCAATGCTCTTGTAGATATGTACGCAAAGTGTGGAAGCATGGACGATGCCCTTAGCGTTTTTGGAAGTATGACTTCTAAAGATGTTTATTCATACACATCCGTTATAGTTGGTTTGGCCACACATGGTAAGGCACGGGTAGCACTTAAGTTTTTCTATGAGATGCTTGATATTGACATAAAACCAAATGAAGTCACGTTTGTAGGTGTTCTCACAGCTTGCAGTCATGGAGGATTGGTGGAAGAGGGTCACAAGTTCTTTACAGATATGTGGAGAGTGCACAAATTAAAACCTCGAATAGAGCATTATGGCTGTATGGTTGATCTGTTGGGTCGTGCAGGGTTGATAGATGAAGCAATGGAGTTTGTAAAACACATGCCAATTGAACCTGATGCTTCTATTTGGGGATCGATATTAGCAGCATGTAGGATACAAGGAAAAGTTGAACTCGCTGAGCATGTGACTGAGATACTTGTCAACACGGAGTCTGAAAAAGATGGTACATACATACTGATGTCAAACACATATGCTTCAGTCAGTAAATGGAAAGATGCTTTAGAAGTAAGAAAGGCAATGAAGAGACAGAAAATAAAGAAAGTTCCTGGATGTAGCTCCATTGAACTTGATGGTGTTGTTTCCGAGTTTAGGAGATGTGACAAAGCCCATCCACGAAGTAAAGACATATATGCGATGGTTGAGCAATTGACGTTTCATCTAATTGGCACAGAAGCAGACGGAAGTGAGTCTTGCATAGTTTGAATCGTGCAAAGGAACTACAATTATTCCCTGAGTTGAATGGTCAGTTTGTTAGGAGACTTGTTCAATCACTGCTTTTCTATACGTTGCTACTCTGTTTTACTCAACTTGCCTCTTTTACCTGAACGAAGCCCACATAAATACTCTGTGTAGTGAAATAGGTAGCCTCAATGAGATTTGTCAAGTTGATCTCAGGTTTCTATTTTGACTGATATTGCACGATTATTTAGAAGCTTTGCCATTTCAAACAGCTTTAGGACGATTCCTTTGTACATTTTGTAACAATTTTTTAGAATAATAGAGTATTTACATAGCTCATGATTCATGGACAATTCGTTACACGAAACTTTTCTGATATCATCTGTGTAATTATCATTAAGATTCTTGCCTTTTGGAGTTTGCAGTTTGCACAACAGACGTTACATGTATGAGTAAATACAGCTTGCCATTAGATTTATCATTAACTAGTTGCTTTTTACCTTCTAAGCATTATGATTTTAAGTCCAGAATTACCAGTTAAAAGCCATGAGATCTTGCTTAGCCCTCAAGGAGATGATCAAGTAGTCGAAGAAGTTGCAACGCAGGGAACAAAAGTTCAAGCCTCAGCAAAGGTAACAAACACTTCCCAGTTACCATGTCTTATCTGCAAAGGACTACATCTTAGTTATGACTAAATCTAACATAAGTTATTAGTAATGCTATTCTGAATTCGATGGCGTTGATGTATCCAAGAATATATAAATCTTAGTTTATGACTACAACACGAAAAATTCGATGAGCAGGGTACTCATAACTGCAAGCTCGGCCTCAAATGGCTTGAGAGGCTCTTGTGTTGGTTGCCTGCCCACAAAATTTCTTGTGAAGCAAAGACAAGAATATTATACTCAATCCTGAGATGTTTGAGTTGTGTTGGACCTAAATTCTTGTGAAACAATAGAATTTGATCAATCCAATATTTGTCGTTAAGGTGGAGAACTGAACCTAGAATTCTCTTTCTTCATCATCAATCGAAAAGACAATAATTGACGTACAAGGGAAACATGCAGTTAGCAGCAGAGTTCTTAGGTGGTAGAGCACTGTGACGTATAGGGAAGCATCTCAGTTAGCTTCTTGAAACAACAGAATATATATCTTCTGATTTCCGTTAGCTACGGGTTCGATACAACTCAATTTGTTTCTCTTACTTTCTTTTTAGTCTGTTCCATGAAGAATGACTCTTTCTCCTTTTTAACATCTTTCGTTTTAACTTTTCATATGACATGTTTAAGACCACAAGATTTAATGTTCGATACTTTTGCCATGACAACAAAATTCAAAAGTCTTTTTTATTTTCTCGAAATATGTGTCAAGTCAAAATGCTACAAACAAATTCAAACGGTGGGAGTACTAATTAGTTAAGTTAGAAAGGACTCCTCAAACATTACTTGTAATTTAAGTAGGAAAAGAGTTTAATTTTCTTCTACATCGAGTGGATTAATTTCTTTCCTTGTCTAATTCTAAATTCTAAAATAGAAAAGTTTCGAACCTAACTCAATTGAGAGGTCTGTCAAATTCTTATTTTTCATCCATTATAAAAAAAAATGAATATTTCTCCTGGCCTATAGGAAAAAGAAATCAGAACCCGCAGGTGAGGGATATGTTGAGACATAATATGATTACGTAAATAAAATATATCTCTTTTGAATCCCTCTGTAACCCATGAAAAGAATCACAAGCTTAATTACTAAAAAGAATCAGACTCACACGTGAGAGATCGTAATAAAGAACCAATTAAGTAAATTTACAAATGCTGTTTCTATACGATTGTGTAGATCAAGAAGTTAACTAGTGTAGGTGACTAGGTGAGCCATTAACCTGCAGCAATAGATAATTAGTACTAATGATTATGCAGTGTAGCAAAATACTGGACGTATAAATTAGTGACAACTAATAAGGTATATTTTCGGAATCACCTAATTAGAAAAATAATTACTGATAATTTTATCCACCAAAACAATAAGAGCAAATTCAGCGTAATTCTACAGCTGAAGTTTATAAAAAAAAACAAGTTTTATGCAGACCGTACTACCTTTCTAGATGATACAAAAAACGTTTTCGATAATTTCATTCTGATTTTATAACCAAAGAAAATAAAAATAAAAATAAAATTAGTATGTATACTTACTATTGCATGATCCAAGTTGGGAGTCACAAGAAAAGTGTGATCGACCTTTCAGCATATATTATAGTCAATGATTGAGCATCTACAGCTAACAACATTACTAGAAACACTTCATTTTTGGCTGTTCCCTATTGTGAAGCTATTCTTGTTACAATATGGGTAACAAAATCAAATACTCATCAATTATCTTATTGCTTATTAATAAAAGATATATACTATATTTCTAATTTATATTGATTTATAATTTGAATTTGCCCAAAAAAATCTTATTTTCATCTTCCAATATGATATTTCGCAGCTAAATGCTGAATGGAAATTAGGTGTCCATAATTAATATTCCTTTCATTTAAAAAAAAATGACCTCCTTTCATTTTTACTATGTTTCAAAAAGAATGACCTTTTTTTTTTTTTGGTAACAACTTTCCACGTGGCATGTTTAAGGACACAAGATCAAAGGGCAATTTTGTACATTTGACTTAACTTTAATTTAGGACCACAAGATTCAAAGTCTTCTTTATACTATTAAATTTCGTGTCAAGTCAAACTAGGTCATTCTTTGTGAAACGGAGGGAATATAATTATAAAGCCGGTAAGCGATTTTATAGCCGATACGGCTCTCATTATGTCAAAGAAAAATTGGCAACGGTTCAAATTTTAATTTAGATAAGCCTAAATACTCTTTACATCAACTTTCTATGATTTCACATTAAACGGCGATAAACACTGGTGATGTTATCACTTGTCAATTAGGAGTTAGTAACATTTTTATATTTTTGAAGCCAAATATAATCATAAATTCACAGTATTATGAAAATAAACTAACTGGACTTAGAATTCAAGTGCATTAATAAACATTATAGGTAAGAATGACAAACGAGTGGATCGAGTTATTTATAAACGAATCAAAAATAAATTAGGTGAAAATATATCAACGACAACCAGTATTTTCTTTATTTCATTTTATTTAATCTTAAATTATATAAAAAAATAGATATTTTAATTATTTTATTTGTTTATTTTAACGAATTAAGAGAATTTTTTTTAATACTATCCTCAGTATTAAATAACTAAATAAAATATCGATAATCAAATTTAGCGTGTTAAAATGTCACTAACAAAAATAGTTTAGTAAAAATACGCTTTTAAATTACTTTCTTAAAAAGTGTATAGGGTCAACTCAAATTAAATAATATGAAACGGAGGAAGTACTTTCTTTTAATTAAATTTAACTAATAGAATGGAATAAATAAATTTACTCTCAATATAAAAGATGTAGCTAATTTACTAAATCCGATTAGATAGTTACTTGATAATTATAAATTTTATTAAATTTATTATTGAAAACATAGACTATATTTATACTCCATTTACTAAAAATCTTGATTTCAAGTATGTACATATTTAATTTGTTACCTAAATAATGCTAGTGGTACTTTCTGCTAGGAAGTATGACATTGACTATTGTCGTTATCATGTACCTTGTGCATTATATTACACTCTCCGTCAATTTTTAATTGTCATATTATACTTTTTAAAAATTAATTTGATTAATTTTTAATATTAAATTAAATTATATTAATTTCATATTTTAAATAAAAAATTTAAATATTTAAAAAATACTATAAATTACAATTCTTTTTCATATCAATATTATTAAATAAATACATCAAAATATGTTGTTAAAAATCTTATCACTTGACTCTAAAAAAAAAGAACCACGATAATTTAAAATGGACGAAGGTATGTTATTATCAGGTAGTAGTAATTAGGTAGTTTAATTTTTTCGACATGAAAATTCAAACTAGTATTCTATATAGTTCAACTTCTTTTTCTTTTTAAACCAAAAAAGTTCGCAGTCGCTATATTTTAGGTGAGCATCATGAGTTAATTCGTTCTTATTCAATAAATTTACAAATCATACAAAAATTTGATGTGATGAAGTTGATCGAGAAGACGTTGGCAGGGAAAATCAATCCCTAACAACTCAGTTTTTTCTTTGTGGCTTCCTTTTTGATTAATTATTTTGCTTTCAAATAAAAATATCTGATAATATAATCAGAGAAAGGTAAAAAATATCTTTAAATTATTGTCGAATAACAACAAAAAATTCTTTGCTTATAGTCTAGCTCAATAATGCCTTGTCATCAATATATTGGTTTAAAATGTCTTTGCTATTGATAGTTTGGTCCAGAAATGTCTTAATAGTTACTGAACGGATCAAAATATTGACGTATAGGTATTGACCTATTAAGTAACAATAAGGACATTTCTAAATCAAAATATTGATAATAAGAATATTTTTAAACCAAATCACAAACTAAGCATATTTTTATTTATTTCATATAATGTAATGATATTTTTGACCTTTTTTCGTGAATAAATTAATGTTTTATCAAATTTTGATTTCAAAATGCACAAGGGACATAAATTGAAGTAAAAATGTTAGGAAATGTATATAATATTCATGCAAATGGTGATATTTGTGGAGATATTGTTAGTTGAGAGTAACAATTTGTTTATCATTCTAATGACATGTGGTAAAAGGGACCCACTCTTCAGTAATTTCCTCCATGCAAACTGCCCACTTCAACTAATTTAAACAGTCATATTTATGCCTTGAATATTTTTTTTTTAATTATATAACAAATTATCGTTCTACACATATAAGAGTTAAAATTTTATTTGACTGGCATGGATAAAAAAAATGCGACAAGTATAACATGAAAAATTGATTGGTATAGTATAATAATGTTATAGAGGATTGTTTTTTTTTAAAAAAATTTAATTATACTATAAAAAGATTGTAAGTAGTTTACGGAGGGAAAAGAGATTTTAGATTCAGGTTTTGACTATTTTGGATGGAAAGTGTGTTGTCTTTGGCGTGAGTTTTTCCTAGTCTTAACGTAAATTTAAATTTAGTTGGGATGAATATCAAACATTAAGGGTGGACATGATATAGTATTAAAGAAGTATGTTTTTGAATAAGGTCTATATTATCAAACCAAACTAATTAGGTATAATTTGGTCTGTACGATAAATTAATAATCATAATTTATTTGACTTCGACTTTTATATACTTATATAATAATAGAAAGTTATGACTTCAAATTTTCAATTAACATCTTAATTATACCATACTTACATCTTACACATGTAAAACTAATCAAAAGAAAGTACAAATAATGCCCTTCGTTAATCAATACACGAAAAAGATATTTCATCAATAGTCAAAGTTTCAATATCTAAAATCTATTAGTTCTGTACTAATAGTATTATATATTTTTTACTTTTTAGAATTATTATAATATATATGAGTTGTACACATAACATATTTTTCTTACGAATATTGAATATCGAATACTGTTTGAGATGGCAATAAGGGGGGGCAAGTTAAGCTTAACCCCTAAAAAGATTTTATTCCGCCCCGCATCCCACCCGCCTAGTGCAGCCTTAAACCGGCACCGCCCCCCATATCCTTAAACCCAACTTGCCCCGCATCCGTCCCTCCCCATTGTCATCCCTAAATACCGTACCAAAATACCAATAAATTTCCCATGCATATCAAATACTATCATAATATTGAAACCACGATATTAAAACTTTTAATGTCGATATGAAATTTGAGATCTACCATATCATATCCAGTCCTATCAAATACCGAGTAGAAAATAAAAACTAAATGGTATAAGTTACAACTTTATATATATATTTAGTTTTCAGTCTCCTAAACCAAAACCAACCAACCAACCTTTATTTGCCAATCCCACAACAGCATCTCTCATTCTCTCTACTATACTTTTTCTCAAAATTCTTCCTTTTCTGTTTTCTGTTTCATCTTTTCTTCTTCATATTATGGAACTGTTCAACAGCTTCCCTTGTTTTATTCATCAGCTACTTTCTTGATTGCAAACTTTCAATTAGTACCATAAGTTTAGGTAAAGTTACTTTTTTTTTTTTTTGCCAGAGCAGTGATGTTTAATTTCTTGAAAATGGTATCTTTATGTCCTTTGTTCTGTTTCACAGGTCTGCAGAAGTAGAACAGAAAAAAAAAATCAAGAAAATGTATGTTGAAGAGAGTGTTTGTTATGATCCTGCTACTCATCATGTGCAGCATGAAGGACTAACAGAAGATGTTTTTGTCATACAAGAACATACATATCATAACAACAATGATTCCTCACAACAAGATGTAGCTGCAGCTGCAGCTGCAGCGGCCGCGTTGGAATTGGAATTTCAACATCAATTGAATCATGAAATGGAACAATGTTACAATAATAATACTCATAACAACAACAACAACAACAATAATATTATTAATCAAGGGTTATCTTGTGATCAATCGAATTGGGGAGAAATGAATTTTCCTCCATACCAAAATCAACAACACAATGATAATAGTAACAACAACAACAACAACTTTCATCAACAAGATTTCTCGAATCCGATATCTGAACCTCCATATTTAACAACCCCTGATCTTCTCAATATGTTTCCATTACCAAGATGCACACAGTCATCTTTGCTTCCTCAAAAATCCCCAAATTTGTTAACTTCATTAGGGCTTATTGGTGACATTGATGGCGGCGGTGCATCAACTTCAAGTGCAATATATGATCCTTCTTCTTTAGTACTCCCATTGAATCTACCCCCACAACCCCCTTTACTAAGAGAATTGTTCCACTCTTTTCCACATGGCTACGGGTTAAGAAACTTGAGAAGTAACAACAATACTTCTTTCTTTAATGGATTGGAGGAAACAGATCAAGGTTTATACCAAGAAAATGGAGAAACAAGGCCTTTTGACAATGGGATTTTTGAGTTTTCTGGTGGTATGAATGATATAGCCAAAAATAGAGATGGTATTAAAGAGACTAAACATTTTGCTACTGAGAGGCAGAGGAGGGTGCATTTAAATGACAAGTATAAAGCTTTGAGGAGTATGGTTCCTAATCCAAGCAAGGTACGTATTTCACTCTTAATTTGTTTTTGTTTAATAGGATGGACTACTTATCAATTCGATACCTTGTTTTTTTTTTGGTGTTGATAGAATGATAGAGCATCTATAGTGAAGGATGCAATTGATTACATCAATGAGTTGAAAAGGGGAGTGAATGAGTTAAAACTTATGGTTGAGAAGAAGAGATGCAATAAAGATAGGATTAAGAGGCAAAAGACAGAAGGTGGTACTATTTCCATGGATGGTAGTGATGCAAAGCAAATAATGGATGAAGTGGAACAATCATACAATGGGAATTCATTAAGGAGTTCATGGCTTCAGAGGAGGTCTAAGAATACTGAAGTTGATGTTCGGATTGTTGACGATGAAGTTACTGTCAAACTTGTTCAGCAAAAGAGGATTAATTGTCTTTTCTTTGCATCTAAAGTTCTTGATGACCTTCAATTGGATCTTCACCATGTTGCTGGTGGACTTATTGGTGATTACTACAGCTTCTTGTTTAACTCAAAGGTTGGTTTCATTTGATTCGATTCGATTTTATTTTATTTTGATTTGAATGTTTTTTGTCTAATCCTCAAATTTATTTATATATATGCAGATTTCTGAAGGATCAACTGTTTATGCAAGTGCAATAGCCAAGAAGCTTATTGAGGTTGTGGACATACAGTATGCAGCAATTGCACCAACTAACAGCTATTAATTAAGTTTTCATCTCTTTCATTTATGGTAATCTTTCTTCTATCCTGTTATCGTATTATTTGTTGGTGCTACTTTAGTGTTCTCTTTTTCTTTTTGTGTTGTTGTGTTTTATTTGAGCCGAGGGTCTATCAGAAACAACTTCTCTACCTTCATAGGGGTGAAGTTGTGTACACACCACCCTCTCAATGCCCTGTTTCTGATATTTCACGGGGTATGCTGTTAGTTGTTTATATTAGGGAAGAAAAACAAAATACAATGAACATAAGGGGATTAGACCACCAAATAAGTCTTGGCATACTTACATGTTGTGATTTTGATCCCTCTGTCCTGATTTGTTATATGTAAGATGAACGTTTATTGAAAATAATATTTCTATTCTTACAAGATAGGAATAAAATTATGTACGTATTATACTGTTCAAATTTGATTTATGAAATTACATTGAATATGTTATTATTGTGTGTGAGGGGACTCCTATCTAACACATCATTGGAATCATCTTCATATGAGAAAGACTGACAAAACTGTCCTAACCCTCTTTTCTTCACCATATTTCATAAATATAAAGTTGCAATTATTATATTTTTGTTATAGATGAACTACATTATTTGAGCATCATCAAAAGGGAAATTATGGATGTTTCATTGTCTCTTTCAGTTTCAAGAGTTTACAGTAGTGGGGGCCATGTAATAATGAAGAATATGTAGAAAGAATTCAAAAAAATAAAAAATAGTCAAATAAAAATTTTATGAGCTTTCAATTTCTAAATTTGGGCATGTTTTCTGAAGTACAATCAGACAAGCAGTTAGAAGTATAGGCATTTTGATTATTTTGTTTTTAAATATGAATCTGGTAAGCATTTAAAAATGTGTAAGAAGGCTACTTTTGTCCACTTTTACAAAAAAAAAAAAAAAAAATTAAAATTTCTCTCAATTGCTGGACCACTTCTTGTTGTAAAAAATAAATGATATACCTATACCTTGCTTTATCTTTCACGAAATTCGAATAATATCACATAAATTTAAAATAAAAAAGTATTTATAATTTAATAATTCGTTTTTTCTTATTTGTTTCATGTTCTATTTATCTTGATTTTGTGAAAGTGACCTCATACTTCTTTGGTATGTCTATTGCAGATTAATTTCTAGAAGGTTTAAGCAACCAGAGTGGATGATAGTGATTAATTTAGTAATTTAGGAGTAATAACTTTGTTGAAATCCATGGAATTGAACACAGGATTGGCTAATTTACTCAAGTTTATTTAATTTGACATCTTTAATTTCTAATAAGGAATATATATATGCTTCAGCAACATAGTATTAATTAATCTATTTAGTTAGTGTAAACAGAAAAATAGACTTCTACACTTTTAATATCATATCGTGAATGAAATTATTGTATAATTTTTGTTGGTTTTTTATTCGGTGTTCAAAATTCATACTGAAGTCCAAATTCAAATCACACAAATGAATTAGATGATGTTTCCAAATTAAGAATGAAGTGATATCACCAAATTATACAATAACTTATATCGATTATTTTAGCATATCATAACTTAACATATTAGAGTTGAAAGACAATAATGTAATTAATTACATGTAATTATCTGATACTATAAAAATTCTTTTGGCAAGTTAAACTCTATTCATCATATAATACTCACCGATCTTAAACAAAAATAAATAATAAACCTATTAATTCCATCTGTCAATTAACAACGATATGTTTATCATACTGATAATATGGAATTCTGAGTAATTTAATGTGAACGCTTAAATTATGGTTTATTTTAGTTGAACATTTAAATATATGATAAAAAAATCATTTTATATTTTCGGTTCCAAATTTTAATATATGCTTTTGCGTGAGTTCTTTAATATACTCATTATTTAGATAAGTTAACTAATTAAAATATGTGACTGTCTTTAATTATGCAAATTGGTCTCAATAAGTTGTACAGTCATGATAATGTTTTAATTGAGGATAATGTGTATAATTGAAGGAGGTGACATATTTCAATTTAATGGTTAACCATGATTATACAAGATCATACGTAAAAGTTTATTCAAAATTCAAACAGTTTAATAAGAACATTTTGTTATGTATTCAGGTGATCAGCTAGTTTCGAGTGCCTAAATAAAATTTGTTTACAAATTTGAAAGGTTGTCGATGTTACGAAGCAAAAAAACAAAAATAGTGAGTCAAAATGTTGATGAAGACCATTACCAATTTGAGATAAACAAGGGTACAAATAAGAGATGCTTGTAGGCTGCAGCTTCCCAATAAAAATTGTGCTGCAGAAGATCTGTGTCTATCTATATAATATTATGCAGTTACACTGTTTTGGAAGAACACAAATGTGCACCTCCCTATTTAGTAGACCTTGTATACATGTTAGTTTCTTGCTAGTTTACAAATGTTTTTTTTTTCGGTGTTCCAAATTTATGTTAGAGTTCGATCAATTTGGATAGGGTGACACTTTCAATAGAGTTTTTTTCATATCTAGATTTCGAACCCAAGGCATCTGATTAAAGGTGAAAAAGTCTCATCATTACACCATAACTCACCATGTTGGTTAGTCTACAATTGTTATCATTAGGGTTTTTCTATTTGGCACTACAATTCAAAGGCTTCAACCATGTTTGAATTGGTCAAAGCTCAATATGTTAAAAAGAATAGGATAGAAACAATATACGGTTGCAAACATGAAATTATAAAAAAGAAAAAAAAGAACAGTTTTATTTCCAAAAATACTTTTTTATGTTTCAATTTATTTATCTAACTTTCTTTTTTAATTCGTTTCTTAAAGCATGTTTCCTTAGTTTTTTGAGAACTCTTTAATTTTTAACATTTTATATAACAGATTGAATATCACATTATTGAAAGACATTTTGTTACATTCTACATATCTTTAGTTAAGTATCAAATTTTTTTTTAAAAAAAAATTCTTATTTATTAAATACTGTATAAAAAGAAAACCAAACAAACAAATTAGTACGAAGGGACTACATATTTTGTTGAATCATCCATTTTTGTCAACTTTAGCTATTCAATTGGTACAAGTAATTGTTAAAAAGGAATAGTGATAAGAGTTGAAAATTAAGACTTGGTAGTTGGCAAATTGGTAAGATTTGCAACCCATTTTTGACTTTGCTATATTTACCTATGTCATTAGTGACATAGGCATGGTTTTATCCTTCTATAAATAGAGCATTCTTGCTCATTTGTAGAACACACCAAGTTAGAGAGAAAAACCATTTTGAGAGCAAAGTGAGGTATTCCATAGACTATAGAAATAGTCTGTGAAGAAAAATAGAGTGTGAGCGATATTTTAGTAAGACGGAAACCAAAAGAGTGTTGTTTCTTTTGAGTGTGTAGTAGTCACTTTGAGTATTGTATTCGTGACTACACAGTGTAAAATTCTTACTATAGTGATATCAGTTGCTCCTCTTGGCCGTGTTTTTTCCCTTATTTAGAAGGGTTTCCACGTAAAATTTTGGTGTCGTTATTTTCCCATTTTATTTCCATTACTTTTACCATATATATTGTTGTGCTTGTCCGCGTTTTCCCAACAAACTGGTATCAGAGCCAAGGTTTTATCTGAGTATGCTCTGTGGTTGCAGCACAGTCTGAACTTCCACATCAGAAAAGATTTACTTTGATTTGCGATAACTATATTTTTTGGGGAAAACAATGGAAGCCAACACAAGTAGAATGGTTACTTTGAATGGTGTTAATTATGCCATTTGGAAGGGAAAATGGAAGATCTGCTTTATGTTAAGAATTTTTACAAACCAGTATTTACCACTGTAAAGCCTGATAATAAAACAGATGAAGAGTGGAATCTGTTGCACAGACAGGTTTGTGGATTCATTAGGCAATGGGTCGACGATAATGTGTTGAACCATATTTCTGGGGAAACACATGCTCGAACCCTATGGGAGCATCTTGAAAGTTTGTATGCTCGGAAGACTGGCAACAACAAAATGTTCTTAATAAAGCAGATGTTGAGTTTGAAGTATCATGATGGTTCTCCGATGACAGACCATCTGAATAATTTTCAGGGGATCATGAACCAATTATCTGCTATGGGCATCAAATTTGATGAAGAAATTCAAGGCTTGCTTCTACTTGGTTCCCTACCAGACTCTTGGGAAACATTTAGAACGTCATTGTCAAATTCTGCTCCGGATGGTGTGATCTCTATGGATTCCGCCAAGAGTAGTGTCTTGAACGAAGAGATGAGAAGAAAAACTCAAGTTCCTCTTCGTCGGATGTCCTGATAACTGGCCCCAGGGGGAGAAACAAAACTCGTGGTTCTCAGAATAGAGAACAAAATAAGAGCAAATCCAGAGGCAGACTTAAGGATATTGAGTGCTATCATTGTGGTATGAAAGGGCACACAAAGAAGTTCTGCAGGAAGTTGAAGAGGGAGAACAAAAACAAAGAGGAAACTAAAGAAGATGGCAATGAAAATTGCCTAGCCACCGTACCACCGAAGATCTTGTTACCGTTCTTGATGCAACATGATAAATATTGCTTGTGATGAGTCAAGCTGGGTTGTGGACACTGGTGCCGCATCTCATGTGACATCAAGGAAGGATTTTTTCTCTTCCTATACTCCTGGTGATTTTGGAACCTTGAGTATGGGTAATGAGACTGTTTCTAGGGTGGTTGGTATTGGTACAATTTGTTTAGAAACTAGTGTTGGAACTAAACTAGTTTTGAACAATGTGAAACATGCTCCTGATGTTCGTCTGCACCTAATTTCTGTTGGTGTTTTAGATGATGAAGGATATGTTAGTACCAACGGTGATGGAAAATGGAAGCTCATCAAGGGTTCCTTGGTTGTGGCTCGTGGTAACAAACGTCGTGGTCTATACTGGACTACGACCTCTGTTTGTGTTGATATGGTGAATGCAGTTGAGAGCGATAGCTCTTCAACATTATGGCACAAGAGGCTTAGCCACATCAGCGAGAAAGGACTTAATGTTCTAGCCAAAAGAAATTTTTGTCAAATTTCAAAAGTGCTAAATTAGAAAACTGTGAGCACTGCTTGGCTGGTAAACAAAATAGAGTTTCCTTTAAGTCCTACCCTCCTTCGAGAAAGACAGAGTTGCTTGAGTTGGTGCACTCTGATTTATGTGGTCCAATGAAGACAAAGACATTAGGTGGTGCACTCTACTTTGTCACTTTCATTGATGATTGCTCGAGAAAACTTTGGGTCTATGTCTTGAAGACTAAAGACCAAGTGTTAGGTGTCTTCAAGCAGTTTCAGGCTTCAGTTGAAAGAGAAACTGGAAAGAAACTGAAATGCATTCGTACTGATAATGGTGGTGAATATTGTGGACCATTTGACGAATACTGCAAGCATCAAGGTATTAGACACCAGAAGACTCCTCCCAAGACTCCTCAGCTTAATGGTTTGGCTGAGAGGATGAACAGGACCTTGATGGAAAGAGTTAGATGTTTGCTTTCTGAAGCAAAGTTGCCGAACTCATTTTGGGGTGAGGCTTTATTGACCGCTGCACATGTTATTAATCTATCTCCTGCTGTTGCTTTGCAAAGTGATGTACCAAATAGTGTTTGGTATGGAAAGGATGTTTCCTATGACCATTTGAGAGTATTTGGTTGCAAAGCTTTTGTACATGTGCCAAAAGATGAGAGGTCAAAGTTAGATGCCAAGACAAGGCAATGCATCTTCATTGGATATGGCCTAGATGAATTTGGTTACAGGCTATATGATCCAATTGAAAAGAAACTTGTGAGAAGCCGTGATATTATTTTCATGGAGAATCAAACAATTGAAGATATTGACAAAGCGGAGAAGGTAGAATCTTCAAGTTTTGATGGTATAATTCATCATGATGACGTTCCTCACACAAGTGTGCATGATGTTGTTGGGTTTGATAATCATGGTGACACCCAGAATCATGTATCGAATCAACATGTTGATGTTGATAATAACAATGATATTGTTATTGATGATCCTGTTGCTCATGAAGTTGTGGACGAATCAAATATTCCGCTTCGGAGGTCCACAAGACAGCGGTTTCCTTCCTCCCGTTATTCACCCAATGAGTATGTGTTACTCACTGACGGGGGAGAACCTGAATGTTATGAGGAGGCCATGGAAGATGAGCACAAGGATCAATGGATTGAAGCCATGCAAGATGAGATGAAGTCTTTGCATGAGAACCACACTTATGAGTTGGTAAAATTGACCAAGGGCATGAGAGCTTTGAAGAACAAGTGGGTGTTCAAAGTTAATGTTGAAGAACACAACTTGAAGCCCAGGTACAAAGCTAGATTGGTTGTTAAGGGATTCGGTCAAAGGAAGGGTATTGACTTTGACGAAATATTTTCTCCTGTTGTGAAAATGTCCTCGATTCGCATAGTTCTAGGTTTGGCTGCTAGTCTTAATTTAGAGATTGAGCAAATGGATGTGAAGACGGCTTTCCTTCACGGTGACCTAGAAGAAGAGATTTATATGGAACAACCTGAGGGCTTCAAAGTAGAAGGTAAAGAAAATTTTGTGTGCAAACTCAAAAAGAGTCTTTATGGCCTAAAACAAGCTCCTAGATAGTGGTACAAGAAGTTTGAATCTGTTATGGGGGAGCAAGGCTATAAGAAGACTTCTTCAGATCATTGCGTATTTGTACAAAAAATTTCTGACAATGATTTTATCCTCATCCTGTTGTATGTGGATGATATGTTGATTGTGGGCAAGAATACTTCCAAGATTGACGAGCTGAAGAAAGAGTTGTGTAAGTCTTTTTCTATGAAAGACTTGGGTCATGCCAAGCAAATTTTGGGCATGAGAATTACTCGTCTTAGAGATAAAAGGAAGATTTATTTGTCCCAGAAGAAGTACATTGAACGTGTACTAGAGCGCTTCAATATGAAGAATGCTAAGCCTGTTAGTACACCTTTTTCTGGTCATATGAAGTTGAGCAAGAAGATGTGTCCTACAGCTAGGGAGGAAAAAGAAACATGGCCAAAGTTCCATATTCCTCCGTCGTCGGAAGTCTAATGTATGCAATGGTGTGCACTAGACCTGATATTGCTCACGCAGTTGGTGTTGTCAGCAGATTTCTCGAAAATCCAGGAAAAGAGCATTGGGAAGCTGTGAAGTGGATACTCAGGTATCTTAGAGGAAGCTCAGATGAATGCTTGTGTTTTGGAGCATCAAATCCAATCTTGAAAGGCTATACAGATTCTGATATGGCAGGTGACCTTGATAACAGAAAATCCACTACTGGATATTTGTTTACTTTTTCAGGGGGAGCTATATCATGGCAGTCAAAGTTGCAGAAGTGTGTTGCACTATCTACAACTGAAGCTGAGTATATTGCGGCTACTGAAGCCGGCAAGGAGATGATATGGCTAAAGCGATTTCTTCAAGAGCTTGGTTTGAATCAGATGGAGTATATTGTCTATTGTGACAGTCAAAGTGCAATAGACTTGAGCAAGAACTCCATGTACCATGCAAGAACAAAACACATCGACGTCAGATATCATTGAATTCGTGAGGAAGTGGAGAGTGAATCATTTCACGTCAAAAAGATCCACACAAGTGAAAATCCTGCAGATATGCTGACCAAGACTATACCGAAAGACAAGTTCGATTTATGCAAAGAACTTGTGGGTATGAGCTCTCTCTAAAGAAGATGAAGATACCTTCTTCCAGTAAATGGGACTGGAGGGGGAGATTTGTTGAATCCATCCCATTTTTTGTCAACTTTAGCTATTCAATTGGTACAAGTAATTGTTAAAAAGGAATAGTGATAAGAGTTGAAAATTAAGACTTGGTAGTTGGCAAATTGGTAAGATTTGCAACCCATTTTTGACTTTGCTATATTTACCTATGTCATTAGTGACATAGGCATGATTTTGTCCTTCTATAAATAGAGCATTCTTGCTCATTTGTAGTACACACCAAGTTAGAGAGAAAAACCATTTTGAGAGCAAAGTGAGGTATTCCATAGACTATACAAGAAAATAGTCTGTGAAGAAAAATAGAGTGTGAGCGATATTTTAGTAAGACGGAAATCAAAAGAGTGTTGTTTCTTTTGAGTGTGTAGTAGTCACTTTGAGTATTGTATTCGTGACTACACAGTGTAAAATTCCTTACTATAGTGATATCAGTTGCTCCTCTTGGCCGTGGTTTTTTCCCTTATTTAGAAGGGTTTCCACGTAAAAAATTTGGTGTCGTTACTTTCCCATTTTATTTCCATTACTTTTACCATATATATTGTTGTGCTTGTCCGCGTTTTCCCAACATATTTGGCATTACCTGTAATTAAGTTGAGGTGGTTATAGACAACCCCCACTTCTCTGAAGACTAAGAAACAAAGGACCTTATATTATAACCTAGCTATACAAGCAAAAGTTTTGCTCGCGGTGTTTGAAGTTCATATTGAAGTTTCGACTTAATCTGGATTGCGCACAACAAGACTCGTTTGGAAGTGACACTCCCACCAAAATTTTCTCCATACCCAAAATTCAAATCGAAACCTCTCATTAAGTGTGAAGTAGTCTCACTACTACACCATAACCACGTTGATTACACAGGCAAAGCTTTATTAGTGCAACAATGTACAATGTCATAATGTACATAACTACGTAGTATAACCCCTTTTTACAATTATTAGAATCAGAAAGAATATTGAATAAAATGAAGATAAAAAAAAGAAAAAGAAAAAAGAAGGACTTGATTATTTTAGATGTAATTATCAATGTTGCCAGGACCAACTATACATACATAGCAAAAGATCAAAGCAATATGTACTGAACTGTAACTGGACACAGAAAATGATGGTGATCTCTTTTTTTTTTCCTTTACAATTTTCACTGCAAATAAATCAATATCTCAACCTCTTCGTGATAATAATAATAAAATTTGTGTATATTTTATCTTTTCAGACTCCGCTTTTGGGACTATACGGGGTTATTGTTGTGGTTGTAGTTGTAGTACTGACTGCAACTCAAGTTGCAGAAACAGAAACTACTGGAGTACGGAGATGATCAGAGACCCCACTCTAATATTTGGAATCTCAGTAACAAACTTTGTCCCAAACACAAGAAAAGCCATTACTGTCCTTTTTCCCTTTCTTTTACCTTATAAAGGCTATACCTCTCACTACTTTACTCATTTCTTTTTTTTTTTTTTTGAACTTTTCTTCTCCAATACAACTGCTCCATTCTTTATTTTTTCCTGCTTCAAACTTGAAGTTTTCTGCTATTTTCACTTTTTTTCAACAACCAGAAATACTATTACTATTGGTGTAGTGAACAACAGTATTTCATCAAAAAGTGTAAAGAATGTATGCATCACAAAGTTTGTCTTTTCATCCTACTTCTGATCAGCAAGATGAAAAAAGTTTTGTTCAAAATCATATTGCAACATCTGGATTAGTGGAGCTGCAGCAGCAGCAGCAACAGTTTCATTCTAGTGAAAACAACTTGAATATGCAATTAGAATTTGGGCATGACTCCAACAACACAAGGTTTCATCCAAATTGGGAAGAAATTAGTTTTAATCCTTACAACAATCAACAACTTAGTCACCCCATTTCTAATCCATCATTAGGCCTTTTGGGGGTTTTCATCAAAGAACAGAATTAGCTTCAACTTCAACTAATCTTTTTTATGAACCCCAACAATTGAATATGCCTCTAAATCTTTGTACCCCACAATCTAGTTTATTCAAAGAGTTGTTTCATCTTTCTCCACATGGGTCCTCCTATGGGTTAGGAAGCTCCGGGACGGGTTCTTTGTTTAGCCATGGTCATGATCAGGAAGAGGTAACAGGTAGTTTGTACCATGATGGGAGTTTTCATGAGTTAACTGGAGATATGATGATTAATTCTGCAGCTATTAAAAAGAGGGAATTAGGTCAAGATATCAAACATCATGCTTCTGAGAAACAAAGGAGAGTTCATTTTAGTGACAAGTTTCAAGCATTGAGGACTTTAATCCCAAATCCTTCGAAGGTATGTAAGTACTTAATAGTCCTTGAATATTTTCATGTTTAGTTTTGTTGAAAACATGTCCCCAAGTAAATATAACAACTAGTTGTACCAATGAGAGCTGAGAGTCTGTCGAAAACAGAAGTCTGCATACACTATGCCCTCCCCAGACCCCACTTTGTAGGATTTCACTGGGGTTTGTTGTTGTTGTAATACCAATGAGCCTTTTAGCACCAAATCCTTCTATTGGTAAATTTTATTTTTTTCATTGTGTAGTGTGAAATTTATATGCTTTTATCTTGTCTATGTTGTTGTTACATTCTTGTAGAATCAAAGAAAATGAACTTGTTTGATTAGGGAATATATGATCCTTAAGTTTTGCTATGCAATGAATCTACATGATTTTGGAAGTTCAAGAATGAAGGAGTATCAATTGTTGTTCTAACAAAATTTTGGACTTAAAAAAAGGGTTAACTTGTGTAGGGATTAAAACAACATACTCAATATAGTCCCACAACGCGCCGGGGTCTAGGGAGGTAGAGAGACTGTTTCGTATAAGTATTAACATAACTTAATTTTGTGAATAGCAGAATGATAGAGCAACAATTATCGCGGATGCTATTGGCTACATCAATGAGCTGAAAATGAGAGTAAATGAGTTAAAGATTCAAGTAGATTCGAAGAAAGAGAGAATCAAAAGGCAAAGATCAATAGTAGAAGAAGATGGTGCAGTGATCATGGAAGATAATCAGGATGATCAACAAGTGATGATGAAGAAATCTACTAATTGGCATCATCAAATAAAGTCTTCCAAGAATAGTAATACTGAAGTTGATGTGAGAATTATGGAAGATGAAGTGATTGTTAAATTTGTCCAACATAAGCAAATGCTCAAGGGAGTGAATTGCCTTCTATTGGTATCAAAAGCACTTGATGAGCTTCAGTTGGATCTCCAACATGTTGCTGGTGGATTGATTGGAGATCACTATAGCTACCTCTTAAACTCCAAGGTGCTTCATTTTCCCCCTTTCTCCACACTATTTACATTACTCCTTCTGTTTCAGTTTGTTTGTCTGATATTGATCCGACACAGAATTCAATCGAAAACTAAAGATGCGTAGAATATATCAAGAGTGGTCTTAAATATGTTGTGTGGGGGAACTAGAATATAAAGTTTCCAAAAAGGAAAACGATATTCTTTTTGAAATGAATTAAAAAAAAAATACGATAGATTAACAAATTGAAACGGACAGAGTACTATATATATATGGTTTCATGATGTCAAATACTTGTGATTTTATCATATGTATATGTTTAAATTAAATATTATTTGACAATTTTATGCAGATTTGTGAAGATTGTACAGTGTATGCAAGTGTAGTAGCTAACAAGGTTATTGAGGTTTTGGACAAGGAACATGCAGACATTAATTAAGTTGGAGGTCTAGTTTGGTCTTGAAATATAAACTTTCTTTAATTTATATAATTTCTACTACTTTTGTAATATAATGATGAAAGGTATAACCATATTTCTCTGATTTGTTGAAAACTAATTCGACTAAAATATGACAATTTTAATTTATTTTGTGATTACTTACACTGAAAAGATCTAGTGTTAATTACTGCATGGTTAATATTTATATTATACTTGCACTTGAAAAGATATCTACTCATCCATATAGATTTTGATAGAATAGTTTGGTTGGGTTTTCTTCATCTTTACCCAAGGCTTTCACGTTCCAATTAATTATGAAAATATAATTTTTTTTATTAGAAGTGTCATCCTCTTTGTCTCCCAGAAATAGGTCATACAATGCGCAATTATAAATTTAATCTACTCCGATGTGAATTATTCCCCGACTTTGTGAAAAATTCAATCAAACAATCTTAAATGACATTGATAATTATTAGAGCAACTTTAATTTTAAGGTAGATAGAGGTGTTAAACAAGAATAGATAGATTACAATGGACTTTCTTTTTTATTTCTCATTCTTTGAAGTTCACCTCCGATTAAATTCGGATCGCGCACTGCAGAGTCCATTCCAAGGTGGCGCTCCCAACATGATTTTCTCTATACTCAGGGCTCAAACTCGAAATATCTGATTAATGATAAAGCACTCCTACCAATGAACTACGACCCAGTGCGTATATTACAATGGACTTGATAGGTTTTTTTAAAAAATGGCTCACCACTTGTGTATCCCAGAAAGGAAACCAATTCCAAAACATCAAATTTCCTAGTTTGACTTCTTCGAAAACTAAATAAATCTGACTTCAGCAAAAAACATTTTAGTGTGTTAAAAATGTATCAGATATGTATATATAATAAAATAAACTTGTATACTCCTATATATTTTCCTCCTCTTTTCTTCATTTCTAATATGCCTTAATTATTTGGATCTCATGTGATCAAAACGAGCTCATTATGGTATAAGTTAAATATTACAAATTCCAATTACTATTGTATTAGTTTTCTTTCTTAAACGCATAATAATCAAATACTTTCACATAAAATAAATAATATTTGATATAAATATCGAATGTTATTAAGTTTTTTAAAATAGTAATAAAAAAATGTTTTGTCGCGAAAGATAATTGTCAAGGTAGGGAATAATTACAGATGATCTCATCTGAAAGGTAAGTTGCCAAGTGATACGCTGCGTCAACTATGTACACATTTGGAAAATGACATAAATAATTAAACTAATTAAATGTATTTTTAATGCAATTAATTATACAGGAAAAAAAGAATAAGATAATATGGGGAGTTCAAGCTTTGTAATAAAAAAATAATTGTGGAAATCCCAAAGTTTCACCACACGTACGTACCCTTCGAGATATACAATAGTCAATATTTAAATTGTTATATTTGTAACAATTTTGACCCAATTAAGTTTTACAAAGTTTGGTTGTTATTCTCTATTACAGTGAGATGATTGAGATTTCTTCATTCTTAATTAGAGATTTTAAATTTAAAACTCTAAATTGGAAAAAAAAATCCTATTAAATATGTCATAATTCACATTTAATCATCAGTCGAACTCTAATATAAATGTTGAACCGCCAAAAAACATAAAAGGTAGGCTTGGAATGAGATGATGTAAATATTATTTGGAGTCGCGATATGTTAGAATTGATCCAACTTTTGACAGGTACTGACTGCATTGACAAGGTTATTGTTTGCAAATTATTTTAAAAAATATATATTCCTTTTTGTAAAGAAAACAATTTAATTAATAGCATGGAGAAAAGCTATTTCTTTTTCTTTTTTGCTTTTATGTAAAAAGTTGAAAATTGTGTTTATAGGATAAGATGTCTACATCATAAATCCATTAATAGTATTATAGGAAGAGTGACGTCTACTTATTTTTTTAGTTACTTGTTTTAATTAAATTAATTTAATACAAGTATAAATATTTACCCATCATAGATAAAAGAAACTACATATGAATTAGTGAAACAATAATTTCATTAAGGACATTTGATAGTAATAATGTTTAAAAATTTTAGGATCTTTATAGAACAATTCCAACTTTAGGGGTTTCATAGAGCAGAAGAATGGTCAAATCCGCCTACGTGTGATTCCTAAGAAGTTAAGGTGAGTTGTTGGTTTTACTCTTGAAATAACTCAATAGTGGAGCGTTACAGATGCACTCAAGTTACCTAAAAGATAATTATAGAGTTAACTTTGATGATAACCTAATATAAAATGACAAAGCTAATCAACATGACTATTTCTTTAGAAGATGATCACATATAGAGTAAACTAGCTGGCACGTTTGGTATGGAGGAGAATGTTTTCTAATTTTTCATATCTGTCAAAATATTTTGAAAAATATTTTTTTTTTGTTCCTTATAATGAGAAAAATGAATTTTCTTTTAGAGTTTTAGTAGTATAAAAAACAAGTTTCATAAATAATATTTCAAATTCATTTGTCTTTCTTTCCACCCGCTCAGCGCCCCCATCCTGACTTCCTCGAACTCCCACTCCCCCACCTCATCCAACCCCAATAACGTTTTGCTAAATTACAAATAAATACTTTTATAGTGTTGATACATAGACATTAAAATTGGTGTTAGAAGATGTGATACACAACACAAAAAACCCTGGAAATGGAAGGAACCAAATAATTAAGTTAAAAACACTTCACATAAACTAACCTCAAGTAATCAGCTGTTTTAGCATGGACTATACTTGTTGTCTACATTAATAGTACATCCATGCAACAGAGCTAGGTAGGCTGGGGGGTTTCGATAAATAATTTACACTATTTATACATAGTTAAAAATTATTTTTATGTATATATAATAAACGTTGAACATCTTTAGCTTCTTTGTACATTTGTTTCTTAGTGAAAATTCTGACTCCGTCACTGTGTACGCTGATGATAAAAAAGAAAGAAAACATTGGTAATAACGTAGCATCTTTGGATGATCGCCCATGGACTTATTGTAGAAACAAATCTTATTTTTTTTTCATTCACATCAAACATCTTCATTTTGTTAACTTCCATAGTCCTTTTCAATTGATCCTACAAAACAAAAAACAGCAAGTTTCAATCTCAGCTCTTCAATAATGTCGAAAAATCCATCAATCCCGCGTTCAAAATCAGTTCCTTGCAGGATATCAGAAGCTCAAAATGTCAGATCAACAAATTCAGATGACTCATTGAAACCATCATGGCATAAAAAAATCGATGAGGAAAGAAAGAGAGGATCATCGTCTTCAAAGAACTCAAGGAGTAATAACCTCGATGAATTCAACAAAAGAAATGCTATTCAAGAAGAGAAGAGGTACTCTGCAAGAAGTCCATATTACAAAGGACTTACTGATTCATCTAAAGAGATTAATCGACAAAAGTCGTTAGCAGGTAGTACTCCTGGAAAAGATAGCAGCTTATCATCTTCTTCATCAAGTAACAGTTCTAAATCAAATTTAGCTATCAAGGTACGTGTTATTATTGAAGTTTCTGATCATCTCATCTAAAAAGCGTAACTACTTGTTAAAGAGATACAGAGCACATACACTATTAATTATGTAACTATATTTATGTTATGTTACAACAGGTACAAGAGTGGAGTGCATCTTACTTTGTTCGCAAAGGCAAAGAAGAACGAGCATCCTCCTTCTTGAATGTTTCTTCGGGGAACAAGAACATCCGTGATCCTTCTTCATCAGAGACAAAAGTAATCAGAACGACAATCGGAGAAGAACTTGGAATACATTCAAAAGGAGTTAGAAGAAGAAGCAAAAGTAGAATTTCACAATTAGATCAGAGGAAGCCTTTGAGGGAGAGAGCATTAGAAATGCAAACAAATAATATAGTACCACTACCTGCAGCCCTTGCACCTGCACCTGCACCTGCACCGCCAGTAACATCACCGATAAAATTGTCAGTACCATCTCCACCACCAACTCCATTAATATTACAGACATCGCAAGACGAAGAAATTGAATCAGTACTACTACCATTACCAGATTCACCAACTCAAAATGTCGACGATGAAAAAGATACCACAAATGTGAAAGATATGACAGTTACTGAAAAACAGATTGACAAAACATTTACATGGGCTGACAAGTATAGGCCTAATGCTCTTAAACATTTTCTATGCAATCGAAATATTGCTCTAGAATTGAAGGCTCTGGTATGAAAATAATCCTGTAATAACTTTTTTTCGGAACTTTCCTTATTGATAGCAAAAGAATACTAACACACTACAATCCTTTTCAATTATTAAAATTTCACAGGCAGAATTAGATAGCAGTATTCGCCATTTCATATTTGCAGGACTGCCAGGAGTAGGGAAAAGAACCATGATATTCGCTCTGCTTCGTGAAATTTATGGACACGATAAAGTACAGGTATGTTATGAATCCTCTTTAAAGCTACAAAAATATTAAAATTTCAATACAGACACTGTGCTGCATTGACACTTCAGTAATAAATCATCTATGTGAGGAACGATAAATAACACGAGAGTATTAAGTCACCTAAAAGATTTCTACAAACACTGTCATACGAGTGGCACTAGTAACCTGAAAAATGAGACTAATAAAATAGAAAATTAAACATACATTTCCATGATTCGTGATGATCTCTTTGCTATTTTACAGGCAAGAGATAAGTGCAAGGTGTTCCACTTAAAGGTATCAGTCCCCTGCCATCTTTCTTTCTATTGTATTTCTTTCAATAAGTTAGGCATACAAAACTCGGAAACTAAGGTTCAGAGGACACAAAATATGAAGATAGTGAAAGTAGCTTATTCTCAAAATGCATTTCAGGGTGAATCAGTTCCCAGCATCAAAGTAAATGTGAAGGAATCGAACAAACATGTTGAGATCAATCTCTCTGAAACTAAAGGCTATGAGAAACATGTCCTAGTACAGCTGATCAAGGAGAGAAAGCACAAATCATCCGGCAGATCTGCACCTTCCAATCCTGATCATAACTGTAAAGGTATTACCGCCTTCTTTTTTTTCAATTTCTAGCTAGCACCGCGAATTGGACATAATGTTATTATCACTTTATTTTGTAATGTACACAGCTATCATTCTTGGTGAGGCAGACAAGCTATCGACAGACGCATTGTTATATATCAAATGGATGATAGAGAGATATGAAGGTTGTTATAAGGTCTTCTTTTGCTGCAGCGATAGCACAAAGCTCCAGCCAATTAAGTCTATTTGCAAAGTTTTTCATCTTCAAAAACCTTCAGATGATGCGGTTCGTACACACAGTTCCAATATATACACATTGAGAACATAAAAGATTATTTTACATAATCAGTATAATACTTACACACAGATTCAATATGCATAAATTAACTCGAAAAATCATTTCTTGTTGACAGATTGTAGATGTCTTGAAATTCATAGCACAACAGGAAGGAATAGAACTACCACACCAAATGGCAGCGAGGATTGCTAGTAACTCTAAAAGTAACCTACGCCAAGCAATTCGCTCTTTTGAAGCTACCTGGCACTTCAAGTAACGTTTTTAGATAATTTAATTTTATATATTCGTTATCTGGATTGTCTATTTGCGAAAAGATTCATCTTTTGTATTGTCCACTCACTAACTATAGGAGAATGTGTTATTATCAGCACTTCCTTGACTGAGAATCAAGAAATCAAGACAGGGTGGGAAGACGACATTGCAAATATCGCTAAAAACATAATTGAAGAGCAAAGTCCAAAGCAGTGAGTATAATTTCACACATCAAAAAGTCATTATGTGACACTCTTTGTTTTTAGTCTGTTTCGAAAAGGATAATATCTTTCTATATTTCAAAACTCTTCAAACTTACATGATTTTACAGACATATAAATGTTACAATATGTTTAACAAGGGTTCTTTTGGTATATGCCAAAAATCATTCTTTTATACTTAAACTTTGTGTCCAGTCAAACACTGTCATATAAAATGAAACGGAAAGAATACATTGGAAAAAGGACATTTCTATGACTATGAGGGCATTATTTATTTCATATTGACGCTCTCGCTTGACTCTCCAATTACGAGTTTCCAGCACTCAGAATAGTAACATCAAGAGTTCATTTCTCTCTCAGGCTATACGATATCCGTGGGAAATTGCAGAATTTGATAGAGCACAATGTATCTGCTGAGTTCATCTTTAATGTAAGAGCTTCTTAGTCCTTATACCTTTTTGTTTGAAATAATTGAAGCTTTTCACTAACTTCATTTTACCCTATTCTGTGATATGCAGACTGTGTTTGAAGAACTAAAGAGTAATTTAGATGACCAGTATCACAAAGAAATGGACATTCTGAAAATGAAGTATAATGTAAGGAAGTTTACACATTTCACCATTAAAAGACATTATCATAGAGTCAAATAATTAACTCAACATTTCATTGTTCCTTCTCCCAGATAAATTCAAATGATCTCGAGCAGGGTAAAAGTGATAATGATGCAGTAAAAAAGATTGTTCACAAATTTATGAAAATTGAAGGTAAGACAAGCATTTGAATTATTTTTCATTATCTTGGAGGACTAAACCTAGACATCATAACTATTTGTCTTTAGGCAACATAATCCCATTGAATCTTATTTCACCATAATTTTCTATAGGCGCGGGAACTTGCCTAATTGAAATCTTGTCCTACATCTATTTATCCTAGATGAGTGTGCTCCTCTACTCTCTTCTGCAAGTTTCAGTAATTATAACAATATCATTTGTAAATAACATGCATCGACAAAACTGGACAAACATACACTTTTAAGATTATATATTTTCACCTATGCTGCTATGCTTATAGTTTCTTGACACTTTAGATTCACCTTTAGGCCATTTGTATAGAACTACACGGGTAACTCATACTTCAAGTTTATATAACGTCTGATTTACTCAAGAAACGTGTTCAGAATCAATGTTGATTGGCTTTATTTTTCACTGCAGAGTTCACAGCTAAATTCATGAGCTGGTATAAGATTTTTGTTCTGAAGAAAGGAAATCAGAACCCCATCATCAGCAAAGGGGATATATAGTTTGGAAACAAGTTCTATTTGAGTGATAAAGAATTTATAGAACTTTTCCCTATCACTTTGCTTGGTTAATAATTTGGTATTTCAGTTGTAAAATAAAGTAAGCACACAATTTTTATGTGCTTAAGAAATTCTATCATCCTGTAAAATTATGTAAGATAAATAAAAAGGCACTCAAGAAGTCTATGTTTTCATTATTTTCGTTTTAAAAAGAATGTTACCTTATCAATGGACAATGTAATGACATCGAACCCTCACTGTGAGAGATCACAATTGGTGTATGCATGCAATCTCAGCCTATGTTGCTCGGACTCTTCAAAAATGTTGATGGATGCATGTCGAGTACTCCAAAGATAGTGCATCTTTTGAGAATCTGACATGGATGCGACAATATTGCTTGAGAGTTCAAACAACATAAAGCTCAACTTGTCCTCTCTCAATGCCCTGCACATATTTCACCAACATCAATAGCAATTCCATCAACTACCATGAGTTGCATTCAGTAAATGAAAACGTGCGACCTTTTAGGCATTCTTTATGTGACGGACTAAAAAGAAAAGTAAGGCAAATGAATTGAAACGAAGTGCATATTCTACTATGATATTCATATTAATTGGTGCATAACTTTTAACTGACTTAGAGAAATAATTTGAAATGAGTGGTTAAAGTGAACGCGGAGAGTAGATAGCAGCAGTAATGAGTGATGGGAACAGTAAAACCAGCTTTACATTGGTCCAAAGCGCATGTCGCAAACGGATTTCTCAGTTATCAAAAATAAAATAAAAACAGCTTGATATTGAAAGAAAATAATTAAGTCATAGTTAAAGGTATTTTAAGAGACAGCGTCGTATCAAAACCCAAATTTAATTAGTTGAATATATTCAAAGCAGTATGTATATGTATCACATAATTAGTAGGATAGTGCTACTCCAATATAGAAATATTCCACATCTTTTGTAAATAAAATTAATGAGATTCATTATGAAAGCAATGGTAGTAGTAGAGAAACTTTAAACAACAATTACGAAAAAGAAAAGCAAGAAAACAGTAAGCAAAACTGTAGTAAGAGAAAACCAAATGTATTTAATCCGACTGTGCAAGTAGTTTAATTTTGAATTTATAACATAACTCAGGCACTAATAATTATAAACTGAATCCACTTGCAGTAGAGATGTTTGTTCTCACCACAATGTTACAAGTTCTCTTTCTTTCTTTCTTTGATGTCTATCAAAACCTCAGAGAGTTCATAATACAGAAGCATTACAAGATATTGCAAATAAATAAGCCATGTAAAAATGATTTCAAAATTAAATGTCAAATTGTCTTGCTGTACAATCAATCCAAATGAAAAAAGTTTACAAAATTCTCCGCTAGACTCGGAAGATGCGTCATAGACTAATGAACAGCCAACCGTTGCAGATGATCCAAGAAAACCTCAAAACTAACGTCATCCGTGAATATGATATCTCCACCAGGAATAGGAGGAGCATCAGAGTTGTATGTGGCAGAGGGATTCAACTTTGCTAGCATAAAACGGGCCTGTATAGAAAAGATTACTCTTGTTATAAAATTACTTTTGCCTAAAAGAAAGTTATTCTATATAATACAAGCAGTAACTCCAAGTTGATATCAACTTTGGAAAAAAGATGATGAAATCTATCCAGGAATGAGCAACTATCACAAATATTTTGATTTCCAGATCTAGTTTTCACTATCGCCACCAGATCTTTCGACAAAGAAAGGAGAAGAATGCAATAGACAACTTGAAAAAAAGATATCAAAAGCAGGTAAAAATTTGGCCAAACTGAAAGTGTTTGATGATTGTTTCCAGAGTTTTTCTACTAGAGCTGCTTAATAAGCAACACAAACAAATTCTCTCAGTATTAGTGAAACATGATTAGCTTTTGGGCCAAGTTTCAAAGGAAGAAAGCATGTTTAGTTAGAAGAAAGCCAACATCTTTAACATGACATTTTAGCACAGATATAAACTCAAAGTGTCAATCCGAACCTTTTGTTCAGAACATGAACTGCAGACAAAAATGTTATATCACAGACCTCTCGCAGTTTAAGAAAAAATTAAATATGTAAAAATGAACTACAAAACTGAAGATTACAGATCAACATCTGCTGTAAAATCTAAATAAAGGCACATGCATCAAAAACACAGAAAATATATATACATCAAGGAGGATTAGACAGAAAGCGTAGTTAATAACCTGAGATCCATATTGATCACAAATGACCAAACGAGGTACTGGAAATCTTTCACGAAGAATGGCCTCTGCATCTTCTCTAGGAGATTTTAATAGTTCAGCAAATGCCTGCCATAGAGTAAATTTAATGTCACAAAAATGATGAGCAAACTCAAATCCAATTCATCATGAGTTCTGTGCACCATGACATAGACAATAGGACCAGAATCAAAATAGACTCAGAAATAAGATTAATTGTTTAAGCAGGCTACAAGGCAAATTGTAGGTCACGGAACACAAGGATGCTGAGGACACCTTTTCCACATCATTGCTGATACTACACTTTGATTTTTGTATCAAACAAGAAGTAAAAGCTGGTTTATGGATTTTTAATTGTTCAAGTCCCCCCGCTCCGACTATTATCATGTGTCTGATGGTGAAAACAAGATTAGATCGAACACATGTGCAACCAGTGTTGCATCTATCCAGTCACGGTGACTCTTTGAAGTGTCTGCATTTGATGCAAAAGAGCACAAATCGTTCTCTTGAAAGATATGGATCCATGAATCAATTGAAATACGAAGTTGTTATTTACTCTCTCACGCATGTGCGTCTGTGGGGTAATCCTATATATCATGTTCAAACCAGCAACGAAAAGAAGCTAGTCTGAGATCAAATTATTTGACATAAAATCCTCGGATCAGCAACTGATAGAAGTTTTTGAATCTTTAGTGTTTAGTTCAGACTGAAAAGAAGGCTACCTGATGTTCAGGCTGTTCATGATATCCAAGTTTTCTCCATTGAGCAATAGTTGATCCATGAAACACGACAATGGTAAAATAAGAATCAAGAAGAAGGATTCTTTCAGCAGCAATTGCCGCCACATCAAGGAGGACTGGTTCCGGACCAGAATGAAAAGAATAAGATATCAAAGAGGGCTGAATCATCACAACTGAGTTAGCAACATTTTCCCGGTTCAGAATCATTCTAAAATATGCTGTCTCATCTGGACTGTTTCCAAAGACCTGAGCCAGAGTTGATGCTTAAAAATTGTGCATGATGGTAGAGACAGAAATGTCAGAAAGTAATATGCTTGATGTTTACAATCAAGATGAAAATATACCTGGACAAACTGAGACCGCCGCAAGTGAAACATAAACTGGGGAAATATTGAAAAACGAGGAGATAGAGTGAAAGAAGATGGAGTATCCTTTTGGTAGTCACCAAACCGAGAACATATGTGTATCAATGACTTATCCAGCCATCTGATGGGATCAAAATCAGCCTGCAGAAGAAAGTGGAAGTGGGTTTCCAAAAGGTAAAGAAACAATACGGCAAGATAGCAAGTCATAGTAAAGAAAACAAACTTCTTGGACAGAAAACAACACATACAACCAGATATAAGGTTAAATAATCTGTAATAAGACCAAGAGGATGATACCTCAGTTTCCATTTTGAAAGAAACTTGTCGTGCCATTACCACAGCAGCTGCTTCTTGATCAAATCCAGCAATAAGGTCCTATAAAATACAGAAGACAAACTTTTTACTGAAACAGCAAGTTAGATAAGCATAAAAAACAACAATCCTATTTACTTTATCTCTAAAGCAACCATGAATAAATCTACAAGGTTTTCAATTTTAGCGGCATAATTGTCAATAAGCTGATAAATAACTTTAAATAGGAAAAATATACATTAAAATCAGACTCCGAATTCAGTCCCCTCAATCCTTTGACCTTTTCTAAAATAAGTACAAATATTTAAGATATCTAGCAAAGCAATGAAAACTCGGACCCAGATGTTTTCAAGACGTCAACTCAAAGTAACATACCTACTTATGATGTGATTAAAATTGTTTCAGTTAGCAACAAGGTTTAAGTTTAGTGCCGCGTTGCAATAAAAAGGATAGTATTTATTAAGATTGAAGGACAGTGGTAGTTAGTCGAACTGCATTTCAGTGTTCACAAGATTCAGATTCGGTTTGAATTCAACTAGAATGATGAAAGGTTAATGATCAACGGTTTACACAAGGGAGATATAAGGAAATTAGAAAGTAAATTACTTTAGCTTATAAGTTATTTAGTTGTTCACAGTAGATTACTACAGCTTTTAAGCATTTATGTTTTCATTTTCTGAGTAGCAGTTGTTGCAGTAAGGAGGTTATTCCTCCACTTTCTCATTTCAGTTGTAGTAGGAAGTTATTTTCTTTGTTTTCAGATGAGTGTATACAATCCACCAGTGTATTTAGGGGTTGTTTGGTAGGGAGTATTAGGTGAAATAGTCCAAGTATTATGTGTGGTATTATTTAGTACTATGTTTGGTAGGAATTTTGGGTCTATGTATAATCAATCCATGGATTAGTTATACACCCTCCATACTATTAGAGGGTGTATAACTAATACCTTCCATTTGGTGGTATTAGAACTAATACCATGGGACTAATCCAGGTAAAGAAAAAATACCCCCTCAAATCCTTTTAATCATTTTGTTTATTTTCTTGATTTTATATTTTGTATTTATACTAAAAAATTCATTTAAATAAATTAGCTTACAAATTTTATAATTTAGATATTATTTTGTTTCTAAAATATGAGTTATTTAATCTACTTATTATTAATATAAAATATTATAATCCGACTAATATGCTAATGTTGATGTACGAATTTAAGAACAATTCATAAGTCAAATATTGACTCTTAACGGAAGTCCATTAAACATTATACAAGTAGTCCAAAACAAGAGCATATATATACATATAACATCTCTGATATAAAAATAGTTTAATTTATTTTGCTATATTTATTGTTTATTTTTTTATTTTATTTTATGATAGAGTTTTTTTTTTAATTTATTGATACAAAACAAAGTTCAATAAATTTTCTCTATAAATTATTATAGTTGTTTGACCTTTTGAGATATTAACTCCAATTTATTAAGATGATACTTATTTACTCTTGAATAATATAAGTGAGAAAATAGTGAAGATGACAATTAAAATTTTCTTCTCCTAGCTAGTTAAAAATGCTAGAGAAAATAATATTGTCCGTAAATTATCTACCTTGACCCAATTACATGAAATAGAAAATCCTATAATAACTCAAGGGTATAATTGGAAAGAATTTTTTTGTAGAGTTTTAAACCACACAAAAGCTAGGTAAGAAACAATGAACCAAACACTTGATAAAAATAATCCATACATTACCAATCCCTGCATTACTAATCCCTGCATTATTGATCTTTGTATTGAACGACCCCTTAGTGTATTCGAATTCAGTGAAACATTATGCAGAAATTACTAACTCTTTGAGTACTTCAAACTCAAGAGATTGCAGGTTCACCATAGGTCGTAGGAAGAAAGCATTTGATTTCACACTACAGCCCCCATAACCAATCCATATCAGGGGACCGTAACAACTTGGTATTAGAGATGGGTGTTTGTTATGGGAGATCAAATTCAAATGTTTCAAGAAGAACGTGCAACCAATACAGCGAGAAAGGAGGCAATATATGCTTGCTTAGACGCACTCACAAAGGTTCTAACGCATTCGAAGGTCAATTCTGAATCAACTGAGCAGACCAATCAGAATCGGGGTTGAAGGGTAAAAGGGGAGTGGCAGGAAGGTCAAGATCAAATGCAGGATGAAGTTCCATCATTCTTAGGCATACAAAGTTGGATTTTCCAATGTTAACAGATGTGAGCACTTCTTTCAACACCAACAAACTCCAGAGGAAGAAAAGTTGAACTTGCTTCTTTTCATTAGGAGGGGAATGCACAACTTTGGCTTCTTCAACTAGAGATAGATATGCTTTAATCGTCCTGGGATGAATTCAAATGTTATTGTAACCTTCGTTTTGGGCCAACAATCAGAAGTCAGAAGTTAGGAGAATTGGCTAAGTTGCCACAGATTGGGTTTGTGGCAGATCACCAAGAAAGTTTGAGTAGTTAGTTTCCCGGGCTGGTACACTCACACAGTCTCAAAGATTGAACTTATATTAGGGTTCTTGGGGATTATATAGCAATTGAGATTGAGTTGCATAATCCTTCTAGATTTGGTTGCCGCAATGAGTTTATCCCGGCTTTATGAACACAAGGGACAACCTTTTCGTTCGCAACTATTAGAAGAAGCCTGCAGATCCAAAACAAAATATTTCTCCCCTCCAGAGCACACAAGATTTGTAAGAGAATTGACTAGATCTGAGATGTATGAAAAGAGGTTTAAGGGTCCCTGCTTCAACTGTGATAAAGTCTTCACTCGGGCCCATCAGTGCAAAAAATTATTCTGTATTGATTCCATAGACGAAGAGGAAGAACCTCTGGAACAAGAGACAAATCCTAATACAGATCAACCTGAAATTTCTTTGCAAGCCTTCATTGGTGTCACAGCACCACAAAATATGCTCTTACAAAGTATATTTGAATTCAATGAAATGTTATGCAGAATTCGAGAAGATAATATTCGATTTCACTCTACAAAGTTTGAAATTCAAGAGATTGCAGGTTCTCTCTTAACGAACCAACACCACAGGTCGTAGGACGGTAGGAAGAAAACATTCGTTTTCACACTACAGCGCCCCATAATCAGATCCATATCATGGGACCATAATAGTTGACTTCTTATTGTAGCTAAATAAAAATGGGCAGAAATGAAAAGATAAAAGTTGATTTTTCAAATAATCTGAATACTTTTTTAGGGAAAAAAAATTGATCCCGAAGTACTTTTATATAATGATCCCATATTACTTAAAAATAAAACATTAGATGAGTATTGATAAGTGCAGAGAAAAGGCTTCAAAGGATAGAAAGTGGACATTTCAGGACAACCTGAAGTATAAAAGAAAAAAGATGATGTCGGACAGCAGAAGTTAAAAGGATACAACCATTAGATCGTAGTATTTACATTGTTGATACTTATTGATGAACTTATAACAAAAGAGGGTTACAAGTTGCTGCTAAAGCTAGTGGAGTAACAGGAGACAAATGGTCAATTAGATGACTGCAGAGAGCCTTATCTAAGGATCTAATTTCAATGGCCAAAGATTACTAAAACTCATCTGGGGACCAACAGGGTGTGAAGCGAAAAACCCTCATTACCTTTAATTTCAGTATCATATTAGGTCTATTTAAGGATAAAGCAACGATCTCAGAGACTCACAATAGTAGATATCCACACTCCAATATGATTCCAAGAAATTTGAGGTGGATAAGCAAAGCACGAGCATAGCATGCACTGCAAATAGCGCTAATGACTCCCCAAACTATCAATCTGCATACATATCTCACTTTGTACCATAAGTATTGTAAACGGAAGTGGCCAAAGAATGGTTAATCGCCTTCACAAGCCTAGCTCAACTATGCCTACATTTAAATGATTACCAAATCAACAATCCAAAAGTTATTTAACTTAAATATGTCCTATTACATTCCCAAAGAGGATATCTGAGTACTGCATGTTCTTGTTGGAGAGAAAGGAGCTCGGGTTATTGTAATCTGATGAGCAACTATCTTTCCCATCTCTCTTCTTACCCATCTAAACCATCCCAGCATCCTCAATTTCAAGATTTAACCACTGAACTCATCGGGTTTTTACTTTTGTTACATGGAAAAAGCATAAAGGATAAAGGAAAGGCAAAAAAGAGCACCAGAAACAGAAACAGACAGCATAAAGTACATAAAGAACCCTTGCCTGTACACTTCCAGGTCCGGCAACCCATCTTCTAGAAAGAGTGGTAACCCGAAGTCTCATTTGTCCGCTAGTGTGCTGATAACTGGCGAAGAATATTTTTGACGTCAAAAAATGGTTGATCATAGCCAAACAAACTGGTCAGTACTTCTCAAGAAATAATAAGCTAAGTTCATACTATGTCAAAAACTGGAAATAAAACTGTGGATTTGCAGATTGAGCAATTGCATCTGGGCTCTCCTTCTTGGCAACTTCAAATATTAAACAAAACGTTGAAGATTTATCAAGACCACACATCTTCCAAGCTGTTGTATTTCCCTGACCTACGACAACCTCAGAGCACAAAGGACCTTTCTGTAGAAAGACATCATTAATGAGTATCGCTAAAAGCTTTGAGAGAAAGCACATTAATTAGTAAAACATACCTTTTCAAGTGATGCACAAGGACCAATAACTCCCTGAACTTTGATATCTTTTGAGCAATTTACCTCAAAAATACCGCTGCAGACAAACAAAGAACTACCTAAGTTGTAAGACAGAGTAAGAACTTGATAACATATCAATGCTAAATGAAAATGTTTCGGACCACTCATCAGCATCTGGAGTCGAATTTTGTGCAGAACTATGTATAACATGTTACTATTGACACAAAAGTAACAAAAGAAAGTTCCAGCCATTGATCTCAAAATGGTTTGCAATCAAAATAAAGAGACTTATGGTAACATAGTTAAGTTGAATTCATCAAGCTGCAATTAATCAAATCACCTCATAATGTCAAGCCCAAATGACTTTGCTTAGAAGCTGATCTAAGCACTAAACTACCCAAATCAGTTAGGCCCCCTCTATACCCCCCATCCCCTCCCTTTCTCTGGTTACTCGCATCATCATTCCCAACTCTTGATTGAATTGTGCTTTCGCCAGCAAGCACTTCCTCTGTGATAACACATTTTTTCCACTGCCCATATTCATCTTTATCCCACTACCATAGCCTTTGAATGTTGTTCTCTTTAATTGCCCAAGTTTGCCCATCATTTTCTCAACCAAAAACTGCATCTAGTTTATCTCTCTCTACCATATCATCAGACTAACAAATTAAATATTTTGACAGAATACCTAAGGACCCCCCTGAACTTGGTATGAATTATTAGTTACATACTTAAACTATATGTAGTCTTAATTACCCCCTGAACTTGGCTAATTGATAGCCTTTACCCCACAAGATCTCATCCTAAGAGAGTGGGAGATACACTTGTTTGCTATGTGGATTCTTTGCCCACATAGCATCATTTTTTTCTGAAACTGGTAACATTTGTATTGTAGTGTCCTTGACGGAAAAGAAGTCTATTGTAGTGCTATAAATATGGTCTCTCAGTAATAATGTAGATAAAAGCAATTCAATAATATTCTTTTCCAATATTTCTCACCGCATTTAAAGAAGAAAGTTTTAAAATGCAAAGTTGGGGAATTTGCATTATATATTAAGCTGAAGCAAAAAAGAAATAAGCAATTGTAATAAATAAACCATTTTATATGACTATGTGGCAATTAACGATAGAAAAGTAGCCTACATGGGATATTTCAGATTCTTATGAAGTAAAGCTTACAAACAAATTTGCAAAGATGGATGAGCAAAAAAATTCATCAAATGGGGGCCACGAAGATTGATCGGAACTAGGTCAAGTAAGAAATAAGTGTTTTCCGATTCACAAAAAATCACAACATCAAGATTCATAAAGGAATTGGCAAAGAATCGAGTCAGTATACTGCATTGTGTGCACATTGTCAAAGTGGAAAGAGAAACCAAAACACATTAATAGGCTTAGTGCCATCATAATTACTTGGCAATGACAGAATGACAATGAGATGTCATTAGAGGTATAGAAGTAGAACAAAACATAACAAAGAGACATTATCCAAAAGTTAGATCAGAAATTAGAGGTTCTCAAGTCCTAGATTTCATCTGGAAATTTCTTTTTGCTTTTTTTTAAGAGGCCAGGGTTGGGAAGCAACAAACCAAAGAATGTTCAATAAAACCTTACTTTGATGCGAGTCCAAGATCATTGCCACCTGACTGGAAAACTTGTTTCAGAGAATCCTTGAAAACACTATGGCCAAAACTTTCTGCAAGAACAACAAGTCCACCAGTTTTCTCACATGCAACTTTAATTTCAGCAAGGCCAACCTAGCATGCAACAGGTTCCATTTAAGTAAAAGAAAACAGCCAAACAGAAAATAGCAAGGGGTCACAATGTGGAAAGGTAAGGAACAAAATGTGGTTGCACGATCAAGCAAAGAAGTGGAATATCAAGTTATGGCAGTGGCCATATATGAACTCAATATGGATTAAGTAAATAGTGAAAGAATTAAAATTTGGAGATACTGAAAAAAGGGAACTTTTGTGTAATAATGATGTTGCACATCACATTACATCAAATCCAGTGTTTCACGAGAGAATCAAACACAAACACAGAAAATGATTTGTCATTACATCAGACATGAAGGTACTCTCAAGAGACATTGTCACAAAGTTCGTGCGGTCAAATGATCAGCTTGCAGACATATTCATCAAGTCCTCCTGGTCCAAGAACAAGTTATATATGTAGCAAGCTTGGCACATATGATTTGTATGCACCACCAGAGAGAGGGGAGTTTTAGAATCCTAGGAATATTCTAGAGTAAGTGTAAATATAGTAGATAGCTTGATTTATTCCTATTATAATTATGTAGTAATTTTCTTTTCTTTTTACAGCATGTAAGGTAGTTAGCTATTCACCATCAAAGGATGTCCTGCAGTGGATGGGGCTGCTCCTCCCTTAACCAGAGGTCTCGGGTTTGAGCCTGGTTATGGAAAAATCCTCGGTACTGACTACAAAGCACTCCCCCGAATGAGGCCTCCGCAATGCTAATCCGGATTAGTCGGGCTCTAATGCATGTACTTAACACCAAATGGGAAACCAAAAAAAATATAGTTAGTTATTTAAACCCCAAAAGCTTGAGGAGTTATCAAGATGTATTCTCTCTCAAACTCTCTTCTTACTCACAAAATACATGTGTCATTACAGTTGTAATCCTCTCTTATCAATTGGTTATACTTTTATCTATGAATGATTGAACGTATTTCTTTTTTCACTGTGTTTATATAAGAGCATGGTCATATAAATACCAAATCTCTCTACAAAAGAAAATCCCCGGGTATGAAAGGAGAAACTTAAGCACTCAACATCATCTATTACAAACTTGGAACTGATTAAATAAGTGAAAGCATTTATATCAAATTCTGGTGAATATTATTTGACGTTACCTGTTCAAGTGCACAAGCAAAAACATCCAACACATGCCCTTGATGCACAAGTTGCTTTGAAATTCCCTCGTAAAACTTCACAGCCTTGTGATACAATGGTGCAGAATCTTTGTCCAGATCCTTGTGAGACCTTATGGGCTCAGACAAAATCTTCGACACAATCTGCAGTATTCATTCAATACAAGAAAAATCACTCACAAGTACAAACATGTTGAGTGGCAATTGATAACGAAAATGACCAAAGATAGGTATAACATGCACATGATACAGATTTGATATCTGCTATAGACAGGCTTAATATTTGATTGGCTCTTGTTACTTTAAACTTTTATCATAAAGAAGTTGAAAACCTCCCAATCCAGGTGATAATAATCATTCTAACAATGAGGAACAAGCAATCAGAATCTAAGCAAGAAGCCATTGCTTCTTTGGATCCGTAAAATGATGAAAAACAAAAAGAAAAAAAGGAAATATATGACTTCTATTTATTTTATCTATTAGGACTCCTGTTCATATACTTTGCCTGTTCTCTACTTTGTTACTAGTTCTTTTTATTAGTAAGGTAACAATACCTTTTTTTTTGCTACATATACTTATCAGGTTAGCAATGACTCTTTTTCTTCTACTAAATATATTACTTTGCTTATTTTGATTTACTTCTTTCTTCTTCGAGGTGACTATTTTCCCTCCTGGTGTGTGACAATGCAAGTCCTCTTTTTTTGCTCCTGCTTCTGGAATCTGGACTTCTCTTTTTCTTTTTGAGTAAGGTAAATTTGTATTAAAACCAGCACTTAGGTAGCACCGAAAAAACCAATTTACAAATGGAATAGATACAGAATATACCAGATATGAAACAAATCCTAGATGGTGCCTAGGACATCTAGCACTGATTCCAGTGTCTTTAGAATACAGTTTAGTGCACCAAAAACAGAAAAGCAAAATGCATTTTACCATCAACGGTTCTTTTTTCCCTTTAATGTATTTCCTCCATAACATTTTCCATTCTCTTATTCTTGATTTATAGGCTGATTATTGGAAACAAAAAAACCATTGCATGCCATAAAAATACATATTTAATAAATCAACAAAGAGCTATGACTTACAGCACCTGGCCCTTCTGTTGAGGGCCCACCTAAGAATGCCATAATTCTGGCCCCTGAACCTGGAACACATATACCCAACAAGTGAGAAGCCACACTCAATGCTGTACCAGTGCACCGTGCAGCTCGATGATCAGCTGGCACGGGCCAAGGATCTCTTTGAAGCTCCTCTAATATCTGAAAAAAGAGAATTTCAGAAGAAAAATGGAAGTCAGATACAAATCACAAATGGAGTAACAAAACTAGCACTACACTCTATGGTTTGTCAAGGCCAATCACTTAGAACAAAATATTTTATTAGACCTTTCACACTTTCATGAGAAAAAAATCAAAATAGTCACTTTTTGGATTGGAGTAAAGTATTCTTATGTTGAGGGGAATGTTGAATAAAGACCATGTTATTATTTATTCCTATTTCAGTAACTATAAAGGTGGAATAAGATTACCCATTTTATGGCACAGAATAATAGATGAAATGTCTCATTTATAAAAACCGTTATTGAACTAAGAAGGCACTGGAGGAAGCATATTTTAGAACATAGTACATCAGCAAAAACCCAAATGAAGTCAAAAAGGGATAATCATAGAACCAAGATGAGCGCATTCAGCCACATTCAAAGGTGTAAAATGAAACATTTCTTTTGGGTTTGGTGGGGGAGGTGAGGGGGTAAGTAGTATTCAAACGCATCCTTCCACTAATAAATGCAATATCTATTGTGAAAAATAAATATTTAACAAGATTTACAAGATGCATTCCCTTTTTCCCATTTACACGTTATCTCAAGTTCTGACAAATGTGTGAAACGTATAAAACAGTATTTACATATAAAAAGGCATGATTGAAACCATACCGAGTTGAGTGTAAACTCGCACTCAGATGCAGGCAACAAAAACCTAGAAATACTCTCTTGAGAAAGTCCATCTCTAACTCCAGCAATGACACCTGTGGTTGGTTTAAGCTTATTTGCAAAGAAGCCCATTTGCTCCAACACTTGATCTTTAGAAACTTCCTTTGACCCCTTGAACACATAAACCTTTGGAATCTGCCCAAACCCCAGCTCATGAACATGCACGTAAGTCCCAAACGTGATAAGGCCAATTAAACAATTCTCGGGCAATGTGCCCACTACCTGCTATCAACAGAATTAATCATGTCAGTGAAAAATTACTACAAGGAGAAAAAAGCTTAGGATCTTCATTTGTGACTTCAACAAAATGTAGAAACCGAAAGAATAATTATTTTCAATGAGACACACTTGTATAACAATGAGGAAGGATGTCTAGCGGAAGTGTTCTATACCCAATACATCACATTCCAACTTGAACCCAACCTTTAATTGGTGAAGGAACCAAACTGGGGTTAAGGACCAGACACAAATGCTACCTAAAAATAGAAAGCTTCAGTTTGTGGAAGGAAGACGACACTGCCACTCACTACCAGATCACCTAGATACCTTCATCCGAAAGAAGAATATTTATTAGGTTAAAGAAACTGAGTAAATAAATATGGTAACCCTAGGACATTTGGAAAAGTTCCATTGAGTCCCCTAAACTAATTTTGGACTCAAGTACCCCTGAAGGAGGTACGGTCTGCAGAGCGCTGGAACTTGACCTTTAGAAGACAGTTGTAAGATTGGGAGATGCCAAGAATAAGAAATTCTTCAACACGTTGGAGCAGTGCTTTCCTTGAGTGGCTTGAGGTGGTGTAAAGCAAAGAAATTGGGAGAAAACTTGTGTTAAAGTTGAATCTCAACACACTAAACATATATTAGGTAAAGTATATTTAAGAAGTGGAATCAGAACATTGTCTACACTTACGTCCTAACTCTACTTATATCCACATTTAATACTCAGCCTCAAGCAGGAGTATATATGACATGTATATCCAACTGGTTACAGATATAATCCATGGTAGGACATCTGAAAGTTAAGTGAAAATATTTGACAATTGATCATTTGAACTAACAAAGACTATCACAATATCCAGGGAGTGCATTTTTTCTCGAACAAAGTGTCAGGCAACTTCAATGTGTTTAGCTCTCTCATGAAAACATGAACTCGATGACGATTTGTAAAGCTTCTTGATAATCAAAACTTCTCGAACAAAGTAAACCACCAACTGCAATTTTTTAGTCCTGTCATGAAAAATAGGATTCGATGACATTGTGTAAAGCTGCCAGATTATCACAATATAACTTAAAAGGATGAGATTGTTGTACTCCTAACTCCTCAAATAACTTCTTCAACAAATACATATTTGCAAGTCTCGAAGGCCACAGCCTTACTTTGACACTTGACCAAGCAACCACATTTTGTTTTTTGTTTATTTCTAGAAATCAGATTTCCTCCAAACAATACAAAATAACCTATTATGGACCTCCTCTCTGAGGCACCACCAACACAACCAGCATTAATATGTCCAACTATTTCAGTATGAACTCTATCACTAATATAGTAAGCCTCTCCTCGGGGCATAACCTCTCCCTAGAGCACACTGAAGATACTTCATAATTGAATCGCCAATTCCAATGAGTCATAGTTAGAAAATTCAAAAATTGGCTTACAATACTCACGGGAAAAGAAAAATGTGATTGGGTAACGGTAAGATAATTCAATTTGAATTAAAAAGTGTGGCTTAGTGGCCAATGAAGTGAATTGAGAACCATGAGATCTTCGGTTCAAATTCCAACCAAAACATGAGGTGATTTTCTTCCATATCTTCTACCCTTGGTAAACAGAGTACACGTTGTTGGTGAAGGTGGAAGGTATTCTGTGGAATTAGTCAAGGTGTGCGCACGATGGCTTGGACACCATGGTAATAAAAAAAAGAATTCAATCTTCCAACGAATCAACAACATCTCCTAACATTACTCTTGGTACCAGTTGGATACTAGGATCCATTGTTGTGTCCTTAGCTTACACTCATAAATCTAATTTTCTAGGATGTCTAACACATACTTTCTCTATGATATGTAAATGCATTATGCGTCAACCTTAGTGCCAAGAAAGCACTTCAAGGATTTTAAGTCTCTGGTTTGAAACTACAAGTGCAAATAGGCCTTTAATGGGTCGATATTGACTTCATTATCTTTGTACTGACAATACCATCAACAAATACATTTAGAATGATATGCTTTTCATCAAAGTGTAGGAAGAATAACAAATATTTTGATTGACTCCTTATGAGACCAAAGTTAAGAATTGTTCAATTTATGTGAATGAACCATGTTCAAGAAGATTGTTTGAGGCCATATAAAGAGCTTTTAAATAAAATAATTATATTTTAGGAAAAATTACATAAATTGATACATTTTAATAAATAATTACTGATTTTAGCAATACTTTTATTTGTTACCATTTATAGCAATACTATGTTAAAACTGTCATATAAAAGCTGTTTAAATAAAATAATTATATTTAGGAAAAATTACATAAATTGATACATTTTAATAATAATTACTGATTTTAGCATACTTTTTTATTTGTTAATTTATAGCAATACTATGTTAAAACTGTCATATGTATTAAAAGTGAATTATGTATGCAATATATTGAATTATATATGAATTATAATTGTTTTTAAAATTTATTATGTTTGTTTAGTAAAAATTTGACACATTATATTATAAGTGAATTAAAATGTGTGATAATGAATTATTTATCATTAAAATTTGTATTATATGTGAATAAAAAATTATTCTCTGTAATATGAATTAAACTTATATTATAAATGAATTAAAAGTGATCAAGTGGAAAAGAAATATTATTGCTATAAATGGTAAATATTTTGTTATTATAGTATATTTATGTAAGTTTCCCTATATTTTACCCCACTTGTGGATTTTGTTTTTTTATGAAACTGGTAACTTACCCCATTTCTGGAATTACACGGAATATGTTGTATAATTTATTGATCAAAAAAACTAATAATTGCACCACCTAAACATCCTCTTTCAAGTACCATGCAAATACATTCTTGATGTTCAACTATGCAAGCGGAGTGATAGGAACAGATAAACTAACACAACCTTAGCTACCGGAGAGCGTATCCCCATAATCCAAACCAGAAACCTCGCCAACTCTTAACAACAAGATAAGATTAGTCAAGTGTACCATTAAGAGACACTTTCACTGCATATACCAAACGACACCTCACTATAGTCTAGGCGAGAGCAACAACACAAGCTCCCACGTACCTTTAGCATGTAACATACTCGTTAGCCAGTACATGACAGTGCTATGGTAATAGACAGGTGTGGAGACATCGGCCAAATGGAGAGAACTGCAATAAAATGTGCAGATAAACAAGTGGTTTCAGGTAAAACGGGTGAGATACCTCATTCACGGTTCAAAATGCTACATCTGCCTCACATCCAATTCCATTGTCCTTGGTCCTATTACTTATGTGTGATCCGAAAACATATTATGCATCCTATTTTTCCCTTCCACCCATGTTATTAACATTCAACTCCTAGCCCATTGCAGGTACATCATCTAACATACGCCCTCAATTTGACATGCACGAATATTGCAAATGAAATCAAGCCCATATGATCGGCAGTGAAGAAAGCACGAAACGGTAAGCCACTAACCACAGTAATATACTTTGGGCATGCATAAGACGCATTATACACCATACATCTTTTCCTATTGCCAATAAGACAGACATGTTCATTAGTTGTTACAAATTAACCTATGTGTATCCTCACAATCACCATATGTGACCGTTTAAAAGGCAAACTTCCTACTTATCAACTTAGGCAGAAAATAAACTATTTTCCATTCAAATAGTTTATGTTGTATCTGGTTTGAAAGGAACACGAGATGTGTTGATGGGGTTCAACACAGATATGCACTCTTTAAGGCTAGTTGTTGGGTTTACCCTTTTTAGTTGGGATAACCGCTTCCCTTTAAATAACTTAGATCTCTTTTTGGGAATTTGTCGGCTCCTAGGCTCTATTAAGTTTTTTGTGTTTTCTAAGCTAAGCACTCCTCTTTTGTATTCTTCCTGATAAGGTAAAGACAATCTTCTTCGGTAACTTTGCTTCCCCTGGATGCCTTTAATGATATTCCACTTACATCATAAAAAAAAACTATTCTTCCACAAAACATGCCTACATAAAGAGATGTTCTAAACAAAAATTTGACATAAAAGGCTCCCAAAAAACAGTGTTTTAAAAGCGAAAAGTGCGAAGGATAGACAAGGTCCATTAGATCTGAAGCAGGAAGGTAACTGCATGCTTCTTTGAAGTAAAACGCATTATTTACGAAAAATAAAAGATAAAATATAACTGAATTTAGCACAATAATAATCAAATTTCAATTAAAATAATTGATGTCAATATTCACTTCACAATAATATTGATATTAATCAAAACTCCTCAAAGTTGATAATCAAAGGATCACTATTCCTAATTGGAATCACTTTGAGTATCTCTCTTTGAAATACAGCACACATTCATGTGAAGCGCATGGCATCATCCATGAAGTGGTGACCCCTCCCTTTGCATTGCTTCATCCTAGTTGAATTCGTTGAATCCTCAATACTATTCCACTCTCGTTTTTTCATAGGTAATACAATATTACTATTCCACTCCATTTGAACCAGTTTCATTCCAATAATCAAGAATTTGCCTTTTCAGATACATGATTCTTTGAAAATAGATCTCCACATCTATGGTGACATACAACATACGGGTCTCAAAACAAGCTAAAATTACTTAATGTAACTGCATCAATAAGGGGTTGGAGCTAGGTAGGCTCGAGGCATGTCACACAAACCTCCCTTTGGCGGAAAATTAAATTGTCTATGCATAATTAAAACCAAAATTAAAATTACTTTTTATGTATACATAGTAGTAGATGTTGAACTGCTACGGCTCTTATCCTACCTAAGTGGTTCATAAGTCTTTGTAAACTTCTAAAGACACCCTTGTACCAAGAAGCAAGTTCGGAACATTAGGACAATGGGCTCGTCTATTATAAGTTATTAATTTAAGGAGCTATCTCAGAGGTCAAGGCCCTTCCCTTCGCACTTGGTAAGCGCATCGCTGCAGCCGAGCTTACTGCTAGCCTATCGTCTAGAGCCAAGCTTCGACCCCTTCGGCTTTTGCTGTGTTTACTTATTCATATTTTGGAACTCTTAGTGAAAATTCTGATTTTGTCAATGGCATCAACGCTACTAAGTGTTAATCATGACTAGTTGGTATTGCTTATGTAGATACTTTCTCTACAAATTCCATCTCATGACTGCAACGGACTAGTACCCCGACAAATAAATGTAACAAGTAAAAGTAGGAAAAAAAAAGGAAAGATCTTTTAACGACACTGTATTAAACTTAACAGTTCTAAATACTAGGGAAGAAAAAGCACATAACCTGTAGCAAAGATGATTTCAGGTAACCAATCTCCTCTTCAATAACACAGGTATCGATCACGAAAAGAAAAACAGGGTTCGTCAACGAGGCTTTTTCCGAAGGAGTTTCGTATTCAATGGTAGTATATTGCGGGAACAACTCAGCCGGCATATTAGTCTCCGATATAGACTGATAACTCGGAGGGAAGTGATTACGCTGAAGGCAAAAACAGCAGATCCAGATCTTAGTAGACGAGAAATCAACGATGGAGAAAGGATTGAGAACCGATCGGCAATTGCGGCAACGGAGTGGTGCGTAAGGAAGAGTAGGAGTATCAGGGAAGGGTTTTAACGGTGTGTATATGGCGGAAACGGGAATTACGCATTGCGCAGCCTCCGATTTGCTTCCCGGCAATACGTTCCACGGCATCCTTACGGCGTCTTGTGTTTCTAATTCAAGGAATTCCGTCATTGTTACGGCGAGTGTTGGTGGCGGAGTGGTAGTTTATTGATCGGATCTCCGGTAAGCGGTGGCACTGGCCAGCTCAGGGAAGGAGTTTTTAAGTGCGTCTTAGTGATTGTAACGTTTTAGTCTATACTTCTGTTAAGGCATTGTTTGGTAAAAATAAACAAAAAAAAATGAAATGGGAAAGATCTTTGTTTTAGTCAACTACTATGTTTAACTTCTTTCAAAAGAATTTCACATCGACATCACCTTCAATTTTTTTATATACAATTTCTAGATAATTATATTTTAAATAATTATTATAGTGTTCGAGTCAGCCTCTTCAATTAATTATAATGGATACTTATTATTTCTCATTAATAATAAGTATGATATAATTTTATTGACTTAATCTAAAAATAAATTAGAACTTATATATTTAAATTATGATATATTTGATTGAACATATAAAATATATAATAAAGTATTTAATAATCATTTAAATTATGTAATCTTATTTAATTATATACATTATAATCTCAATAAATCATAAACCTCATGAATGTTGCAATAAATGTTAAAAATATGTAACTAAAGATGAGCTACGTTAATTTATTTAGGGGATACTTCTTAATTAATTATTGTGCTCGCAAGGTTGATTTATTTATTTTTTTTCTCTTCATTAATTTAATTAGGTGATACTTTTTAATTAATTATTGTGCTCGTAAGGTTCATTTATTCTTTTTTCTTCTCTTTGTCAATTTAATGATCGATTTATTAAATCTATGTGAATTAATTAAGAAATAATTTTGCACATGTAAAAATAAGAAAATAATTGTGCATAAAGAAATTATTCTCAAAGAAGATGTAGATAAAGAGAAACCTCTTCAAAAGTGAGAAAAAATATATATGTACGACATCTAATAAAATTATATATATCATCAATTATTTGTAAAAAATGAGAATTTTAATACTAGTAATCAAAAGAGATTAAATAAATTTGCTTACACCTCAACTTTAACATGTCAACTTAGAGAAAATTGAAAAACAAAGGGTGTGTTTGTTATAAAGGAAAATGTTTTCCGAGAAAATGTTTAGATTTTGGACTTATTTTTTCATGTGTTGTTGGTGAGTAGAAAATATTTTTCGAAAATAAATTTTAGTGTTTGATTTATGAATGAAAAATGTTTATGAGAGACATCTTTTATTTTTACTAGAGTAAAAAATAATTTATGAAATCGAAAATATTTTTAAAATTAAAATTATTATTTTTTGGGATGGTGGTGGAGGTGGTGTGTGGGGGCGGGGGGAGGGGGGAGGAGTGAAAAAACAAAAATTTAAAGTTGATAGTATTTTTAAAAAACAAAAATAATTTTTTTGGGGGTGGGGGGGCTAGTAGGGAGTATTTTTAAAAATCAAAAATATTTTTTTTTGGGGGGGGAGGGGTAGGAGTTTAAAAATAAATTTGAAGTTGAAAATATTTTTAAAAAGCAAAATTAATTTTTTGGGGAGGGGGGGGGCTGGCCGGTGGGAGGGGGGTCAGGGATCGGGTGAAAAATAAAATTTTTAAATTGATTTTTTTTTTTTAAATTGATGTTTTTCAAAAAAGAAAATGTAATTTGAAATTGGGTGGAGTTTTGGAAAATATTTTCTTAATTTTTGAAAGAAAGTCATTTTCCTTAATTTTAGAAAAATGAATTGATTTGAAAAACATTTTGCACAAAATATTTTCCTTCATACCAAACACACTCAAAATGTTTTGGTAAAAATGAACTTTTGATAATAACTCTTCAATATTTAAATCCACCTTCATATTAAATTTATGTAATTTTAAATTGTGTTATATTTTAATTATTTGTATTATTTACAATTACATTTCTGCTTTAACTATTTCCGATAATTTTTACCATATGATATACTTTTCAAAGTTGGAGATTGTGTTTGTATTTTAAAAAAAATACCATTTTGAATTTTTTTTATGTTAAAATCGAATTGAATTTTTAAAGTCTTATTAACACTAGAAAGGATACAAAATTAATTATATTTATTTTATTAATTTTATAAAATATCGAATTACTGAATTTAAAATTTATCATAATAAATTGTGTTGATGATTTTAATATGTTTTGAACTAATGAAAAACTTTCGGTAACAATAGGATATATAAAGAAAATAAAATTGAAATGAAAGATTTCGAGGAAATAAAATATTTTCTTAGCGCGCAAATTAAGCATATAAAAGATGAATGTTATGTCCATCAATTACATATACTTGTTAAATTATGTCTTAGGCCTAACTCACACCTCAAAATCTAGCTCAAACGGGAAAAGATTGTTCAGTTCACTTATCTCATTAACTAATAATGTGAGCCTTTTGTCATTCTTTAAAAGATCCTTAAATAATTTTACGAATAAAACTCATTTAATTAGTATTTTAATGATTGTAAAATCATTTGATATAAATAAAAAGATCGTTCAATTTGACTTCATATAAATAATGAAGAATTTATTGGTGTTAAAGTATTACTTATATCTTGGTGCAATTAGAATACCAATGAATTCTTGTGTGATACACGAAAAAAACATGATTTTTGTACGAGCATATTGGCAAGACAGTTTTTCTCCAACACGGAAATATTAAAATGATATTAAACATATTTTTAAATTACTTCGAGGAACTATTGGTATGGAGTTATTTTATTGATATTTTTTTTATTTGTGGTCCCTCGGGCGAATTATCACAGAAAATAGTTAAAATGTACGTAATATATACATTCATTATGTATATTTATGTTATATAATATGTATATATTTGTATATGTGTTTATATTTAATATATATATCATATATATCTAATGATTATTATATCTTTGAGCAATCCAAAAGTGTAATTATCTCTATTTTATTCAAATGAATCAAAATAACAATTAATTTGTTATGCAATAACACAATGCTTGTTCGATTTACATAATGATCTAGCTCAAACATGCTATTTATTTCATGTGGAATCATAACTATATATATATATCATATCACTACTCCACATATAAATTATAGTTACTATTTCTTTTAAATGTAAGTAGTACTCATTCATGAAGCAAATCGAGAATATTGTGTTTAGCTTAATACATTCATGAGGTGCGTGTTTTCTTTTTTTTTAAAAATAAATAAATAATATTTCAATTATAAAAAATATTTACTGTGATTTTGAAAAGAAAGACCATTTCGAAGTGGCCTAGTGGTTTGGACTTGGAACTTTCATGTTGGAGGTCTCAAGATTGTAATTCTATGTCACCGAAAGTAAGGGGTTTGCTTTTTAGCTAAAACTCGTAGCATCAGGCTTATCAAGTACAAGTTACCTTTCATGTTTTACCTTGTCTGCATCTAAAGTATAGCGACTGCAAACTTTCCTTGTAATCAAAAGGAAAAAATGGAACATATAATCAATAAATTTGTTCAACTGATAATTTGATGGATATCTTCAATATTTGAAAAGTTGATAAATTAGATAGAAATTTGTTTTCAATAAATAAAATGATATTTTCAATAAGAAAAGTAAAATACATGTTATAACCTTTTCCATCGCTAAAATTCACTCCACTAGTTTATTTCTACCAAGGTTTTTAACCAAAGATAAAGGTATATTACAAGATATGTATACAATCTTTTCTAATTAAAATTTTAATAAAAGTTATAACGAAACACATTATTAATTATTGGAAATTTTAAAAAGTGAAGTGAATATTTGTTATTGTGGATGTTAACCACTCTTTTCCCTTAAGTAGATACCCCCTACTACACCATTATGGTTGCAACTCCATCATCTTTCCATAATCTCAATGATCAATATTTAGTATATAAAAAATAATCATTAGTGACAATTAATTTTTAATTACCGCTAAATATATATATTTAGCAGCAATTAACACTCTTTGTATATGTTACTAAAGTTTTTAACGATATCGATTCTAATGGAACTTAACTAATGCCGATAAAAATAATAGCACTTTTTATTAATTAATGTCTATATTTATTGCCGCTAAAAATTATTTTTCTTATAGGATTATGTTTAAGGCAAAGTGTAACCATTTTCTTTAATTTATTTATAGTAGTATATAAGTAAAGTATTTTTTTTTCCTGAACAGTATATAAATAAAGATATGAAACATATTGTACATGATACTTACACTCTCTTTATTAATTTCTTTTTAATCAATCATCACTTTATGTTAGCTTTAGAAGCTAAGCAGTAAATGATAGGGATAATTTTATTAAATCAATATTGTTATTAAATATAAGTTAGCTAAGGGCTCGTTTGACCATGTGATATAGTATCATAATATGGAATCATGATATGGAATTATAAGATGAAATTAAAGTTTTGTTTGGACATGCGATACGAAATTTTTGTGTGTATATTTTCTCATAAAAATGAAAATCCCATAAGTTGTAAAATTATTAAAATAATTCCAATTGTTTATTCAATCTTATCAAATAAAAAATTATAAAATCACATAATAAATTATTACAAAGATATTTGTTCCGCACTTAAATAATTATTTCATCTAGCTTTAATTTAATAAAAAAATTGAACATGAATTGTAATGTACTAGTTTTTAATATAATCCTCCCACATAGTACGAACAATTTCCTCAAGTTGAACTTGCATTTCTCGATCATATGATTGAGAAGACGAACCAACATTGTTACTTTGAGCCATTTGTTGGTCAATATCATATGCAACTATATTTTCATGTTTATAGTCATAAATATTTCATCACTTTAACAATCGGTTGGTGTGAGTTAAAGTGACTATATGTTAGTGAGAATAATTGAGGTGTGTAAGAATAATGAGGACAATTTTAAGCGGCCGCAGATGACTTTGGCCTAAGTTTTATTTACATATGAAATAAATGGTTAGTAGCTATAATGTGGGATTGTTTTTTAACAAAATATAAACTTGTGGATCAATTTTGTATTAAAATATCTCAAATCATGATATGAAATATAATCACCATGTAATTCCATATCATATTTTTTGGAGAATATGGAATCATGAGATGAAATCAGCGTGAAATCGCATTTCCGAACGCTGATTCTATCTCATGATACCATATCGTGATTTGGTATCGCATGGCCAAACGCCTACTAAATATTGAAAAACGAACAATATTTAACAGTAAAGATAAAATAGACACAACATGGTAAATCAATCTTTAATTTTATCAACTGGACAAGTATTGTTGGACATCTCAAAATAGTATAATAGAAAAGTAAAAATAGACGAAGGGAGTACAAGTAATTTTTTTCTCTATGACAAAACTTGCCTAACTCTTAGGAAGTTTGAAAATCAACAAAGACCTAACTTTGGGACCATGTAAGGAGTGAACAAAGAACCTTGAAGCAAGTTTATGATCATCTTACAAGGATGAATAGTTCAAAAGAAAGAAAAGACACTCTGTTAAATATGATAGATTGAACATTATCATATCATGATATTATATGATTAATTTGAAGAAAAGAATGTATATATGGAGCCTTTAAAGTAATTCAATATACATAATTTAATCTCTTTATTTATATCACAAAATATAACTCAATCAATGTTCACACTTTATATATAATCATTTTCATCCTTCACTCTGACAATATATCTTATAACAAAATCTATAATCCAAGAAAAATAAAAAAATTCACTCTTCCCTCCTTTTATCTATATACACATCAACAATATTACTATTGGTAAACAAAACTTGAATCAATCACTCTTCATCTTCATTTCCATAAGTCCTAGCATCAAGAACTTCACTTTTTGATTTCTTAGGATGGCGATGTCCGTGGTGCTTGTTTATAAACTTCAACCTTCCAGTCTCTTTAAAACGTTGTTGCTCAGCTAGATCAATCTCGCACTCTGGTGGTGGCAATGAGTACCTCAATGAATCGTAACAGTAAGAATAGTACATATATTTCGCCCTGAATCTTTTCATGACCATTCTTTGTCTCGATGTAATCCTTGAAAAATCCGCCTTTTGGAGTTCAACTTCTTTTTCATCACAAAGACTAGGGTTTACAACTTGTTCCAATGGGTCCATTGCACATCCATTGAGTACTAAATCAGTAAATTCAGCTATAAATGGTGCATATTTGTAATTTGTTTTGTATTTTCCACCTGAAGTAGCCCAATCTGAAGCATCCCAAATTGTTGCATATAGGCCCATTGGCTTTGATGGGTAGTCTCCACCCATTGCATCATTTCTTACAATTTCTCTAATTGGAACATCATCTATATAAAATCTGTTGACAAAATTGAAATTATAATTAATAAAACATTTCAATAATTGAGAGGTTCAAATGTTGATAGAGATATCTATCATTTAATTAGTTTAATGTGGATTAGGTTATATGTACCTTTTTTTCTAATTAAAGAAATTAATAATTGATAATGTTAAGTCAATTCAATGTAATACAAAGTGGTTACACTATATTGTGAGAAATAATTTATATTAGTCAATTCAATCAAATACAAAGTGGCTAAACTATAGCAGCATATTGGTTGGAATTAAAAGAGGATCTAATATAGGTTAACAAACAACAACTACGATATTCGATCTCATAAGTCTGGTATGAAGAGGATGATGCTTATTCGATTATTCATATACTAATCTAAATCTCAGATTATTTTTTTTCTTTTTGACTTTATCTTCTAATGAAATACTGTAGACATATGTTATTTATGTGATTAAATTAACTCTTGATGTTCACATCCCAAACCAACCAAATTAAATTGTCAATAATTGAGTTCAATATTGTAAACGATATTATTATCATTAATTAATTACTTTAATGTGGATTTGTTGATATCATATATATGTACCTTTTTTCTAATGAAAAATAATTCAAGTGGGGTATGGAGAGAGTGAAGATTACATAAAATCCAACCTTATCTTATGAAACAATAATTATTATTTTCGATAAATCCTAATAAGTTGTTTCGATATATTATCCCACTCTCGAATTTATTTTTCTTAAAAAATATTATAGCTACATATTTTATATGTGATGAAGAAAACTCATGTTCACATCCAGAAAGGAAAAAAAAGAATAAAAAATCAAATTGTCAAATCATGAATTAAGACATAATTGTCATTTTTTGTCAATGATTTACTTTAATGTAGATTAATTAGGATAGTTATCTACAATTTGATCACGGAACATTTAGACTTTTCCATTTCAGTTATACGTCGTCGTCTTTTGAATAAATCAGATACAAAATGTGACTAATATATAGATTCATTGAACCAGTCAAGCACTATTTCATCATCACGTAAAAGGAAAAAAAAAAGTCACACCATACATTTTTAATATTCAAAATGCAATAATTTTTCATAAAATATCCACCAATTTGACTTTTACATTAGATTATACCTTTTTCGTTCATTTTTAATTATTTTTACTATTACATAAGATTATATTTTATCAAATCAAAACCAAACAAACGATACAGTAATAATATTTAACATGTGATACTTGTAAGTTATACCATATTAATAACTGTGTTTTCGAAAAGATCAAAATAGTAGAAAAAGAAGCCGCAAAAATGAGAAATTTATATTCAACGAATCCGCGTTATTAAAAGTATGCTTGTACTTTACTTAAATTTAAAGTAAGAAGTTACTTAAAATAAATTAAAGCAAGTAAAACTCACATGATGTTTTTGTTGGTCCACAAAATACTATAACGATGGAACTCTTTTGAAGGATCAAACCATAGAGTATATCTTTCTTCTCTTCCTCTATGTGTGCTTCCATTTCCATACATATTTGTTTGAAATCTCCATGCTTTTCCTTTTATATTTCCCAAAAATTCAAAATCTAGTTCGTCATGTGTCTTCTTAAATACATCTTGGTTCGTCGTCTGCATCCAGAGTCAGAATTTTCGTTAAAAAAAAATTGAAATATAAAGAAATAAATTACAAATGAAAAACATCAAAGAATTTGAAGTATACATAAAATAAATTATTTGTTTATACAATATAGTTTTTCAACAAAGGACCCCTTCGTTGAAATATTATATTATAAAAATAGATTTGAATTCTTGACTCTGATTGAAACTACGATAAAAATTGTAGTATTTTGAAGAAAAAAAAGAGAATAATATTTAAGTATACATACATAGAAGGCAACAACTATTCCTGCAGTATAATCTGATGGCAATTTAATTTTAGCACTGAAGAAACCATGGTTGTAAAGGTCAGAAGACTTGAACCCTGAACCTGTAATATAATAAATTTCAAATAATAATTAGAAAAAAGAAACAAATAAATTTAGACATATTATGGGTATAACAAATATTTTTCATGACTTTTGTCGTATCAAATACAAACAGAGTGAAAATTGAAATTAATTATATATGTATGTTAATTTACCTGTGTTTTGGTTGAGATGAAGTTGAAGGCTATTATCATCATTAGCATGAAGAATATTTCCATCACCAAAGAGATGGCTAAATCCTTTGTTAAAGGGAATTGTTGAGATATCATTAAAGGCTATACAAAACCAGACATGGAAAAACAATAAGACAGAAAGACGAATTTTCATTCTGATGAAATCCATTTTTTTTTTGTTTCTGTTTTTTTCTGAGGCCACACTATGTGTTTTTATATGTGCTTTGAGAGAAGGGGTGTTTTGGATAAATTATTTTTATATTTGTGTTGGTTGGTTACGTTATGAAGAAGGTTTATAGGGGTATTTTTGGAAATATACAAGCAATTAAAAAGGAGAAAATAGATTTTGTTTTTTTGAGTCTATGGTTAAGAAAACGGGGGAGGTGGTCTGGCTCTGACATAAAATATTTTCAATTGATTAAAAATATATGATCCTAGATAGAAATATTTAATTAAAGATTGAAGAATATAATAAAAATAGGGATAATGCACAAGTACCTTTTTAATCTATGTCCGAAATTTCAGAGACACACTTATACTATACTTATAAGGTCCTATTACATTCTGAACTTATTTTATTAATAATTTTTTACTTCTTTTCAGTCTACGTAGCACTAGCATAGGTTGAGGAATACTTATGTATTTTCCCTAAAAAATATTAATTAATAAATAGTCGTGTTGTAATACGAGAGATGGTGAGTGAGCAAATTAAAGCACCTTTTCTTTTTATTAAAATAGCATTACTAATTACTTGAATAGTTCTTTTATTCATACTACTATTTAATTGGTTTTGTGTATTTTACCACTTTATTATTGTTATTTTAGATATTTATAATAAATAATTTTTCTCTCTCATAAAAATAAATTCTCAATATATAATATTCTTTTTTGTATTTTATTTGTGGAATTACATTTGCTTATTGTTTTTGTAGTCTATTATTAAACTTATTCTATATTTGGATAACATTTATTTAATGTATTTCCGATTTATAGTTGTTAGTTGCTTTTCCGGCAAGATATATCAAACTGTATTATTTTTAATTAATTTAATAATAATAAAAAAGGCTAAAAAATTAATTTTGATAAGTTCATAATGCCTTTACAAGTGTAGTGTATGACACGTCACACATCACTATGATATATCAATTTGAAAATTGAAATGTTGATGTTACATTCTCAACAAACTCATAGGTTATTAACAAGATCATAAGAATCATACTTATATTTGAAATAAAAACAAATGTAGTACAACTAAGATTAGTCTATTTGTGTTATGATTTTTTACATTAAAGTTGTAATCATTTCCAAGCTTATTCTTTCTTTCTTGCTTTTATTTTTTATTTAATTTTTTTTTAAATCAATGATACCAATAATTATTTAACTCATTCTATCATAAGAATCGAAACTTAAATTTGACGCGAATTATTAGTTTTATTTTAAACGATAGTCTTAAAAATATCCTCTTTAATTGACTGAGTGAACTTAAATACAACATGATCTTGTCACTTGCTATGACAGATCCTCACTTTCTTACAATATTTTAAGACCACTTGCTATGTCATGTGACAGATCAGTAATGTATTTAAGTTGAGTTAGTCAAATAGATGAGTAATTTTAAGACTGTCAATAATTTATACGTTGAATTTAAGGATAATTATTTTTTCAATTAAGATATAAACAAAAACTATTGAATTAATTTAGATTCGTAACTAATATTGCAACTCTGCCCATAATAGAAGTAAAGCAAATCTTTTACCTTGCTGTATTATAAGCTGACGTTATTGCCCCTGGACTTAACATGTGGATTAGGTCTAAAAAGCCTAATATTAATGGAATTAGTTAAGTCAATATTGGTTGAACTGATATTTTCTTAATTAAACAAAAAAAAACGGTCTTAAATATATAAGAAAAATTGATATAATTAACTCTGACTTTATAAGTTTATCATACGTAAGATAACAGTCTGTCCACGTGTCCAACAATCAACTTACATGCAACTTGCCACTGAATTTCATAAGCCAAAAAAATGTTTTTATTTTTAAATTATTGAAAATATTAGCTAGAAATTGTTGGAATTTTGGTCGTTATTAAGATATTTTTTTTAAAACAAGCCACTTGATTGGGGAAAAAGAAAAAAGAAGAAGAAAAAATCAATCTTTTCAGTGACAGTTGTCATTTTTTTAGGACAAAGAAATAAAGGTCAGAATTGAAAATAAAAATGAGTTTATTATAATAAGGCCAGAATTGAAAAAGAAAAAAGAAAGCTGATAAAATTAGAAAGTGAAATCCAAATTAATGAAGCGTCTAAAAACTGGGTTTTCATCTTTGAATTGAGCTAATAAATAGGACCCATATGACACCCGAAAATGATCTAGAAGAATCCTTTTTTCAAATTGTTACATATAGTATAAAAATATTAATTTCAGATGAATGTGAATATGCAATATTTATAAATATATTACTTTTTTACGAAAATCAATATAACAATAGATACTTAGACACGATATAATAGAACGTTATATTACTTATATATATTTAAAATTGTAATTGACTTGTGTGAACATCTTCCGTTAATATAAAATGAATTTGGTCATTATTCTTAAAGGAAAATCGTAACTTTTAAAACCTTATGATTTATTATATAATTTTCAACGACATCATAGAGCTAATAAGTGTCCAATTGATGATGTTCGAAAATTTATTTTAATATATATATGATTAATTTCCTTTTTTAGTGTTTAATTACACTATAAAATAATTATGATTATTTTAATTGTGGGGATGGAAGAGGCGTAGAATAAAAGGAAGAAGAACATAGCTTTTTGTAAGTGCAAATTAAATTAAACAAAAATCTATGCTGCCCTCACAAATTATATAAAAAAATAAATCTGTTATATCATTTACTTATTTTAGAAGGAACCTTTTTCCTATTCTTTAAATTAAATTGTTTAAAGTAGTAATAATTAATTAAGTGAAAAGATATGTGCCAGAAAATTTTATGTTGTCTTTCTAAAGTGGTTATACCAACTTAAACAACTCTGACTATATTAATTGGTTCATTCATAATGCAAAGAAAGAATAGGATACCTATCATTATTTTTTTAATAAATAAAAATATTAAAGCATAATCAAAGTACACAAATTCAATGATTGTTATGTTTTATCTCTTCAGCAATAAAAAATTCAACAAGATAAATTAACTTTAGGATAACAAAATTTTATAAAGGATGTAATTAATTAATTCCTTTTTGTGTTTCTTCTGTTTAGAAAATAAATATATATATATTGGTAGGTGTGAGTTCACCAGTCACATTTTGATTCACATATGTACAAAACAAGATAATTTTTTGCTATTATGTGTCATATAACTATTTTTATCTACGTAAAGGTACATATAATTATAATTATTAGCCTAATAAGCTTTACTTTTAAACAAGTAAAACACACTCCATCTCTAATCATCCAAGATTCTAAATCACAAAAATGTATTATTAGTAAGATAAGTGACATCATTTCACTCTTAATTAATTTCAAATTTCAGACTGAGACTCTAAGAATAAAAAAGTTCTTAAATTAATCGATTAGATTATTCAACATAAAAATATGATTATCGAGATGTTTTACTTTATTAAAACACGAGTGACATTATAAATATTATTTTTTTTTTTACAATCCTCATTTTAATTTGTTTGTCCATTCCTTCTTTCCCCTCCATCCAAACCACTAGATTGTTCAAGTAGCTAGGCTAGAGTCTGACTATGGTTTGGTTTTGTAATTTGCTTATACGAATTTGGTTAATTATCTCTTTATGAGCTAACTTTGAGATTAAGTTATGCTCAGATGTCATATAATTTCACATTTTACAAGTAGGGGTCGAACTTTTTCCCAACTCCTTGTCCAAGAAAAGTCAATCAATATCTCTTTCTCGAAAAAAAAAGTTTAGTTTTTTATATTAGCTAGTTATACTTTAAATTTCTTTGATATTATATATAAAAATTCTGACTCAATCACTATTTAGCGGATACCACTACAAAACAAGAGCCTGTGACTCAAGGTTTATCTTGTACATGTATTTCTTTCTTTCATAATAATTCATTTTATTCTAATTGTATGTAAAATTGTCTGGACTTCAAATGGGGCCAGCCAAATGTTTTATAATCTGCCATTGTGTTGCTATCTACAGCAGCCTAATTTGTAGCTTTTTTTCTATTGGCTTTTTTTAAGTGGTTGTGTTAGACCCAGTCCTTTATATTATCCATAAAAAAAATTATATAATATAATGTGTTATGTGGCATTCTTTAACTAGGCTGGCAATTTTGTATGGAACACTTAATAGTTTTGGCATCTTCTTTTAAATTATAAATTATAAATATATTTTGGTGGTGGAAAGATCAAGATATTCTTTTTCTTTTAGTGGGAATGGATTACTATTGAAGCATTCAAATAATTGACAAAAAAACCATGCATCAAACAAGAATATATATATATATAGACACACACACTACATCCTTGTCATAGTTTTCTCATATATATAATTGAGTAAATTCCATAGCTATAATTTAGAGCATAACTACAAAATGTAGTCACAATTGTTTGTATCATGTGGAAGAACTATGCTAGACTGATATATCAGTTATATCAAACAACAGATATCAATTGTATCAATTAAAAATACTTGAAAAAATTGTATTAATAATACGATATTAATATGTATATGTATTGTGTATCTAAATCATAAAATTTGTATGATAAATACAATCTAAATATTTATTACTAAGCTTAATTTCCCTATATAGTTAATTAGGTTACTAGCTAGTACCAATATAAAATGTTGTAGTTAAATTGGACTTTGCATGCTTTGGGTCAAAGCTTCTCCCGTGTAAAGATTGAGGAAGGACAACCTGGCATTTCTTTCTATGGAAAAAGATACAAATTATTTTTATATTTATGAAATAATTTATAATCTACATTTATCTGTTTAAATTTGGATCGATTATACTTTTGCCTTACAAAACTAACAAATTAATAAAATTTAACCTTATTTTCTAACACATCTAACGGGATCATTAAGAAAATATATAAAGAAAAACGATCAAATTTACCTTTATATGTTAAATATAAAAGGGGAAATTATTCTCCTTTGTTTTTATACTTTTACAATGAAAAAAAAATACAAAGAAAGATAAGAACAATTTTATGGCAAGTTGGCAACCATTGTGTTTTTAATTTTTTTTTTATACATAACTGTATTATGTAGAATAATGAATAAGTGAGGACAAAGTTGTTCAGGTCGTTAGTTCGAGCCTTAGCAGGGCCACTGGAGGCATTACAAATCGGCTGCGTCTCCAGGACCCGGTGAAACTAACCGTGGTGCACCCGCCTTGAAACAGCGGGACCTGATGGTACAACTAGTCGGGTTTGCAAAGCGACACTCGGAAACCACGACAAAAAAAAAGATGAAAAATAAATAAGTGAAATAATGGTGATTAAACGTTTAATATAATGTCATCTTTATATTTTACATCTTTAAAATTTTTGTATCAATCAGAATTAGATAAATAAACTAGAATAAAGGAGCAGGTAACCAATGTATTACCAATAGATAAATTTAATTTTATGAAGAGTAAAAATAAAATTATCAACTAAAGATTTGCATTTATATTGTCAATTGCTTCTCTAATATGAATGTGTTAAAGATATTATAATTGTGCAGGTAAAATTGATCACTCTATACCTTAATTTCATGTTCACAATTTTTCTAATTTTATTCACACATTGACCATTTGTTATTATCATTATAAAATACATCTTCCTTCCAAAATCTGCTTGTTCTCACGTCAATAGTTAGTTATACAATTTGCCAACTAATATGATGAAAATGTAATATATGAAATGTTACTCTATTCAACTTTTATTATAGAAAAAATTTACATAGTATATCAATGTTGTAAAAAATGTTGAACATCCGTGTCTATAACACAATACTTAAAAAATAAATAAAAAGGCGGTTAATACTTCCATCTTTCCCCAATGAAAACATTAATATTACAATCAATTGACTTAACAATCAAACTAATAATGAACAAATGAATGCTGGTTATAACGTCAATCTTTCTTCAATGAAAATATTATTATTACAACCAGTTGACTTAACACGCAAACTTTTACTGTCGAAAACCTAATCCAACAACTTGTTCTCCTTGTCTCAAACTTTGATATTCTTATGCAGTACCATTAAGAGTGTCAAAATGTTTTATTTTCATTTAACTAGTCATTTATACATATTCATAGTTTATAACTTTGTATCCAAAGAGCATGAGTATATATTATTACTCATATGACTTTAAGAAAATTCTTTCAAATTAATAAAATGTTAGCCATTTATTGTAATACCATATCTTGATTTTTGTTCTCAAAACCTTATTGATAGATAATAAGTTTTGAATAATTTAATTCAAAGTTTTAAAATATCAAATCAATTAACTAAAAACTTAAAAATTGAATGTAAAATTTACTTCTTTTCTAGTGTCACGACTTTTATAAGGAAACAATGAACCTTTAAAATATTAATAATTATAATGTAAAAGAGGAGAAACTATTTACAAATAGCTACCCTTACTTTTATACCCCCGTTTTGAACTACTAATTCACGTTTACCATCAAAGTATATACTTTGATGGTATCAAAGAGGATGAAGCAGTGCTTTGGTGAGAACACTTCTCAGCTACTCCTTGATATCATTAGTACATATATAGTCTGATGACGTCAAGGAGGAAGAGACAGTGTTTCAGTACAAAGGTTGTCCAATTACTGTTTGATACCATCAGAGTATATAGATATATACTTTGATGGTATCAAGGATAAAGAAACAGTGGTCCAGTAAATAGAACAAGTAACACTCAGATAGTTTGAATAGTATGTCCAATCAAAATAAATAGCTCAGATTGAGTTTAATTTAAATAAATATTTTGCCTAATGCTCCAATTTTACTATTTCCTAGTTATACATATATAGTAGTATTTTTCCAGTAGTTATCAGAAGGACTTTGTTGAAATTTTTTAACTTAATTTCATTGTAACGGGAGATATTAGAATAAAACCTTGATATTATGGAAAGTATTCTTATGTGTGTATTTTTGGCGGTGGTTTAACACTGTTCAAAAAAGACATATGACTTAGGTCTTTAAATTCAAGGGATTTCATTTTTATAATAACAATAATAGGTTATAACTTATAAGTTATTATTTTTTACAAATATTGAGTACTATTTTGTAAAAAAAGTAAATTTTCAAGAAAAATCAAGGAATTATTAAAAGAAATTTGACATATTTGGAGTACCATATCTCATGAAAAATAAATTAAAATAAGAATAGTTATATTATTAATTAAAAACTAGAAGAAATCAATTATTTAAAAGTTATCAACAATTTAAGTTTAAGGCCCCGCTTGATTTTTGCTTTAGCCCACTAATATGCTTTAGCCGAAGGTGATATTTAAATTTTTATAATTAGGGAAAAGGGTTAAAAATGCCCTTAACGTATTTTAAATTGTTCAAAAATGCCCTCCTTCCACCTTTTGATTTAAAAATGCCCTCAACATTTTTTTAAGGTTTAAAATTGCCCTTTTTAACACTTGTTTGACATGGCAAATGCTGAGTCATTAAATTAGACAAATGACTTCATTTTATTGGTCCACCTATTTTTTTTGGGAAAAGGGTTAAAAATGCCCTTAACGTATTTTAAATTGTTCAAAAATGCCCTCCTTCCACCTTTTGATTTAAAAATGCCCTCAACGTTTTTTTAAGGTTTAAAATTGTCCTTTTTTAACACCCGTTTGACATGGCAAATGCTGAGTCATTAAATTAGACAAATGGCTTCATTTTATTGGTCCACCTATTTTTTTTAAAAAATCCATCCCAACGACCCGACCCATCTATGCTATAAAAACTCAAACCCACCCACAAACCCATTTTCACATTAACCTTCTTTGTGTCTTGTTGTCCTTCACACCAAGTTGGCAAATGAAATCACTACACTTGCAGGAGAATTTTTAAAAGAAGCCAAGCCATTTTGTCGAAGAGGGTGTCCACCCTCAAAATCTTATTCGTAGTTATCGAACCGCTTCTAATTGATATTGATTATGTAGGCAGTCGAGAAAGTAAAAGAATTGGATGTTAGCATAAAAAGTTTGGAAAGGGAAAAATTTTGGAGGAGAAGAAAAGTCTGCTTGCAAAGTGTGCTGCTACAACTCTGTCATCAAAGCTCATTGGAGGGGAGAAGAAATTCTTTGGATCCATGGTTGTGGATGTCGTTTGCAATCGGAACTAATGATAGGTTGAACATGATTGGAATTAAGAAGGTATAGAATCTTACAACTGAATTTTTTGTTCGTGTTTAATGAGGTTGTGATTGCTTAATGTTGGGCTTTGTTGTGTCAGCCTTTAGGTTTGCAGCCATGTGCAAAACATCAACTTGACAAATCTTGATCTAGTTCTTCCATTTTTTTTCACCGCAATTACCTAGAGAATGGAGGACATACAAATTGAATGAAAAGAAAGAAGAGACCTAGAACTAATGAAAAAAAGAAGACCAAAAAATGATCAGCTATCGGGTCAAATTTTTTGAAATGGGTTTTTAGACTAAATGGGTCATATATTTGAAATGGGTAAAGAAAATTCATGTCAGCATTTGCCATGTCAAACGGGTGTTAAAAAAGGACAATTTTAAACCTTAAAAAAACGTTGAGGGCATTTTTAAATCAAAAGATGAAAGGAGGGCATTTTTGAACAATTTAAAATACGTTAAGGGCATTTTTAACCCTTTTCCCAAAAAAAATAGGTGGACCAATAAAATGAAGTCATTTGTCTAATTTAATGACTCAGCATTTGCCATGTCAAACGGGTGTTAAAAAAGGGCAATTTTAAACCTTAAAAAAACGTTGAGGGCATTTTTAAATCAAAAGGTGGAAGGAGGGCATTTTTGAATAATTTAAAATACGTTAAGGGCATTTTTAACCCTTTTCCCTTATAATTAATATATAGCTTTTCTAATGATCAGAAATAAAATGTTTTCATTTTTTTATGTTTGGGTTCTTCAAGATAGGTGAGCAAATTAAGTTTATGTTTTTATGTCTCATAAATATTACATATAACTATCACGTTAGTTCTAATTTTTTCTTATGTCGGTACATCTGTTCTCTCTCTTTTTTTTTTCTTTTTGTATGATGATTTTATATACTATTTTAAACTCAAATTTTCTAAATTAATTATTTTTATTTTTCCATGAAAATGATTATTTGATTGAATTAATCCTTGAAAAGGATGTTTTTATAGCTATGCATGTAAAAATCTTTATTCAAGAAAATATTAGAAGCATGAATATTTATCGAACAAAGGATAATAATCCTATTTCATCATTTATCCTACCTTATTATCGTATCCTACTTTTCCTATAGTCTATAAGTCTGTTCTACAAATTGCTCGTGTTACATTATGTAACGGCGATAAACAATACAATCTGTCTAAACTATTCATCAAAACACTACAATACAACACAATCTAATATAATACCATACGTTTATGAAACAATATATAACAACTATCCTAACGAAGTGTATGTAGTTGGAAAGAAACTTGATTGTTATTTAGTGCTGCCAGAACAGTAATAAATTAAAATTGTCTCAGCAAAGAAGCAATCATCAGGCTTAAACTGGAGCTTCCTTTTGTCATCTTGAAGCTGGATGGAGAACACTTCAGTTGAAAGACACTTGATTTACTACTATTTAGTTCTTCCAAACAATTTCTCCTGATATTGCACCGAGTATCTCCTCAGTTCCGCCTTCACAAGGTAGGAATAAGACTGCATACACATCATGTTCCCTGAACCCCACTTGCGAGATTACACTGGGTATATATTGTTGTTTTAACCTTAAGTTCCAATCTTGGTGATATAAGGAAAAATAAGCATTCCTTTCAAAGAGAGACGTTTAGCCTTTCTCTATGCAGTGTTTGACAAAAATCTTACAGTGCACCAAAATCCACACTGCATCCAATCTTTTCTCAGAATTCACCATAGCATTTCCAGCATCAGAAGGAGGCTCTTGATTCTTCTGTCGTGCAAGGCCCAGATAATTTGCAGCAAACTTCTTTGCCAATAATTGACGCTTCAATATTTGAGGAGTTTTATACTCTCATAGATTGAGCATGAGAATGATAAGATGTAATAGGTTCATATCGGTATTTCTTCTTGGAGTCTAAGACAGTGCACGTAGTCATCCCTGCAACCAACAAATATTTCCCCACCAATCATCACAGGGGAGGAAAAGACGTCTCCTCCTAGTTCAAACCTAGCAAATTCCCGCACCATATCACATGGTTGATTTTCTCCGTCAAAATTCAAGCTGACTTGAAGAACATGTACACTTCCAGAACTGGAACAAACACACACTAACCTGGTAATAATGACATATACACAGGGACTAAGTTTCTTGTTGACTTATTATAATCCATAAAATAATTCATTGCATGATCAATCTACAATAAATATACCTTTGAGACAGGGAAGAATCAGGACATGCCAATAGCAAGTGTTCATCAACGTAGGCAGATGAAGTAATTGGATGTCCAACATCATGCTTCCATAATAAATCACCTTTTTCCTAGCAGAACATGAAACCTCATCTGTATGATTAAAGATTTCATACAATGAAGTGCCAATAATATTAGATCATATCTCAATCTATAACATGGGGAACCTTTCTTTCTAAGTTATTGGCTATCGGTCTTACTTCTCTTGGCCGGGTCTAAAGGTCAATGTCAGCCTGACATCTGTAATAATAGCTTAGATCATCATCCACTGGTACAACTTGAATGATATGCATTACCAACCCATAATCAGGAAGATCTAGAACAAGACAGGAGGCTAGTAATTTAGCCTTAATTTGTTTACCTTCAGTTTGCTTTTACTCCGAGGACGACTTCTACTTAGATGAGATGATCACACAATTTAACAGAGACAAAAATAGAGAACCTGTGAACACATCTAGGTAAGACGGTGGCAAAAACCTGTAGGTAAGCTAATTTACTTTTCACACAAACGACCTATTATTGCATTTGCATGCATTCTCCTCACAAAGAGAATCTCGAAAGTCTATTGTATTAAAAGATATGTAAACATCTCTGTTAAGGATCTGTTTTTAAAAAGGGAAACTTTCACATATAACCACTTAAAAATAATTAATTACTCTCTATAACTATAGTTTGATAATTACAATTTGTAGCTACATGTTATATGGAGGAGAGAGACTAGCGAGACTGGGAGAGAGAGGAGAGAGGAGAGAGAGAGGGGGGAAAGAGTGGAGAAAGGTGAATTGTATATGTATATTGGTTAGATAATTGTATATTATACATATATATTTGTATATATGGCAAGAGAGATTGGGAGAGGGAGGAGAGAGGCGATCGAGACTGGGAGAGAGAGGAGAGAGGCGAGCGAGATCGAGAGAGGAGAGAGAGAGAGGACAGAGAGTGGGAGAGAGATGAATTGTAAATGTATATAATAGTATATAACTGTATATTATACATATACATTTGTATAAATGGCAAGCGAGATTGGGAGAGGGAGGAGAGAGGCGAGCGAGATTGAGAGAGGGAGGAGAGAGGCGAGCGAGAGAGGGTAGAGAGTGGGAGAGAGGTGAATTGTATATGTATATAGGTTAAAAAATTGTATATTATACATATGTATTTGTATATCTTGATGAATTATACATATACAAACATGACTAATTATACAAACTCGAAGTCAGCCCACGTAATTAATGTATAATGTTAGTCGCGAGTGGTAATTATAGCAAACTATAGCTATGATGAGTAATTAAATAGTATAAGTTTGCTTAGCCGCGTAATTTTCCCTTTTAAAAAAATGAGTGATGTACACAGATGCAGTCTGCAGACAGGGCAGGACCAATATTGACAGGAATTCAACATAAGGGTACTGAACATTTGTATGGCACAATGTAGTTGTTAGAATAGAAATAAGTATTTCCTACTTGAAATAGGAATAGGAATAAGAATAGGATTCCTAGTTGGAAAAGGATTCTAATGTAGTGTCTATAAATAGAGTCTCAATGTAACAATTTAGATACACGATTCAATAATATTTTCCCCCATATATTTCTCACATGGTATCAGAGCATTGGTGAGAACTTAAGTCACCGGTGTCAAATTCCGGTGACGACGGTGGGACTGATTTGGGTTATCTTTCGTTCTGAAGGTGTTGTGCAAAAGAAAACACCATCACGAGGCTCGGGAGGCTCAGGCGACCAAACCTCGACCTGACCCACCGGAAAATACCCCTCAACGCGCCGATCGGAGGCGGAAATTTTCCGGCGAGATCTGTACATGCGCCGGCACGTGAGTGCTGCTCCGTTCACTTTTTTTTCGAGTTTTTTTCTTCTATTGGGGTCGCCCAGTGTTTCCGGTCAGAACCCATATAGTTATCTCCAAATCCGATCACTGGAATTAGGGTTTCGGTGATTTTTTGCAGTTTCCGGCAAAATCAGAATTTTTCAGGCCACTGTGGGCAGCTTCCAATATTTTCAGACTTGTGTAGCAGCTTCCGGCTGTTTCCAGCGTACATACCAATCCATGGAGAATAGACGGGGGAGAGAACGTTTTGGAAAATTTCGATCTAAGTGTAGTCATTGTCATAAACCTGGACACACTCGTGACATATGTTATATTTTGCATGGTCCACCACCTAGTTATGATCCTGTTGTTCTAAAGGTATATAGAGAGTTCCTTCGGTATCATGCATATAAATAAACGTCTCCACAAGTAGTTTCGGTTGCACAACCTGATGTTTCTGTTGCGGGTAATTCTTTTACTTGTGTGTCACAGTCTAGCACCCTTGGATCATGGGTCATAGACTCGGGGGCTTCTGATCATATCTCTGGTTATAGATCACTTTTGTCTGATATTGTTTATTCACAATCTCTCCCAGCTATTACTTTAGCCAATGGGATCCAAACAAAACCAAAAGGGGTTGGAAAAGCCAAACCCGTATCGTCTGTCACCCTAGACTTTGTTCTTTATGTCCCTGGTTCTCCTTTTAATCTAGCACCGGTTAGTCGTTTAACGAAAGCCCTACATTGTAGCATAACTTTTTTTGATGAATTTTTTCTCATGCAGGACCGTAGTACGGGATAGACGATTGGAACAGGACATGAATCACAAGGCCTTTACTATCTTACCTCTTCTAATTCCTTAACAGCATGCTCCATTACAGATTCCCCAGATCTAATTCACAAACGTTTGGGTCATCCAAGTCTATCCAAACTGCAAAAGATAGGTGCCTAGTTTGTCTAGTTTATCCACATTAAATTGTGAGTCGTGTCAACTTGGGAAACACACTCGTGCTACATTTTCACGTAGTACTGAGAGTCGTTCAGAGTCTATTTTTTCATTAATTCATTATGATATTTGGGGTCCTAGTAGAGTGAGTTCCACCTCAGGATTTCGTTATTTTGTTAGTTTCATTGATGATTATTCGAGATGCACTTGGGTTTTCTTAGTGAAAGATCGTTCTGAGTTATTTTCAATATTCAAAGAAACTTTGCTGAAATACAAAATTAGTTTGGTGTTTCCATTCGTACTTTCTGTAGTGATAATGCCTTAGAATACTTATCATCCCAGTTTCAGGAATTTATGTCTCACCAAGGAATTATTCACCAAACATCTTGTCCATACACCCCTCAACAAAACGGGTAGCTGAAAGAAAGAATAGGCATCTCATAGAGACTGCTCGCACTCTCCTCATTGAATCCCATGTTCCGCTACGTTTTTGGGGCGATGCAGTCCTTTCATCTTGTTATTTAATTAACAGAATGCCCTCTTCTTCTATTCAGAATGAGGTTCCACATTCCATACTGTTTCCTCAGTCACATCTCTATCCTATCCCTTCTCGTGTCTTAGGGAGCACATGCGTTGTTCATAATTTAGCCCAAGGGAAAGATAAATTAGCTCCTCGTGTCCTCAAATGTGTCTTTCTTGGTTACTCTAGAGTTCAAAAAAGGTATCGTTGTTATTCACATGATCTTCATCGATACCTTATGTCCGCTGATGTTACATTTTTTTAATCTCAGCCTTACTATACATCTTCTGACCATACTGATGTATCTATGGTCTTACCCATACCTCAAGTTTTACCTGTGCCAACCTTTGAGGAATCTACGGTTACTTCTACATCTCTAGTTGCAGTGCCACCACTACTAACTTATCATCGCCGTCCTCGTCCAATCCTAGTCCGAGATGATTCATGTCATGCGCCAGACCCTGCTCCTACTGCGGACTAGGCTCTTCCTAGCCAACCACTTGCACTTCAAAAAGGTATACGATCCACTCGAAATACTAACCCACATTATACCTTCTTAAGTTATCATCGTCTATCATCACCCCATTATGCCTTTGTGTCGTCTTTGTCCTCTATTTCCATCCCTAAGACTACAGGTGAAGCACTTTCTCATTCTTGATGGAGACAGGCTATGGTTGATGAGATGTCTGCTTTGCATAAAAGTGGTACTTGGGAGCTTGTCTCCCTTCCTGCAGGTAAATCTACGATTGGTTGTCGTTGGATTTATGCAGTCAAAATTGGCCCAGACGGTCAGGTTGATCGACTTAAGGCTCGCCTTGTTGCCAAAGGATATACTCGGATATTTGGGCTAGATTATAGTGACACATTCGCTCATGTGGCTAAAATAGCATCTGTCTGCCTTTTTCTATCTATGGTTGTCGTTCGTCATTGGCCTCTTCATCAGTTGGACATTAAGAATGCTTTTCTGCATGGTAATCTTGAAGAAGAAGTCTATATGGAGCAACCACCTGGTTTTGTTGCTCAGGGGGAGTCTAGTAGCCTAGTATGTCGATTGCGTAGGTCACTCTATGGTCTCAAACAGTCTCCTCGAGCTTGGTTTGGGAAGTTCAACACAGTAATTCAGCAGTTTGGCATGACTCGTAGTGAAGCTGATCACTCGGTGTTTTACCGACATTCTGCACAAAGTCGATGTATCTATTTGGTTGTTTACGTTGATGATATTGTTATCACCGGTAATGATCAAGATGGTATCACTGATTTGAAGCAACATCTCTTTAAGCCCTTCCAAACTAAAGACCTTGGCAGATTGAAGTATTTTCTAGGTATTGAGGTTGCACAGTCTAGATCAAGTATTATGTTATTTCCCAACGCAAGTATGCCTTAGACATTCTTGAGGAGACAGGAATGATGAGATGCAGACCCATTGACACTCCTATGGATCCCAATGTTAAACTCCTTCCAAGACAGGGGGAGCCGCTTAGTAATCCTAAAAGGTATAGACGACTCGTTGGAAAGTTGAATTATCTCACAGTGACTAGACGTGAAATCTCTTTTCCTGTGAGTGTTGTAAGTCAGTTTATGACTTCCCCTTGTCAAAGTCATTGGGAAGCAGTTTTTCGTATTCTGCGATATGTAGAGTCAGCTCCCGGTAAAGGACTACTCTTTGAGGATCGAGGCCATGAGCATATCATTGGATATACAGACGTTGATTGGGCAAGATCACCTTCTGACAGACGTTCGACATCAGGATATTGTGTTTTAGTAGGAGGTAATTTGGTGTCGTGGAAGAGTAAGAAACAAAATGTAGTTGCTCGATCTAGTGCTGAATCAGAGTATCGAGCAACGGCGACAACAACTTGTGAGCTAGTTTGGATCAAACAGTTGCTGGGAGAACTAAAATTTGGCAAAATTGATTAGATGGAACTTGTGTGTGATAATCAAGCGGCTCTTCATATCGCATCAAATCCAGTGTTCCATGAAAGGACTAAGCACATTGAGATTGACTGTTACTTTGTCAGAGAAAAGATATTCTCATGAGATATTGTTACGAAATTCGTGAAGTCAAATGATCAGCTTGCAGATATCTTCACCAAGTCCCTCACAAGTCCTCGTATTAATTACATTTGTAACAAGCTAGGTACATATGATTTGTATGCACCAGCTTGAGGGGGAGTGTTAGAATAGAAATAAGTATTTCCTTCTCAAAATAGGAATTAGAATAGGAATAAGAATAAGAATCCTAGTCGGAAAAGGTTTTCAATGTAGTGTCTATAAATAGGGTCTTCATGTAACAATTTAGATACGCAATTCAATAATATTTTCTCCAATATTTCTCACAATTGCTAATACCAATTTGAGGGGTAGTGTTGAATTAGAAATATATGACTATTTTGGAGAAAAAAATAGGTTCTTTATCTTGAAAGTTCAAACTTCAAAATAGAGAGATTTCTTGATACAAGCAAGATCCTTTCCAAGTCTAGTTTAGCAGAATTTCAAGGTACCACTAGGATCATCAACAAACATACTTTGAAAAGAGGAAGAGTATTAATGTTGGAGCATGATAATTATGTAGTGTAGACACATACACAATTATCGTATTGGACAGGGGGGCAAAGAAGAAAAGACACAAAAAAATTGCAATTTGGCATGCATGACACAATTATATAACTACAGGCAGAAATACAGATTATACACTTCGTTAATTTTATAGGTTTTAATAAAGATCATACATTAAAAATAACTACAAGAGGTTTAAAGAACTAACTGATTTAAGAAAAAAATTGTGTTTAACAGAAATACAATTGTTACCTTCCTAAAAAAAAGGTTTGAAGTTCTAAAAGAAAGCAGGCAATATGCAATGTCTAACTCTAGCAGTGAACTTTCCTGTTCCTATTCAATTTAGTGCTTGGTTGCATAGAAGGAAAAGGAGGTTTCGTCTACTACGAGTTTCTCGCGGTATAAAATACTTGGAAGTTTGACGTGTTTACTTCCTAGGCTGACATATACCTTCTTTAATTTTGGAATAGTGCATCTTAATTAATATCAACGGGGTAAATGAAAAAAGGCACTTTTATTGTATGAATTCAACAACCCAAAAGTACCCAAAATTGAAGCTTAAGGTTAAAAGCAGAATACATGTATTTTTGTAACAAGAATAAAACTCGAGAATGGCTGATGTGCAGGTGATTTTTGAGAAAGATGAGCCTAATGAGGAAAAGATAGAGATTAAGAAACTTTTTCTGACAGTTGGACAGAACAGCCAAAATTTGGTCTTCAAGCACCTTAAAAGACTGAGAAAGAACTTCTTTCGGATATTGTACACATTGGTACGGAGAATGCGCCGTTAGCATAGGATGCAATCTACTGTTACTGAATAATGTCATAATCATATGCTGCACAAGAATAACAGAAGTTCAAGATCTTTACCAAATCAAAGGAGTAGACACTGCCATCTCTTGAGCAAACAAGCACCTGAGAGATTTAAAAAGGAGAATATTCATTACACACGAACATTCAGATTTTGAGTAGCTACTTACTGAAAATTAAGATAGATTTGAAAATGAAAAGAAAGGAATAAGGCCTAACCGCCTAATTAGACTGATATTTTTTTGGCCAGTGAAACTTTAGGGTGAGTGCTAATGATTGAGAAGTAGTAAGGTCTTTCCACCAACAGAAAATAGAAGCTGACAAAAACTGAAAGTACTGATGATCAATGGAAAAATCAAAAGTAGGTCAAAAAGGTTGGCAGAGTCATTAAGCAGTTGGATTATCATTCATAAACAAAGGCCTTCAGTTAATGGTAGACATCCTACTACTTATTTGAGGCAGAACACTGGGCGGCAAGTATGAAGGACATCAAGGGATATTTAGATGTGACTTCTGGTATTTAAAGGAAAGGGATATCGTGTAAGCCCTTAAAATCTACAACATCGTGACTTTCATGCTTGTTCTCCTCACCAAAAAGTTTGGTACATCTCACCTACTACACAAGATCAAAAGGGTAGGCAGAGTGATCTCAGCATGTGTATAAGGCTATAAGCTTCCTTGTGGATGGTTATCTTAACATAGAAGTTTGGTTGGATGTAGCTGATTTATAAATGTAGAAGATATTTTTGGGAGAAATAATCACCTGTAAAGGTACCACGCGAGATATGCAGGGCCCAGCAAATATTGGGCCAGTTGTACTCACCTATTCCACAAAATTTTATTACATAAATAATAAAAATTGAAAAACAAATGACATCTCACTGGAAATGGACAGATGTGGATCAACTAAAGATCATATGCCCAATTTCATTTGGTATTAAAGATTGTATTTATTCAATCAATCAGACTATGTATTCAAACTCCAGTAGATTGTTTTACGCCAATTGATTTAAGACACATCATCCTAACTTTTTACAGATGCTGACATTCCAACCATGGAAATGAAAAAATGATCTTATCTCAGCTCTAAAGCATTGTGTTTCAGATCGTGTTAGAGGTAAGGTTGTTTGAGGAAAATTAATCTTCAAATTGAGAAGGTTTCATAGGGAAGGAATCACAAGTTTTTTTATTTCTGACAAGGTAAGATCCATTGATGTAAGCCAGCTGACATTTGAAAGAATACATACAAAAAAATGTGCATCACCTAGAAAGAAAGGAACAGATAAAGTCCAACATAGCTTAGCTTTAGGCTCTAACAAATTTGCCCTCTGCCATGTTGCACCAAAAACTAAGCAAGAATGTACATTTATGTTAGCTTAAGTACAATGTAATTCTTGAAACAAAAAATCCTAGCATTCTTTTTTGATGAGGTCCTCACATTCTTTCTTTCCAAAGATCCAACATAAAGTGGCAGAAATGGTGTTCCAGATAGGAAGGGAAGGTGTTGGAACTTCTTTCCTATGTCAAGCAAGCAGGAATCCAAAAAAATTCTTGGCATGCACAATTTAATGCTCAAAAGTCAAAATGTTGAAAACCTGGTCGTGAAGTTGACAGCAACTTCGCAATGAAGGAAAAGGTGTTGGACATCTTCTGGTTCTTCCTTGCACAGTATGCAACGATTACGAAGAGGTGCTACAACAAATATTTATTGACTCATGGGCTGAATTTAAAGGCACAACTTGATATGATTAAGGGTGATACTGGAAAAAGAAGATAGGTGAGATGCAGATTAACTGAAAGAGGAGCTTGAGAATAGGTACAGACCTGAACTAAGCAAGGAGGAGAGAAGAGGGCAAGTGGTAATGGGATACATAATGTTGAGCTAGCTCAAGAGTATCAATCCAAATGTGATAATAACATCATACTCAAGCTTTTCTACATACAAAATAGATGAACAGATGGACCCAAGAAGCCACAAGAGTCCATAAGTGTTGTTATATTCTTTCGCCAAGGAAAGCTTAATTTTTTACTACAAAAGTTAGATTACAAAAGGTGCAAAAGATATTTGGTGAAAATTATTCTGCAGAACTATCTTTGGTGAATCTAAATGTGAATATTCATCCAGTTGTGTTTTGGTCATGTGGAAGAGCTGTTCCTCTATATTTGGATTTGCCTCTTTAGTGCAGCTTTTAACAAGTTCAGTTTTACCACCGAAACAAACCCTCCTTTATATGCAAGTCACAAGGTGGAACACACGGAGTTCAATAAAATTAATGTTGTTCTACCTTCCAGACAATAGATCCCTCAGTATCCAACGTAACAACACTCCCATCTACCATGCAACATGTAACTGCAACACAACAAGCTAAGTGAAAATGTAATTGAATCTGAAACACACACCATAGCAGTACATACTACCAATCATCTACAATTTGGACAATGATCCATAACATCATCAAAATAAAATCATAAGAAAAAAAAGAAAATTAGAATGTCCAGTCAAAACTTTAAGACAATCATTGTAGCCTTAGACCTTGATACACTGCTCTGGATGCCTTTATACACCTATGTTTTGTATTATCTCTAATACCCTCAACCACAGATAATCCAATGTAGGTCGATATGCAGGCTAAGAGTCAAGACTATGGGTGAGAAAATGGACAAGCCAAGAGTTGCCCTCTGGAAGCCCTCACATATGAACATGGTGTTGATTTGTAAATATCTAGGTGTGATTAGATATGATTTAGTAGGATTCTAGTTGATATATTAAAATCATATCCGATATGCTATTGAATAGGTTAGGATATTAGAATCGTCCCTTGATTCTCAAATCTCCTAGAATCAGGGAATCTGATAGCTAGCTAGTTTATTTTTCTATACGTATCTCTATGGATGAATAAAATTGTACAATTTTGGAACCAAAACTTACACATGAAATTCTACATATCAACACCTCCGCACGTGTAACCCAAATATGGTTCACATGGGGAAAAACCAAGCTTAAGGGTGTCAAGAATAAGTTCATCAACGATTGCTCTGATAGAACGGAACAAATATCTGAAGATCCAATCAATATGTTAATGCACATTTAAAAGCCTAATGCATTTATAAATTCCTTTGAATGTTGTTATAGATATCGCATATTGTATATCTCTAACAAAGAATATCAAGATCAACAACATTTTAAATTGCATGACACTAAGATCTCCTCACTCTTGATATGCTAAAGAGCACACAAGTTGCAATTTAAATTAAAAAACGGTCACAACGGGCCCGTTTGGCCATAGATTTCCCAAATAATATTTGCGGAAAACATGGCAAATAGTGTTTGTCCATACACTTTGCCATTATTTGGCAAATATTTTTGGCAAATATCCCAAATTCCCAAATACTAGTTTTTTCTAGTACTTGGGCCAAATCTCATTATTTGGGATCTTTTAAAAATTGAAATTTTATCCCAAACTTTTATCTTTTACAAAAACACCCTCTATAATTGTTGCTTACGTTGTATTACATAATTTTTTACGTTGATTTCAAAGTAGTGATGAAATATTTTGTAAATGTTAAATGGAAATATAATTATTGATGAAAATGATGAACAATCGGTTCAAGATAACAAAGTCATGTGTTTTGTCTACTTCACGATGTATGAAATGATGCTTGTTGCACTCACTCCAAATTACCACATTACTCTAGTGTTATGAGCACTATTTGTTATTGTTGTAACGAAGATCCAATTGACTTGTATAATACAAACTTATGGTTCGTTTTGATATTTTTAAAACTTATGGGTATAAATCATATTTTTCTAAAAAAGTGAAATATATTTTCCAAACACATGGTGAAATTTCACCCAAATTTTCACCCAAATAATATTTGCCAAGAATATTTGAAAATCTATGGCCAAACGATAGCTAAGGATAATCAAATGAAGTTGCAGTAAATTTTAATCTTTTGGATCTTTGCCGAACAATCTAACAGAGGACTTGCGGCAGAACTGAATTTTAATCAATCCATGCTGCTCAATATCTAGACAAGGACAAAAAATATAACAAACAAGAAATAAATTTGATGATGACACACAAAACAAGTACCATTTCCAGATGGAGGATTGACTGAAAGTGACCCAAAAATAGGAACTCCAAACTCTTGTACCCATAGTTGACCAAACGGCAGAGCCTGCAGAGAGAAATTGTTTAACAGCCTTGCAGCAATGAAGAAAATATTGACAATATTACATAGTATAAGAAGATAATGCCTGGACACATCAAACAAAAGTAAGCTTATGCTATTGATACCATGGAGCAACGCATATCATCCCTTCCATCTCCCAGATGGAGGGGTTGCAAAGAAAAGCTTACCAAAGACAGCAAGAACAGTATTAGGTTAGAGAGATATTCTATGAAAAATCCCATGATGTACTGACCTAGTATGCCATAGAGGTAAAGGGGAATCGATATAGGTACCATCATATTGAAGGCATACGTATCTGATATATCTTTTAGCAATCAGACAAGCTCTAAGACGACCAGTCTTCCCGTCTGGTGATACTTTAAGGGGTCGTTTGGTTGGGAACAAGTTATCCCAGGAGTAGTTATCTTGGGATTAGTTATCTTGGGATAACTAATCTCACCATGTATATGGGATAACTTAACCCATCACTATGGTGAAAATGGGGGGGATAAGTCCCAAACATGGCAACCAAACAAGACACAGAGATTCTATACCATCACTATTTTCTTATCCAATGACTATTTATTTTTATTCTTACACCAAACGACCCCTAACAGTAAACAAACATCTAATGACATCCAACTTTAATTTCACCACATGGTAAAGAAGTTATCTCTTGGGTACCATTACTATGTAGATTAATCATCTCATCAACCACAGCTTGATGGCAAACAAACTGAATTACCTCTTTTGTTACAGTTTGTATTGAGATAATGGAAAAATCCGCAAGTATGATATGATGGTTATATGTGGTAATAACTCAAGAAATTACAAGTATAATAATCATTTGTGAGTGCATCAATTACTTGTTGAAAAGCTTTGGAAAGAGTGGGATCATCAGGAAAGAGCTCAACTGGTCTAGTAGATTATTATGCTAAAGCAGGCAATGAGTCATTAGGATAATTCGTAAACCTATATCATTGGAAGAAACATTTACTAGGTTAGCAGGCAAGGAACTTGTTAGAATATGAATATGTTTATATAGTCCTATTAAAATAGGAATAGGTTTATACAATCTTATTTAGAATAGAATAGGAAAAAAATAGAAATAGGAATAGTAAATAGTATCCTACTTGGTAAAGGATTGTATTCTTGTGTCTATAAATAGAGTCGCAATGTAATAATGTAGACACAACAACAATTCAATAATATTTTCTCCAATATTTCTCACATGGTATCAGAGCCTCTACGATCTTGGTAGAAAATCAAAGAGCTTTCGCTGCCGGCGGACGGCTATTACTCATATATGCCGCCCATCCGGCCGATGATTATGTTAGCAAAAGTTGGGTCACCGTGTATCTTTCTGGTGACTATTTTCTCATATCTAATTTGTGTAGCGCCGCGCCATCATTCTGGTGACTACTTTTTCATATTTAATTTGTGTATCACCGTGGCCTCATTCGGGTGACTACTTTTTCATAATTAATTTGTGTAGCACCGTGCTATCATTTCGGTGACTACTTTTTCATATTTAATTTATGTAGCACCAAGACATCCTTCTGGTGACTACCCTTTTTGCATATCTTATTTGCTTAGCACCGTGCATCTCTCCGGACTACTTTTCATATTAATTTGCGTAGTATCGTGGGTTTTTTTCCGAACTACTTTCTCATAACTGAGTTGCATAGCACCGTGTGTCTTTTCGGTGACTCCTCATATTGATTTGTGTAGTTCTATTCGTCTTTCCGGTGACTCCTCAAATTTAATTTGCGTAGGGTTGTCCCATCATTCCAATCCTACCTATATAATTTCTCTTTTTATTAGGGTCGTGCCATCATTCCGACCTTACCCATATTATTTCTCTTTTTCAAAGGAGTCTTTCCATCAATTCGAACTATCATATATATTTTATAATTTTATTTCTTAGATTGTGACCACTTTTAGCCATCAAATCTAATACTCCGACATATGAGCATATTCCGGTCAATTTTTCATTGACTTTCTTATTTAATATCAACTCATCTATTGATTCCAACACGATCCATATACTTTATACTAGATTTGAGCACTTTGTTGCTCATAAGGAGTTTAGTAGCCTTGTATGTCGATTGTGCAGATCACTCTATGGTGTAGAACAATTTTTCTCAAGCTTGGTTTTGGAAGTTCAACACCAACATTATGCATCAAATTCAGTATTTCATGCGAAGATTAAGCACAATGAGATTCACTGGCATTATGCATCAGATTCAATATTTAATGAGAAGACAAGCACATTGAGATTGACTATCAATTTTGTGAAGTCTGCAAATATCTCACCAAGCCCCTCATCAGTCCCCGTGTTAATTACATTTGTAACAAGCTAGGTACATCAATTGTACGCACTAGCTTGAGGGGGAGTGTTAGAATATGAATAGGTTTATACAGTCCTATTAAAATAAGAATAGGTTTATACAATCCTATTTAGAATAGAATAGGAATAGAAATAGAAATAGGAATAGTAAATAGTATCCTACTTGGTAAAGGATTGTATTCTAGTGTTTATAAATAGAGTCTCAATGTAATAATGTAGACACAACAATAATTCAATAATGGAGTCATCTCTGGATAGGAAGATGATAAATGGAAATTTGCTGAGAGACATGAAGGTTACATTAGCTGAACAAACTATTGTTAAAATAAAATACTCCCTCTGACCCAATTAATGTGAGAACGTTTCACTTGGCACAAAATTTAAGAAAGAAAAGAAGACTTCTAAAATTTGTGGTCTAAAACAAGCCTCAGACATTTAGATAGCTTATTGTTGTGGATGCGAGGAAGTCAATTAATTCAATATTTGATTATATTTCTTAAGTAGATTTATTTATAATTTAAGTAGCTTTATTTATTATTCTAGAATAGGGTTTTAATAGTTTCATTAAGGATTAGGTTAAGCTATAGTTATTAGTATGGAATAGGATTTAGTTCTCCTACTTTCATAAGAATTAGACTTCCTATTGATGTAATATGACTCCTATTTGAAGGGGCTTTTGATGAATAAATCAGTAAGTCATTTTTCAGCAAAAAGAAAGAGAAATCTCTTCCATTCAACTCTAAGATTTCAGTCTCTCTTCAGAGAAGAGTTGAAGAGATCGGAGTTCTCTCTTTTAATAAACTCTAAGGTTTCAGCCTCCCTTTAATGAATCGATCCTTTCCTAAAGATTCATAACACTTATCTCTTTTGGTGTTTGGTTGAAAAGCAGTTCTTGCAAAAGATTGAATAACTTTTCCAAACAAGCTTTTCAAATTTTTGGGACACTGCCTTTCTAGTAATTGAAAAAACATTTTCAGAAACGAGTTCTCAAAATTTTGAAACAATAGCTTCCTGGCTGAGATTCTGAACAAAGTTAGTCAACCAAACAAACGTGGAGAAACTGGAAATGCGGGCTTGATCTGATAAAGAAACAAACGAGGACTCGTGTGTTGAAAAATGAAGAAATAATAAAATTGATTAAATGTAAAAGTGTCATCCTATTCACATTCTATCATATGATTATACCTCTTACAATTCTTTATAACTACATCATATACTTCTATCCTAATTACATATTATTAAGGGATTTCTACAATATCTTCAGATCTGTATACCTTTTGCGGGAAGAATCGCGAAAGCACGGGATGTGCCTTCTCTTCCTTTGGCGTGTTTGGCTGGAACGAAATTAATATATCCCCTTTTTTACCGAAAAAATTAATTATAAAGCAAAGAGAGAGATATTTCCATATTGAATTATTGATAGCTTCAGCCTTAGTGATATAATGATAAATCACATTAGCCCAGACTCTGCCAAGAACCACAATTTGAATGCGTCACATAATGGTGATATTACTTCTGGTAAGGTCTTTAAAACTCACATCTTAAAATGAGACTAAAGTCTACCATGTAGATCAGGTGCCAAAAATGCAGCCAGCTTTACATGTTATATACTTTCTTGCTTTTTAATGGCAAAAACAAGTAACTACTTAGTACTCTGTAACGTATACAGCCATATGACCAAGTGAATGGAACTAAGAAGATAGTATGAAACTTCAGGACACAAAGGAAAAGGTTACTATCACTAGTAGAAGATACGTAAAACTCTCTAACCACCAACAGGAAATAAAATTAATGTCAAAAAACACATTTGCCTGTTATTCTATTTTAATACCAGGAAACAAAAAACATTTGCCTATAGATCTACAAAATATACAAATGTTTCATGAGGTACGAGTTGCGACATGAGGAGGGTCCCAAATTACTTTTCTTCCACTTGGTCCAAAAGAAAAATAGAAAAGTGTACTATTTCAAAGAAATATAGAAACAACTCCTTACCCCGACAGATAGTGCTGTTACTCTGCCACTAGTGGATGCCACATAGAGTTTCTCATGCACCTAAAAAGTGTTTTAAAGAAAAAAAATTAGAAACATAAGAAGAGCATGGTTGCATAAAGAAGGCAGTAAATCTATGCCTGGAGCTGAGATGTTGTAGACTTGGCAAGGATAATTGTTCCAACAAAAGATAAAAATAACATGCAATATATTGTAATCTCCTATCAGATATCTGATAAAAATAAATTTATTGACATGGAAGTCATAAGATATGATGAGGGCAAAAGGGAAAATCATTCTCGCAGATCTCAAGGAAGGTTTTGCTATTGCTAATGCTAATTATCCCTTTAGGAAATGTACAGCCACAAGCCCACAACTTCACATTTTCAAAAATGCCAATTATTTCCAAAAGAAAGGTAAGTCTATCCACAAAGATGGCCATTCAAAACCACCTCATCAAGTGCAGGTGCACCGAATATGCTACCGCCACATTGAATTTTGTAAGCACAGCAGTGACTCTCATAATCAAGGGCATAGAGATTATGGTCATGCGACCCACACCTGCAGTCAATTATATGGAAACAATAGAATGAGTAACAAAGCTGCAGTAAACAAATGCTAATTGTAGCATGATGTCAAGAAACTTGGGAACTCCATCAACAAAAACCAACCACTAAAGCACATGTATTCTATTTATTCTCTTCTACAATATTTAAATTTTGAGTGGGCACTTAATAGAGAAATAAAGACTTCTCTAAAGGAATAAGAGCATCAGTATCAACATGTAAGGCTTCATAGTCTCATCCATATAGGAGCTTGTTTGCAACCATGTTGCATGGGCTCCTACCGTATAGGGATTACGTGGCTATAGTGTTTCATGCAAATCATCGAAATACACTAAAGGGTTGGCTCATAACATCCATAAAGAAAAATAATCACTACATAATAGTCTGCATTATTAATCAAGCTTTCTCTCACCATTTCCAAATCACTAGAGGTGGCAAAATCAAACCCAACCTGCCCAATTACCACCCCTACATATCACACATAAATAGTAACAGCATAATGGCAATATAATGGATAATTTTCTATCATAAAACAAGATGAAACAAGAATACACATATTACCAAAACATAGAAAAGAACACCCTAAAGGTAAGCTATCTTTTTTAGTGTAAGGGTATCCAGTGAAATCATTATAGCATTGTATAAGAAAGATTTCTAACATTTCTAGATTGAAAATGTTTACATATGTAATAATAATTTTTTATTTTGGTGCCACAACATTTTTCTTAAGAAAAGCAAGAAAAAAAAAATTGCGTTATTATGACATCCTTGGTAGAGTTTTATCCAACAATAGCTATTCCGGTAACAAATGAGTGGTGATACTCCAAGAGTATTTTATTATTAGAAAGGAAAAAGTCCAAATATGAACCATAAAACTTTGTGAAATGGTCCAAATTTGCCATCCGTCAATAGGTGGGGCCAAATATACCACGTCATTACAATATTGGTCCAAATATGCCTTTATTTACTGACACATGGGCATTTTTCACAAGGAAAAATGGTCAAATTTTCCCTGAACTATGCAAAATGGTCTATCCAGTTGGACCTTGTCCTTATTGGAAAACAAATTTCTACCATTTGAAGTCGTAGACATATTGTGAGTTTATAGTACGATAAACTCAATGTTAGACGATAAATGCATATGCACTATATAATCAGTGTTATGCACTAAATCTGGTGTTATAGTCAAATTTCATCACAATGTCATTACCGAATAAGGGTGATTTTAAAAAACCTAAAATGAGATAATAGCAATACTTAAGCGTTTAGAAAAGGAAAAAGAAAAAATTGGTAAACAATAATTATTAACAAAGAAAGAAAAAAAAACAGCAGCAAAGATAAGCTATAGCAGACTGTACAGCTTCGCTGGACCACCTTCGACACTGCGTCAGAAAATAAATTGCACCAAATTTCTTCACTTTCTCTTTAGGTTTTCAAGACTAATGGAGCTCTTAGTATTCTAGAACGTCAACAGGTACTGGACTATTCAAAAACATTACCTCAATACTATGTTGCTCGGACTCTTCAAAAATGTCAACGGGTGCGTGTCAGATTCTCCAAAAGTAGTGTATTTTTGGGGAATTCGACACGGGCGCAGCATCCAAAGTGAAGAGTCAACACAACTTAGCCTCAACATGAGCCCTCCATAATTCTAGTAGTCTTTGACAGTTTAAACACTTTCTTAAAGCACCAGGGGCTCTCAGTAATTCTAGGAAGTTAATTGGCGCTTAGACCATTGAACAGTACAAACATGGGCTGACATCAGAAACAACGGAACCCAGCTGGTTCTATTCCCCCAGCTTTCCTGTGATAGACAGTCGCACTCAGTTGCTAATGCAACAAGATGAAATTGGAAGATGAGATCATTACAACATTGTAAGAACACATTACAGATGAGGCATTTCATGATAGATAGAATTAAACGAAATCTCCAGAAAATTTAAGGACATCAAGAAGTCGATATAACCTAATGCGTTGTGCATCCTTTTCCTGTATTTTAATGGTTTTCCCTCCCAAGCCCCCTTCCAAAAGTTGAAACAATGGACAAATATGCACTGACATGCCAAAACCAGAGAAGAAATAGACAAGCTTCAGATATAGAGAAAATTGATAAGTTAAATCAGCCAGTTACGTAAATTTCCTGCATAAAACAACAGTAAATGAAGAAAAGAAATTACCAGATCAAGTGCCTCTTCTTGTCAATGACTGGCTGTGATTTGACCTTAAAATTTCGGAGGTTGACCACAAAAATAAATGTCAAACAACAGAACATGGAAAACTCTAGTAAGCAGGAAAGAAAGCCAATTTCCAGCAGACTATCATGACTACAATCAACTACCTATTTTAATTAATCTTCAACTGATCTACAATCACCACTGGATGATCAAGAGCCACCTCTTGTAAGAACAAAAGAGTCCCAACATATTTTAAGAGGAAAAAGTGCATCTTTGGCACATTAGGTTTTAAAAATTGACCTTCGGCCTAACTCTACCCTGAGAGCTAGCTCTAGAGGCGAGTATTGCCCAAGATAAAATATGGAGACCGGGATATCCACATCCACGGATGGTCATATGGAGCATGGACAATGTATGATGGGGGCCCAACATCGGGTAAACAATGAATTGGGATGAGTTTGGCTTTGAGGGTCTAACTCAACCCCAAATGCTAGCTCTAAAGATGAGGATTGTACAAGACCAATATGAATACCAGGAAATCCACATCCCACCAATGTGGGACTCAACAATAGGTTTCAATGGTATTCACTTAAATACCAATTTTAGTTCACATGACATAGGACTCAAACTAGTGACCGAAGTCATAAGTTCCTCGATCTTGCTAGTTGAACAAGCTCTGGGGGCCTTAATTGTTAACCTTTTAAAGCATTCAAAGGTTGTTTTCACTAATTTATCTTTTATTTCGGGAATACCACTCATAAATTGACATCAAACCTCTAATAATTCAAGCAATCCTCTAAATAGTAAATATAGTAGTAAACCTTAATCCCTTCACACTTCCTGGACATGAAATATTTCAAGGGAAAGAAATACTTTAGGCAATATGGATTCCTGTCGATCCTTCATTAACCTTAGATTTAAGCTTAATTAAAATTATTTGTTATTACTCTAATTTTTATGGTATTTTTCTATAGCTATCAAGAAGTTCAATAGAAAAGGTAATCAAGATACTATAACTTACTGACACAGTAAATCTAATCATACCTCTCCGTGTGTTTGAAAATTCCAACAAGGGATACCATTTGAAAAATTCAGAAAATAGATGTTTCCATCATAGCATCCGACAATAACCTGCAGGTGAAATCCCTTTCAGCTGATGTGAACCTTACAAACTAGAAAACTTTGACAGAAAAAAGTTACCTATAACCTGAGAAAAGTCATCTAGAATCGCTGCAGAACTCTCAACACGCCCTTGTAATTTGATCTCCCACAAAACAAGACCACTGAACACATTTGCAGGGAAGTAGTACAGTCAGAAAAAATTGATTTTTAAGCTGTAAAAGTTGCATAAATATGAGATGGTGTCAAACATTTGGTGGCAAAAAAGGAGTGTCACAATTATTGGCGTAGAGGATGTATGTAACAAGTTAATTACATACGATTTGTATGCACCAGTGCCATACTACTGAAGAATCGTGGTGATCTCACTAGTACAGCAAAGAGCTTTCCACAATGAAACCTACAAGTTTATTCCATGAGTCCATATTCTGATATTCCAATCCAAAGAGGGTTATTTTTGGGTCAAAGCATTGACCAAAAATTGTCTAATAGCATATGTAGACTAATTGGACAGCAAATTCCATCCTCAGCTAAACCAAGTGGATATAGGACTCAAGTGTGAGAAATTTGTCCTTCACACTCTTATATCATATCTTTTCTTATTTTCTCAATCACATTCATCTTAGAAAAACATGAGGCATTACCTTGTTGCATCAATGCAATAGAATTTGTGGGAGTGAGCTCCGATAAGCAGATACACACTTCTTTCTTTAAATACAACTAGTGGTGATGCATCAACGCAAGACTCCATGTAGACCATCCACTGTTCTCGCATGAAACCTCTTTTATCACGTGGAACTTCCCAAGACAGCACCGAGTGGCAATTGTACCCCTCACAACCAGCATCATGCCTTATTTTGTTGCACCGACTGTAAGAACATGAAACCTGTGACGAAGTTGAATTATTCATATCTATTCCATTAGCATCGTTGGGATCAATATACAAATCTGAATCCGTTTTCAACCGTTTAACGGGATAATCACAGGTCAAACTCAAAGCGGTACTGTTATCTACACCAGGCATCCAAGATTTATTAGAAGGAAGCTTGGTTTTTTCTTGCTCTTGCGAGTTCACTTCCACTAAAGCATCAGCTCTAAGTTCACGGCTAGAGGACACTTTTTTATGTTGAATGGCCTTCTGAAGTTTCAATGGAGTTGGAAAAGCATATAAGTCCTTCATATTAATTCCTAGATTATAGGAGACATGAGCTGCTAATAGAGAATTGCCACCCATCTCAAAGAAGTCATCATCAAGGGAGATACTGTCAACAACCATCAGAGCATCAGAAAAAGCCTGTCCAATCAAAGTTAAAGAAAATGTAAGAAAAACACATCACCGTAAGGACACATAATACTGACTAGAGAACAAGTGACTCACGACAATATGACAGCACGTATGCATAACATGATTCATTTTTCAACAACTAACCTTAATAATGATAATGAGTCTATTACTGGTCAACTTACGGGACCGCATGTAATGTTCAAGAGTAACAGTCAACTCCAGTACTATTTAAGGTCTACTATCCACTGGTCCTTTCCCATCGATTAGTTTCATTATTTGTATACAGCTGAGTTACACAACATCATCAAAGCACTCCAGAAGTAGATTTGGGGCATGCTTCAAGAGTAAACTGAAGGCTAGGCCTTTTGGAGTCTACCAGGCATGGCACATGCATGACACGTTCACTGAAGTGTCGCAGTTTGAACCTAGAGCACCTCAAGGCATATAAGAACTCTCTGCCACCCTTTTTTATTGGATAAGATAAATTCCCTCTTCTAGCACCCTTTTCCCAGCGGATAAATCAGCCATTAGATCTCTCCAGCTTCACCATATATTAAACAAACAGCAGGAAAGACTTCAAATTAGCAAAAGAGGATTTACAGCTCATTTCCCCCACGAAAGCAAAAGAAGTAAATTCGGAAAGCATAAGAGAAGAGTAAAATACATCTTTTTTCTTTTTAGAAAGAAACGTAAAAGACGCCTTTTTTGTTTCATCCATTGTTTTGGTGGTAAAGGAAGCATAGACAGTTGGGATCTAGAGAGATATGTGTGGTTAGTCCCTTTGCACATCTTGTATATATTTTGACAAATTCTCGGTGTGATGTAGACAATGGGTAAAAGAACAGGTTTTCTGTGAATATCCAACTTGACCCTCAGGTACTTCTTTATTTTTATTTCTATCTTGGTATTCTTCCAGTTATGAAATTGGGCATTCAGAATCCTTTACATATTACAATTTAAGGACACTTGCCATATTTATGCTTAACAGATACCAACGAAATGAAGTTGTTTTAAAATATAAATAAAGGAATTTCAAAAAATGTGGTACGCAACGCAACATGATGCTATCGAGAGAGTGAAAGCTAGTCTTAGCCAGATAACAAATTATATCCCAGCTACCCATGTTGCAAGCCAGCTGCCTTGTTGTAAGAGTATAAACCAATAACAAAAAAGGAGATCCAGTTAACATGCTAAGTCTATGAAACCCCTATGCGACAGGTTGTATACAAAAGGTAGAGAAGCTTATACAAAAGGTAGTTCTCTAAACAAAGCATTAGCTATACTGACTGAAATGTCATTACTGCACAAAAGTGACAGAAGACACTGATGTGTCAATCTTTTCAATTACTCTTTGGATACACTCTTTTATCAAGCTAACCACCTTTCGTAGAAAAACATCTTGATTATGTGGCACAATTTTTTTCTTCAAACACCGGCTAATAAATTGCTCAAAAAGGGAATAAACTCCCATGAAAAGGGAAGCATATAGTATACCAAATACCAAAAACAACCTAACAACTGTTACCCACTTATATATGCAGCTATGAACTCTTAAGTCTACAAGTAATTTTCCTTCATATAGTGTGTGGTTTCACAGAATGCATGATCCAAATTAGGGCAACGCTTAAATAGATCTTATTATATTTAACCAAAAAAATCACATTCATGGGAATACTTTGTACTGAATGAAAATCGAAGTAAAGATTGTTGCTATTCCCATTTCATAACAGAGTCACAACCCTTAATCAAACTGAAGTCTAGTAAAATACCTTTTGTATAACATTAATGAGATCGACATCTTGAGTTTCTTCAATCGCCATATGGTTACCTGCCTCAGATGCTGCAAAAGTGGCCAACATCTTGTAATCCACTTTCCCTGAAGAAGTCATAGGAAAAGATTCAACAAAATAGAAACGAGTAGGAATCATAGTTGGGGGAAGTTTGCTGGCCATCCAGCATCTAATTGTGGACCTGAAGACCTCAAGATTGATTTCCTTTTGCTTGAGCAGTAAATATGCTTCAAGAAATAAAATATCTCCTTGAACGCAACGAGAAACCACAGCAGAATCAGCTACTTCTTGGTGTTCCCTCAGAACGCTTTCAACCTCCTCTAAGGCAATACGGTGCCCGCAGATCTTTACAGTGCGGTCTCTTCTCCCAATATAAACCAGGTTTCCATCCGAAAGCTTTCTGCCGAAATCCCCGGTTCTAAAGTAAACTTCATTTTCATCGTTCTTGCCATCAATTATTTCCTGATGTAATTCCACGTTATCCAATGGCAAAATAGAAGGATGACTAAAGTATCCAGAAGCAACACAACTTCCACCAACACATATCTCTCCCTCATCAGGAGAATTTTCTCCAATAAGAACCGCTTCACAGTTGTCAATGGGAATGCCTATTGGAACACTGCCCAGAGCATCTTGCTCCAACATTGTGGGCAACCACTTGCAGTCGAAATATGTGCAGTCACCGGAAACCTATTTCATACATCAAAAATATTAATACGACTACAGAGAAGATAGTGAGTTCAAGTGATAGGTGACGTAAGCTACCTCTTTTTCTTAAGAGCGATCTTAAATTTGTATCAAGGTTGTTACCATTGCTTTTTAAATTGATAAAATTAAAGCTTGGTATGTTCTCCTTTTATCAATAAGGAAAATCAAGCTTGCTATGTCGTTACAAGCTATTCCCAAATAACCATCACCGCAGAAGTCATGAACCAAGATTGAATTTAGATTCCCCCTTCAAGAAGTGGTTGCATCACAACCACCCACTCGTTGAGGAACTGGTGTCCAGTAAGAGAACAGAAGTTATGTCATATAATAACATAAAGGAAAATGTATGTGCTTTGTGCATCAACTCTTTCTTATTATGTGCCTATTTATACAAGCAGATACCAGGAGTTACTGTTTTCAGGCACTACAATTACTGGAATCGTTATGTGTAAACTTCAATCAGCTGTAAACAAGCCAACTGCGCATATCTATGGTTGGAGGAAAACTAAATAAAGCTGGAAATTTCAAGGTCTCCAGGCTCTTCCCATGTGTTCCCAAAACCATCCTCTGTAACCTCCTTTTATAGCATGGATCCCCCCGCCCCTCTGCTAATGAATCCACCCCCATGATCCAGATGAGGTTCGGGGAAGTGGTTGCAGTAGCTGATAGTGACATTGTAGAGGGGCAATTCAACAAAGGGGAACTAAATCAGAGTGGCTATATCATTTCAATTCAACTTAGTTTACCGTATGACCAAAAGGAGAGTACTAGCTCAAATCACAGATATTCTTTATGAGAGGTAAAAAAAAAAAATCAATCAGTATGGAAAATCTCCAATATACACGACGTATACCAAAAAGTAGAGAGCCAGCATTAAATATGCACGGATTACGGTCACAAACACTAAAATTTGAATTTAAGCTTAAAATTCAATAACGAACATAAGTACCCCTTATTTCAACTCCAGACTAAAGTGATTTTATTGAGTACAAAAGTTGGTACAAATAAAAGGGTGAAGAAAATCAGCATCTTGTTTGATATGAGCAAGCATGACTCAAAGTTTCTCTTTTCAAGTGAATTATTATAACTACCAGAACACAAGTGACCAAAAAGTAACTCACAGCGATGGACATGGAGTCGTTTTTCCTTCCAAGTTATTCAATATTATAAGTTGTAAGGATATAATTAACCCAAAAATAAATCACACAGACAGAAATCTACCTCTGTGCTTCCATATATATTAAGAATAGAAATCTGGGGTAGCAACTTGACCAGCATCTTCCACAGAGAAATATCGAAAATTTCACCACTTAGCACTAGAAGTTTTAAGGAGATCTGAGCTGTAGGATAATGCATGCTATGCAGAGCAGGAAGAATCGCCCTTATAAGAGATGGAACTGCCACGAGCCTGCTAATAGAATATTCCTGAAGATAAATGATGGAAAAAATAATGGAATTTTTTAAAGATGTGATGCTTTCATAGTATAGAAAAAGAACAAGAAAAGGGGAAAGGTCCAAATTCCCCCCCCCCCCTACTCTATCTGAAATTTTCATCCTCCGTCATACCTTGGGTCCATTCACACCCTTGTTAGAAAATCGTCTCGTATTTCCCCTTGACATTAAGGGAGCTCTAGCATGAAATGGGTGGACACTAGGTGTCTAGATACTTCGAGAAAAAGGTCCAAATTTACCCCTTCCGACTATGTTTTCAATTGAGTAAAAGTTGGAGCGACATTAGGGGTCCAGAAAAAAACAAAACTTTTCACCAGGGTAGGGGTAACATTAAACCCAAAGTATAACTGAGGGTAAAGTTGCTCAATTTTAAATAATTATAAAGACTAAGCTGACCCTTTTCCCTAATGAGTATATATATGGCAAAATTGTCCTCTGCATCAAGGAGAAAGAAAGGTGGCTCAATTTTCAGTTTGCAAAAGATAAATCAGTGACCAGCCAGAGAAGAGATTCAAGATCCAAGGCAGGCAGAATAAATGCAAAAGAGAAGAGTAAAGATTCACAACCAAGACCAGAGCCTGTTATAGAACAACCAGAAATCCATCCAATGAAGGTAGCTTAATTTTTTACAGTAAAACACACTATCGGTGTCCAGAAAACAACAAAGAATAGTCACAAATCTTTTTTCTTGCAATATTTGAAAATTTTCTAATCATGGATTCATAAAGTGAACATTACCCACTTGGACTTCATGCAATTATTACCAATAACAGTAATTTAGATTATATAATACCAAAATTGAAAGAAATTACGAGTTGTACAAGCACCCCTCCCCGACTCAAGTGTGTGTGTATGAGGGAGAGAGCGTGATAGTTTTTGTCCAGTAGTATTTCAGCTTATTGCAGAATTTACAACCAACCAATACAGAAGCTATGGTAAAAATAAATGGAGGAACTCATGCAAATACTAGATATAGAAGTCAAAAAAATTGTAGAGGAAGTTAATTGATCACTGAAAGCAGTGACATGGATGTTGAAGCCCGTATTCATTTGCTCAGATATAGATTCTACTAGATCAACAAGCACCCAATACTCTCAAGAGTCGAGACCCTTCCATCCGGCAGCACCTGAGCGAAAATACTTGCTATATGTTTGTAATCGCTAGAATAAGCAACTGGTTAATGGATAGGAAAGCCCCTACTGTTGTTGGCAACCAAATGAACAAAAAACTCACACCCTTTGAAATGCACTGCCAAGTAACAAGAAATTCAAAGGGTGAATAAACCGTTCAGATATACCTGTAAGAGATTGACTACACAAAATATATTGTCCTTCAGCTGATTGAAAGGAGGTATGATCAATGTACAATTAGCAAGTATAGCTCCTAAAAATTCTTGCAAATGGTCAATGAAGCTTATGGATGTTTTGAAAAGAAGGATTTCTTCTTTTTGAAAGGGAAATGATCCTTGCATCCACAAGAAGCGGTTCAGAAGACCTGCAAGTGTATGATAAAATAAATTGAACTAATGCCTAAGTAATACTGAACGATAAAAGCATAGTTTGTACAGCGACAATATAAACTGGTGAGAAATGGTTAAACATTCTCAAGGATGTACAACTCACCTACTTCAGTACCACATACCCCCTTGGGTATTCCAGTGGATCCAGATGTGTACATCAAGTAGCAGAATGATCTCAACCTTTCACTTTCACAAGGCCAGGCTAACAATGAGTCAGATTTTTTTCGGATGACATCCTCTATTGACATATAAAAAAGGGGAGAACTGCCTTTATGAATGAGCCATCGTAATTTATCAAGCTGGTGACAAGGTCTGTCAACTGAAGATTCATAGCCCACAATAAGATCAGCTTTTGAAGAAGATATTACCGATAATATCCTTTCGTTTGGCCATGATGGATCTAACGGCATAAATGCTTCTCCGCACCTCAAAACCGATAAAACAGAAACAATGTACTCAACTGAAGGTTCCATATATATACCAACTACTCTTGGGATATATGTTTTATGGAACTGTGTATACTGCTGTAAACCTTGATCAGAAGACCCCACAAGTAACTGGTCCTTGGAACTGCAGTCGTTTGCAGTTTGATGCATATTAACTACTAGCCATGAAAAGATGCAATGCCTAATTAGTTTACTCACAAAGCAATCAACAACATCCGGAAGGATTCTATAGTTAACCATAGAAAACCAAAACTATCAAGGAAATGGATATAGCCTATAGAAATCCAAAAAAATTCAAAAAACTACCGCTGCAACATGCACAAGATATAAAAAAATTCAAGAAACCACTGCTACAACACGTACAAGATATCAAATATCCAAGAAACCACTGCTACAACAGGCACAAGACACAAAATATTCAAGAAACCACTGCTACAACACGCACAACATATAAAAATTCAAGAATACAACACCCACAATATATTCACATTCACCTGTACGTCGAGCCCTCGAGTGTAGGAAAGGTAACAATTAAGCAAGACATTCTCCGAACTAGACAAGATACATATGTTCACAAATTACTACAGAAAGAAGAATCTTGGTTTACCCCATAAATAAAGGAAAGAAAACTTAATCTTAATTCAGTAAAACCGTAGTTAATATCAGTAACTTAGACACACATTAACACCATATTTTCTTCATCATACCGCTAATTCATAATACACCATTTAAAATCACAAATTTCAGTTACCTGCAGAGGGTTTTACTAGATTGGGGTCATCACCACCATCAAGAATGCATCGGAGCCGTGAACTAAGAGAATCAACGGCGGACAATATCTCGGAAAACGTGAAGCACTGATCACCTTCGTATATTGGGGGATTAACCGACTTCATTTTAGAAGAAACAAACTCTTGAAACATCTCCCTGGTATCTTGGTCGCCATTTTCACTGCAAGAAAGTCGAAATTCTTTGGCAATTTTGAAACCCCCACAAGCTTGAATGACTGCAATTTTGTTGGGGTTGTTCGTAGCAACTTTATACAAGTCATGAGATATACAACAAGTAGAAAGCTTATTGTGTAAAACCATCTCCGAGGAACAAATTTCGTTTTCTTGGAGAAATCAAGAATGAAGAACAGTGTTATTATATATATGTGTATATATTTGGAAAATGTTGGGGAAAAGACGCGTAATTTGTTTAATGTACAAATTGGTACATCTACTTACACGATTTTGCAAAGTCGGTCTCTGTACTTACTAAATGTTATACTTACACACACATACTCTCACCATTTTATATTAATTGAATTTTTGACATTTTTTAAATTAACTTAATTATTCAATTTTCAATACTATTTTCACAATATTCTTTCAATTTTACTCTTTATTAATTAGTATTGAATTAGTTATTCATTAATATTTAGTTATTTTAATCATAAATTTGACAATAATTAATAAGAGTAAAAATAGAAAGTTGCGCATAATTTATACCTTAATTTTCTTTTCTTAAAGAGTGTGACACACCTCAACAATTTAATTAATATAAAATTGAATGAGTATTTGTTTTATATATATATATATATATATATATATATATATATATATATATTCTAAATCCACTAAATTTTCATAGTCCCTCAAAATTTGAATGGGTATTCATATAACATATAAATCATATCATATATTTATAGAACAGAGAACTTTAAGTCTGCCTACATAGTGTTACCACAAGTTTAAAAAATTTAAAATTTATTTATTTTTAGAAATATTCTAATCCTTTAATTAAAAGATGTAAATTTTATGAAAAGTTATGATTTTCATGAAAAATTGTAATTTTTATGAAGAGTTGTAACTTTTATGAAAAATTAAAGTCCGGAGCCTAAAGGGTGAAAAATGTTAACAAAATTTCCAAAACGGTATATGAAATTTCTTTTTAACCAAAACGGCAAAATCGCTTACGAAGTAGCGATTTTTTTCGCCGGTAAAAGCATACGTTTAAACTTTTTTTTATTTTTGCTTCTTTTTTAAAAAAAAAAAATCAAATCGCTACCAAGGGAGCGATTTTTAATTAAATTTTTTATTTATTTTTTAAAATCAAATTGCTAAAAAAAATTGATTTTAAATCGCTGCCGCAGCGATTTGATTTTAAAAAATTAAAAAAAAAGAATTTAGTTAAAAATCGCTGGCTTAAAAAAAATAAAAATAAAAATTGATTTAAACTTTTTAAAAAAAAAGCAAAAAAAAATTTTAAAAAAAATTTAGACATAAGTCGCTGCTGAGGCAGCGACATATTAAAAAAAAATTAAAAAATGTTATTTTGAAAATCGCTCCCTTGGGAGCGATTTTGTTTTAAAACTTTTATTTAAAAAATACAAATTTAACAAATCGCTGCTATAGCAGCGACTTAGCTTTTTTCGGCGGACAAAATCGCTAATCTGTCAGCGATTTTGCCGTTTTGGTTATAAAAAAAAATTATATACCGTTTTGAAATTTTTGTTAACATTTTTCACCCTTTAGTCTACGGACTCTGAAAAATTGTATCTTTTTTGAAAGAAGAATTGTAACATTTCCTATAAGGTATAGTTAACATTGAATCACATTACCCTTTATTGTCTACAAATAGAGCAATTTCCGAAACAATGAAAGTTTTGAATTTCTTTTTCTTCTGCACAACGAAATATTCGTTCACTTTGCTCCTATATAGTGACTAACGTCAATGTTTTTGTATCAATATACTTGTGAATATTATAGAATCGTTGGATACTGAAGGGGTATAATTTCCTTAAGGAGACACAGTACATTTAGTAGGCTTAATTTTTTTCTTCATGTTTCATTCTATGGTTATAAATCTTGGTATACTCTTTTACAATCATTAACTTCTATTTATGATATTAATAGTTATTTTTGAGTACATGTTTTAAATTTTGTTATTTATCTTTCTATAAAGTATTTGTTAGTACAAATAAAAATTATTTATTTATTAAAAAAATTAATGTCTCATGTGGATGTTCATCTGATTTCCTAAAAATATCAAATAGCAACAGTAGGCAAAAGGACAAATTATAAAATCAAATTAAAGATAGATTGATTGAAGGATAAATGATAAGATGCTCTAATTATCATTTTTCTTTACATTATTAATGTTTGTTAATATGTAATCTTATATGTAAGACAATTCATTGTTTTAATTTTAATGACGGATAGATTTTAAGTATTATTTTATAAATTTTGTTATATTAAATTTTTGAATAATTTTATTAGTATTTATTTATATATAAAAAGTTATTCGCGATTAATTTGGTTCAATTTTTTTATGAAATAAAAAAGAATACTTTAATTTCAGTGGGCTTATAAATCTATATTATTCAAAACAATAATTTTACTTTAAAACTTAATAGTAAATTCGATTACATAAGTATAATTCATCTGATTTAGTTAGATTAATTTGATAAAACACTTTTTCATGTATTATAAGGAACATATCTATTATGGTCTCTCTAATTAATTAATCAATCCTCTTTAATTTTTCAACGTAAAGATCTCTAAAACACACAAAAATCAGAAATAGAATATGCTTAAATATAGATACACGTATAATTAAGATCATCGAGCTTCTAATTTATGAGACTTTCTTAGGTCGAAATGGGGTAAGGGAGGTTAGTAGATTAGCTTACCAACTGCACTTATATATCCCTCTAAATAATCTTGATTAGGTAATCTTAAACTTAATTAAGGAGTTTTGATATCTATAAAGAAAAGGCTACATTGAACTAGTAATCAAATACTATAATATTGCACATAAATAAGCATTGGTAATTAGTATGAATTATGATGGGGTGATGCTTGTTAATTATATGGTCTAAACCATATGAAATCATTTGGTACTATAATCCCTTCCAACTTGGTACTACTATTTATCCCAACCTTTCGGGTGAAATAAATTAGTTCAGAAGTTAAAATCACGCGACTATAATTCTGGATAATTTAATCTACGAACCAAACGATCCAAATAATGCTTAGAACACTATAGTGGGGGCATGTTTTTTATGACTCTTGGTGACAAATTTGTTCTTACTAGTCACAATATGAAAGATCTATAGCTTGAACAATCTGTAATAGGAAAAAACAAATATATTTGACATAGTTCTAAAAACAAAACTCAAAACTTTAACTAGAAATAAACTTCATTGAATTTCATGTGTTGGTATACTTGAAGAATTTACATAGTTTCAACCAAGACTTACAATGTGTTTCAAGAAAATGTGAATCTTCCTGTGGAGACAGATCTGTTCATTGAAACAGGATTGCACACAAAAAGATGTTGTTGTCTTGAAAATGCACCTAAAGAGGTTGATCTTCTGAATTCATTTCCAATAATGTTATTGCCACTGAATTCAGCATTCTCCCCTGAGTTGTTCTTTGTTGAAACATCATCATCACAAACAATGGTCACTACAACCTCATCGCGATCTAGTACTCGTTCGTGATCATGATCATGATCATGATCATGATCTACTACAAAGATCAAGTCATTTTGTCTTTGAAATTGAAGAGCATTTATGGTCATTGGAGAAGGAATAGGAGGAGGCAATGACGGCGGACTACTAGTAGGAGCAGTAGGAGATACTACATTAGCTCTACAAAGAGGGCAATTTGGATGAGATTTCAACCAAGTATCAATACAGGGGAGATGAAAAGCATGGCTACATTTAGGCAAAAGCCTAAGATTCTCATCTTCTTGAAACTCACTTAAACAAACAGCACATTCAGTGTCTTCAACCAATCCTTCACCTTTCTTGAACTTACACACTGTGATAGCCTTGATTGTAGACTCATCCAATCCAGCAACAGTAGCAAGTTGCCACTGATCTTGAGGCGTCTCGTTTCGATTAGCTTCCAACTCTGTTGCATCATCTCTGCTCCTCCTCCTCCTACAATACTTAGTAATGATGGTATAGTAACTAACAAGAAGGAAAGCACTTGCCAAGATACCGATGATCGCTATGATGAGAGGGGAGAAAGCTGTGGCTGAATCATCTGATGCATCTTCATCATCAGGAGGAGGAGGAGGTAAAAGAAAGTAACACCATTGTGGACAATAAACACTACAAATCCCTTGTGAACAATCTTTATAACTATCATAAGGTGCCCATGGATTAGTATTTCCAATAGACCCCATGTTAAAAAAAAACTTTGCACTATAAGACTGACTAACTACTAACACTTAGAATCAAGAAAGGTTCCATTTTTCTCTAACTAAGAGAGCAAAAGAAAGAACCCCATCAAGTTTTTTGCTTTGTTTATGCTCTTTTGTTGTTGTTGGGAAGGAGTGTATACTAAGGGGGCTTAGATGGAAAGGGAAGCAAAGTAGGTGAAGTTGAGGTGTCAATTCAGAATTCAGATTCTTTCAACTTTTGGTAATTCCCTTTAAGTTCCCTATAAGCTCATCTTGTTTCTTTGAATTTCTTGATTTTAGTAAAGACTTTTAGTTTTTAAAAATAAGAGATGATTGTTAGTTGAACAATAATATACAAGTTAGTTGGGGCTCTCAAATAGGATAAGAGATATGTGCAGGGCATATATCTGCAAATCAAAAATATCAATTCACTATTGTTTTGTCCACTAAAGAAAGTCACCCAAATATTACAATGATACATAAATATGTCATTTATCTTGGTTTCAACTGATATTTACGTCCTTCAATTTTGAGCGATCACAAGTAGACTTAAGCTTGTATAAAAGACACATTTATCCTATATGTCATCCTACATGACAATTTTGTATTTACATGTTCAATTTTATATAAGTTTAAGTGTCTAGTGCACACCAAAAAATGGAGGATATAGATAGATGTCAACTGAAATCAAGTTAAATGACATATTTATGTATTATGCTTATTACAAAACATACAAAAATAGTCCAATTCTAATCGATAACTCCAGGCTTAGTTTCTAGTGAAAAACTGAAATCCTATCTCATAGAATGAAATTCAGCTTTTGACTATATATCTCGAAGGTTCATGATTTAAATCTCATCAATAATATTTTAATTTTCTCCCATTCATATCCCTCCCGGCCATAAAAGAAAAGAACTAAAAAGGAGGAACAATTTAGAAATTTTAATAGAATACATACATAGCTTAAAGCACAAGGTACAACACCTATAATGCACATGTATTGTATGACATAAGAGAGACATTAGTGTATGTATTATAGTTTGATCTATTTTTGGATCTTGGGTTATTTAGGAAAAGCAACTGAATATAACCTGAGTTGTAAAAAGAAATTAATTGTTAAATTTTGGTTTATATTTCTAAATCTAAGTTTGTTACACCTTCCAAGAGTTTTAGTTGACCAATGAATATTAAAAGAAACCTAACTTGTAGCTTACAAAAGTTGTAATATTTTATATAAAAAAATATTATAGATGTTGCTTTCCTAGGCAAAAGAAAAAAAAATAGTATCTACTACATTCCAAAAGGAAAATAGAAAAGCAAACTGAGATTTACTCCTTGTATTTAAATAAAATTGTATTAATTAATTGTAATGAAATAATAATAAATTAGCATGATAAGAAATATTAACATGGTATAATTTTATTTATCACAATTACGTGATAACATTCTCAACAAAAAAAATATATTGTATACATACGTTAAAATTAAATTGACGTAAATATTAGCTGCGGATAATAATCACTTACTTTAGGTTTGCTAGCTTGGCAAATTGTGATATACATATAAAGTCATGGGGCTACCAAATAAAAAAATAAAATAAAAAAGTAACTGTAAAACGAATAAGAAAATATTCCAATATAGTTTTCAACGAATATAATGATGGAAGAAAAAAGATTCTTGAAGACAATGAGAATATTAAGGGTTTGCATTTATAGCTATTTACGATTTGTTTCTTGCAAGGTCCCTTCTTTCTCTTTTTCCTTTTTCGCTTTTAGCTTGTTTTGAACTTTTAAAATTGAAATAAATCTAATAGGAAATTATAAAATTTTGATGATATTTTTTATTTAATAAATAATGAGTCTATTTTAAAATCGTTCGTTGTGTATTTATTCGGATCGAGTATATCAATAGGAAACACATGAGGATAAATTAGAATTTTTTTGATAAAATGCATATATGTTACCTTAGAACAGTCTAAATACACGTAAATTAGACAAAAAACTTGCGTGCACTATGTATATATACATTTTAGTGTATATAGTCATACATAACAATTTATAAGTATACATATTATTTATAAGTTGTACAAATAGAAACATGTATATATATTAGACGTTTTCTTATCATCATTAAAATTTTAGCGAGATCAATACGGATTCAGTTATATCTAGATATATCAGTAATTACATTTTAGTGAAGAATCACTAGTATTATATAACCAAAAAAAAAAAGAATTATCCGTGCATAAGATGTAGAAGTCATATTTTTAGTGCGCTTGTACGTAATCATGTTATTGCATTACTGATATTTTTTCATCTCTCAATTTGAGCTTATCAATTTGTGGGTCATATACTAATCCTCCAATTAAGGATGAAGACATATTTATAACGTAACTTAATGCATAACCCTTATTTTCTAGTATTCTGTTATTTGTCGTATAGTTTGTATTCTAAAGGCATGTATATATATATATATATGTTATCACAAGAAAATTGATAGACATGAGAAGCTTTGGGTGTTTTCTTTTATCTTTATATAAAGTTGGAATTAATTCAAAAATATAAAACTTTACCTTGTCGTAAGATTTGATTTCTCAAATGGTCACTGAACTAATAGTTGTTATCTCATATATAAAATTATTCTTATTTTTTTTAAAAAATATATTTTTTAACACAGTAAAAAGATAACTCTCTGAGATAATAGCTACTTTACGTGAGTGATCGTATCACATATAAAAAATATGTATCTTAATTCTAATTCATCTTTTCGGAGGTTGACTCGAAATAATCATAAGTAAGAAATGTTTGCTTTATTAGTTTCATGACATGACAGTCATGCAACTAGTACAAACGTAAATCATATTATTTGGACAATGATTTGTAGGTACACCTAATCCTCCATCTAGAAAGTTTATCTAATATTTGTTAATTAAACTTCAAATTAATTAAATCGTACGTCCTAGATCAATATTCTTGCACGTTTCGTGCATCATTCAGCCAAAGAATTGACATCATATTTAATTTGCTTTTCTTAAATGTAAGTTGTGATTAGGGTTTTAAAATTACTTTTAACTTAACCTACATAAGTATAATATTATAAAGTATAAGATCAAATATTTACTTTAATGACTCATTATTGATGGGCCAACGTGCAAGACGCATTTGAGACAATACGTCTTACTTATTGGCTTTATTTAGTCAAAAAAGAAAAAGAACCCCCCCCCCAACCCCAACCCCATACCCACAAAAATAAAAAAAAATTATATACCTATACCTATTCGATCTATTGGATGTTTGAGTGTGAACTCACGTATTGATAACTGGAAAAAAATATGTATTGTCGTGAAAATATTTTTAATGACATGAAATCTTTTGAAAGAAAAAAAAAAAACGCGCGAATTTAATGTAGAATATATAATATCTCAATATTAATTAATAAAAATATATTTTGTGGAGAACCGAAGACGATGGGCACATATTTTTAACTTAATAAGAATAAGAATAAGAATAACAATATGTTTGTTTATGTCTTTGGGACCTCCAAAAAACTCTAAGGTGCTTTATCAATCTTGAATGAAGCTAACTCGTGAGTGTACTAAACGTTCAATTTCTAGATCAAACTAAATGCATGCATGATGTTGTCTTAAATCAAGTTAGGTATACTCAGCGTATCGATCGGTTTGATTCGATTTTGAAGTTTATCGGTTTGGTTTATTAGTTATCGTTTGTAGAGATGTTAAACCGTTATCTAATCATTAAGATATTGACTTATTGATTATTGATTTATCGATTTTTTATCGTTATCGGTTCAGTTGACAATTTAACCGTTAAGATTTGACACAAAAAAATACATTAAAATTAATTTAGAATCAAGTTGACAAATCAAATGAACCATGCACATGAGTTCACAAGTTACATCTTGATCAAAATACATTATAGCATAACCAAGTGTGTTTGAGATAATCAGAAACAAAAATAGAAAACCAAACTCTAAGAGCCTGTTTGGATAGGCTTAAAAGCTGGTCAAACTGACTTTAAGTCAGTTTTTGAGTTATTAGAGTGTTTGACAAATATCAAAGTAACTTATTTTAAGTCAAAAATGACTTATTTTAAGCCAAAAGCTAAAAACTAAGTGAGGTTTTTTTTTTTCCAACTTAAAAGTCATGTTATGTTGATCGCGTATATTACATTTTTACCCTTAATTCTTTTATTATTATTATTATTATTATTATTATTTACTACTACTATTATTATTATTATTTTATGATTATTATTATTATTATAATTATAATTATAATTATTAGTATAATTAATATTTTATTATTATTTTATTATTATAATAATAATTATTTATTTTATTATTCTTTATTATTATTATTATTATTATATTATATTTTTTTTTTTTTTATTTTATTGTTATTTATTATTATTGTTATTATTATCATATTATAATTATTATTTTCATATTATTTTATTATTATATATTATTATTATTTATTATTATTATTATCATTATTATTAATATTTTATATATAATTATTATTACTATTTAATTGATTTTTATTATCATTATTATTATTATTATATATTATCATTGTTATTATTATTATAATAATTATTAGTAGTAGTATTATATTATTATTATAATAATAATAATAATTATTCTTATTCTTATTCTTATTCTTATTATATTCATATTGTTTTATTATTATTATTTATATTTAATTTTTTTTATTTTATTTTATTATTATTTTTATTATTATTATTATATATTATTATTATTATTAATAATAATATTTTATTATTTTTTATTATTATTATTTATTTTATTATTATTTATTATTATTATATATTATTATTATTATATATTATTATTATATATTATATATTATATATATATTATATATTATTATTATTATTATTATTATTTTCATATTATTTAATTATTATTATTATTATTTATTATTATTATTATATATTATTATTATATATTATATAGTATTATTATTATTAAATTAATCAACTTTTATTATGTTAACAGTTTTTAAGGGTATTTCAGACATTTTGATTAAAAAAAGTGTTTACCATCACTTATTTGCCAAACACATCAATAACTTTTTTTTTTAACTTCAGCACTCCAAACACATAACTATTTGTTTTAAAAATAAGTTTCAGCACTTTCAAAAGTACTTTTTAAAAGCTACATTTTTTAAGTCAATTCAAACGAGCTCTAAGTCAAAGACTTTATTTATAATATGATATAAATATAATTATTTAATTTACTATTGGGTGATTGGTTAACCCGTTAAGAAAAAACCTCAAGCCGTTAAGAACCGATAACCCGATAAGAAAAAATCAAAACTGTTATTAAAACCGCTAAATCAATAACCCAATATTGATGAACCAATAACTTTTTTCGATTTAGGCTTTCGATTTTTAACAATTCTACCTTGTTTGGTCCTAACATCTATTGTTAATGACGTGAGATTAATATATATACATATATCAATAAAAGCTAGCATGTATGCATAAAAAATCATTATTTTTCCAATTTAAGAAAATAAAAAATGGTTTAAACCTCATATATAATAAAACAAAATTTAGTAATATCACTCGAAACGATTTTTTTTTAATTTCATAGATAAATTTCATTTGCTTCTCATGAAAATAAGTAAATAAATAATTTTTTTTTTATAAAAAAATTCTGTTGATAAATTAAATATGGCAAGAAAACTCCTTAGCCTTATAAATGACTACCTTCAAAGAGGAGAACAATGTATTCTACAAATTGAGTTGACAATCAAATTGTCATGCCTCATCAAGATATAACCCAAAAATGTTTGAGATTTTGATTATTAACTTAGCTCATTTTATTTGTCATGATATTCGTTAATAATCATTTTGATTTGAACTTGTTTTTGTAAATTATATTTAATTTCTTAGTCTTTATTTCACACAATAATTAATTCTAATGCATAATTATTTTCTCTAACAACACCAATATCATTATTATCCATTGTTTTATAATATATTGTATTGTACTGTACTATATTGTGTAGTAGATACAATGTTTTATTAAACTATATTATTTGTTGTTGTTTAATAACATTTTGATTGTTTGATTTGGTAATAGTACTGCATTGTAATTTACAAATTTACTATAATATTTTTAATTATTCTAGGGTATGAGTTTTGACTAAATTTAATTAACTAAGGTAAAGGGTAAAATAATATTTTTAAATATTATGTAAGATATAATTAAAAAAAGAAATTAAGTAATAATGGTAACACACCAAATCGGTTGTTCCATAAAATAAGGGTTTTCACTGTTACGGAACAATTAAATTTAACAATACAATATAATAAATTTTAAATAAAAATCAAAACAAACATTGTAGATACAGTAATGATACAATATAATATAATATGTAACAATGATACAAACATAGTGTTAGAAAATTGAGATAATTTTTTTTTTTTTTTGAAAATAATGAGAGAGTCATCTCACAAATAAAATTGTCCCAAAAACTATTTGGAACATAACTCAAAACATGCCCTAAGAAATCGACCTTGTTATCAGCGGCTCGAACTTCCCCAAATCCCACTCCCAACTGATATACTAAAAAGTTGAACAAAAATTTCAGTTGAGCAATAATCAATGGCAGCAAATTTTGGATCCCTTCCATTTTACTCTTTGATTCAATTGAGTATTTAAAGAGGGAAGTATTAGGGAAAGTGGAAGAATGTCTCAGCAAAACAGCAACAACAGTAGCAATAATATACCAGTCAGCGAAGTTTATTGGACTCTGGTTGCCAAAGCTGACAAGAAGTTCTCAAAAATTCGAGATTTGCCTTACTACCAACGTAACAGGTCTAACACTTGACCCCAATTTTTTCAATTTTTCTCATAATTTTGATGATCTTGAAGAACCCATATGGGCGTTTTTGTTTATTGTTGATGATAATGATTGCTGTATACTGTGACATGCTTGAATGGATTGTATAATTTTGGGGATTTCAACGGGGAAGAATGAAATAACCCCCTTTTAAATCATCAACCTTGAATATGAGTAAATAATGATGCTAAATGAATAAGTTGGGAGTAATTTCTATCATTTAGTGTATTAGCTTCAAGATGATTAGAGCCCTATTTAACTTAAAAAATGATTTTTTATTGGAAAACATTGTAGGTGGTAATTTTCGATTTTGGTGTTTGGTTGGACATATAAATGTGACACAGAATAGTGATGGTGTTTAGTGATAATTAGATCTAGTGAAGAGGAAAATAATGGTTACAGGTTGATTAGGAGTGAGAGCATATGGAGCACAAGTGCAATGGAATTTCACTTAAGAGTATAGGGTGTTTGTTCTTAAGGAAAAAAATTCCAATACTTCAGTGACTCATCTAATTTTTTATTTTTTTTTTGCAACCAAGTCCAGGAAATAATTTATCATGGAAAACATTTTACGTTATAGAAACAAGGACTAGCCGTAGATGATTTTCGTGTTTCTATCCTCTGCAATTTAAATGTTTCTACTTTGATTCGTATAAAGAATGTTGTGTCTTTGACAGTCTTTAATTTGGGTGGTTCTGTAATATAAGGTATGATACATACTTCTACAAGGTTTTCAAGGTATACACACAATTATGGAAGTTTCAACAAGAGAATCGACAGAAATTGGTGGAAGCTGGTCTAAAGAGATGGGAGATTGGGGATATTGCATCTAGAATTGGTCAGCTTTATTTTGGCCAGTACATGAGGACAAGTGAGGCCAGCTATTTATCTGAGTCGTATATCTTTTATGAGGCAGTGTTGACTAGGGAGTACTTTAAAGATGGGATGTTTCAGGATGTTAATCTTTCCAACAAGCAACTTCGTTTTCTTGCTCGGTTTATGACAGTTTGTTTGGTTTTGAATCGGCATGATATGGTTTTTCAATTGGTAAATCAGCTGAAAATGTTGCTTGATGAATGCAAGAGGGCGTTCCAGGTCAGTGACCATGATTCTTAATTGTTTTGTGCACAAGCTCATACGTACTGTTCCACTACATGTAATATTTTGGTTTGCCATACTTGTATGAAAAGTTGCTAGGAGAACTGGAGGAGGCACCATGCGTAGCATGTCAAAGTCAAATGTTCAATTATCTTTATAATTTGGACCTCTGTTCACATATGTATATAATTTTTTTTTTCTATTTTTTTTTACTTTGTGCCTTCAACAAAAATATGTGGCGTTTCAGGTCTAAAACGTAGGATCTGTTCTCTTGCCATGGGAAGTGGCTGCTGTTATGAGATTTAGATGAAACCATCAGCTTTTATCATGTGACGTGTTTTTTTTTTAAAGGAGTAACCTGGCTTCTTTGAAGTGGCAAGAGTAGCTTTGTATAGATGATATAGATCAGATTATAGATTTGAGAGGAAATCTGTAATTATCCCTTTTTGGAGGTAGTTTGCATACCCTTAATGCTGAAGAATTCAACCTTACCAGTTTCAAAAACGAAAAAAGAATAAGTGGTAAGAGTATTCAAATTCCAATATTCTACTGAACCATTAAGTTTGTGAACAGCCTTTATTCAGGTAAAGTTTGTTGCCAAACACAGAAGTAACAATTTCCCAAATGTCCATTTCCATTGATGGAGTTATCGTTTGGTGGGCTGAATGATATGAATGCCCTTTGTATGCTATGACCTGTTTCCACATACTTAGCTTGGTCCCTTGCTCACTACATGTTGTGATTGGGGAAAGAACAAATATTCTATGCATAGATGGATGACTTTTAGATGGAATTGTTTCCAGGAAACTGATTTTAAAGAATGGAAGCTGGTGGTTCAGGAAATAGTTAAGTTTCGGAAAGCTTACCCAGCTTTTATGAATATCAGGCCATTGAGATATAGTGTTGTATTGGACCTTCATCCAGATTGCCTGCCACAAGTTGTTGAAGCAAAGAGAAAGCTAAGATTACGAGATGCACTGCTCTGCAGCTACCATCCCAATGAGGTGAGCCTTTGCATGCCTACCTTTTGTTCTAATTGGAAGCATTTGGATTTATTGTGCAGTTTATGAGTGAACTTAATGTTTGCATCCATATTGATTGATATTCACTTATCTTTTCTTTCCATGCGGTGATCAGGTTAAGTATTCAGAATTGACTCTTGATACTTTCCGAATGCTACAATGTCTGGAATGGGAACCTAGTGGGTCATTTTATCAGACAGGCAGGGTTCCTCCAAGTGGGGTTGGAACTGGTATTGGTCAAAATGGAGCTCCAGGGCCCAGTCGTGTTAATTATTCACAAGATATATCTGATCCTACTCTACCTCCTAATCCTCGCAAGTCCATCCTATATCGTCCGTCTGTTACAAATTATTTAGCGGTAAGTAGTTGCATTTTTCAACTATTTGCAAAAAAATATTTTGTTGAAAAAGCAAATTGCAGTTCTTGTGCTCTCATCTGACATTTCCATACCGTATAAGTATAGTCTAATTAACTTGGTAAATGTGAAATCTCGAAACTTGTTTTAACACAAGTGTGAGGTGGGAAAGGTAACTGCTTATTTTTGAGGAAAATTAGTTTGATTTTCCTGGTAGCATATGCTCTATCAATATTACTCAGAGTTCTATTGCAATTAATTTCTATTGTGCTAGGTGGAAGTTTTTATATATCCTTTTAATATCTTCTATAATGATACTGCAAAAGTTGGCATCCTTCTATCTAGAGCTGGTGATTGAACATTGCATAAACAGCACTATAGCCAATGGCCTCCGTAGATATGGAGAAGGATTTATAGCTCCTGAATTTATCTGTGTATTCCTCATGCATGTACTCTCTATACTATTCTCCATTGAAAGTTAACCTTGCCAATTATTGGCAGGTCTTGGCCACAAACTGTGAGGAGCTACCTCATGATGGAGTTCTTTTACTATATCTGTCTGCTGCAGGTAGTAGACGGTGTAAAGCTCTTATATGTTGACATAATTATTCCTTCAAAACTCTAAATTACAGCTTACACTGATCCCGTTAACAATTTAAATTTGTGACAGGCAGCTCTCAGAACTCTTTTTCTTCTCCATCCCACGGTGCAGGGAGGAGCTTTATGTCTCGTGTTGGCGACTCAGAAGCCTCCTCTACATCTTCACTGAACTTTGAATTTGAAATCGCAAATCCCATTTCTGCCAAGGGGAATTGCTTAAGTGAGCAGAGTAGTTGCTTATACATTGGTTCTCGTTCCAGTGGAGGTATTGAACACTTTCTCCATTATGTAGATTCAAAAATGAACAGTTTTGAGGCACAAAACACACTGTATTCATCCTCTTGTTGCAGAAGTATTAGCTGGTGGAATAGCACATAGGTCTTGTAACGTAGTGCATAGGTCACTCTAAAATCAATTCTTGTTTTCATATAGACAACATGTTTCTTTGCATAGGTTCATTGTTTTCTTTCATTAACAAAAACTAGATAGAAGACCTGGGAGAAACTCATGAAATGCTTTAAGAACATAGAAAAATTTAAGACAAAATTCCGAGTTTATGCATGTAAAATCAACTCAAGGAATATCAACTTGATTTGACAATGAAGTCAATGTCAGGAGGTGTTTTTCTGTTCATACCTTTATCATCTTAAATATTGAAGTCATTTGTGATGAAGGGTAGTCTATTGGCAAAGAGCTGCTACCTTCAACCATGATATTGGGGATTGAGTCACCAAGGGAGCAAAGTGGGTAAAATTTGGACTGAGTAGAGAATTTCCCCAGACTCCACTTGGGTATTGTACTGTTTCTTTTATTGTTGTTGAGTAGGGAATTTGTGGGGTGGATCTGTACCTTAATAAAAGAATTAGCGTTCTTTATAGATATCTATACAAGACATGGACAGTGACTCAGAGGTTGTTGGCTGCATCAGTTCTTCTTATCTAAATATGGAAGCAAATTGTTACACTTCATTTCCGTCGTCTGGCTGGTATTTTGTGTTTACAATAAATTCTGAATCCTGATTTTTTTTAATTCTAGGTCTGAATGGGATTTATCCATGTGACTTATTGCCATTCACTAGAAGACCGCTCTTTTTGGTCATTGACAGTGATATAAGTAAATCATTCACGGTATGCATCCTGGACCTTGCTAATATGATGACAATTGGTGCATAGTTTATCTGAGATTATTATTGTTTTGAGCTAATAAATTTTGTGTTAAGGATGATTAACTAAAAATGGAGAGAGTGGTGGAAATGCTTGTACTGATGATTATATGTTCTAATATGGAGACCGGCATTGGAATATATCTGCATTGCAGAGTTTAAACTATCTAAATACTAATTACCTAATAGTGGACTTACATTTATTGAAATTTAAAACTGCTGAAATTTCTGAGTTAAGCTCCACGTTTAAAGCTTACAAACTGTTTTAGGGAATCAAATTGCCTGGTCTCTTCCGGTATGTGCATGTTGCTAGAGAATTCTGAGAAAGCCAAAACTCTCTAACCTAATTCAACAATTTCCTTACTCTATTTCAACAGCAGCTAAAAGAATTCCCCCATCAAACTCGAATTCTCTCTTAATCTTTCTTTTTACTACTTTGTGTTGCCCATCAATAGTTTGATTGTACAATTGCACTTACTGAATGGATGTTGGGTTATTTAAGAAGCAAATCTTACTACCTTGGGTAGTTAGGTAGTATTTTTGGTGTTCAGATAGGCGGCATCACCTGCATAGAAGAGGGGCCTCAAATTGGGTTCACATTTCCAATAGGGAGCCTGTGACGTCTGAAACAAGATTGGCATTTGTTAATGTGCTACATAAGGTTCACAAGGCTTAATATGTGGGATATGTCCTCGGTGTTGTTGCAGCATGCTTCATATTTAAATGGATAAAAGGATCCGTCATCACTGAGTTCTGAGGCTTTATGTGTGGGATGTGTGCTCGGTCTTGTCGCAGCATGCTTCATATTTAAATGGATAAAAGGATCCATTATCACTGAGTTGCGAAGTTGAAACAGCAGATTTCTCATTAAAGGAAGTATTACATGGATTTGTCAGTATTGGTTTGGAAGGCCGAAGCAAATGATGATAAAAGCTTTAGAAAGCTTTGGTTGCCCTCAATTGGGGAAAGAGCTTTCTTTATCCGATCAATGAGGTCACAACCATGCAATCCCTAAATGCAATTCTGGGAGGAGAGATTGGTAGTCTGCCAACAATGTACTTGTGTATGGCTTTAGGAGCAAACTCGAAGTCTAACGAAATCTGGAATAATGTGGTTGAAAAATGTGAGAAGAAATTGGCTTGGTGGAAAAGACAATACTTATCACTAGGGGGTAGATTAACCCTCATCGACTCCGTGTTAGATTCACTGTCAACTTATATGATGTCCTTGTTCCCTATACCAGCAAAGATCATTTGTAGGCTAGACAGAATCAAGAAGAAGTTTTTGTGGCAAGGAAATAAAGACAGGAAAGCTACTACTTGGTCAAATGGGAATATCTGATAATTGACAAGAAGTTTGGAGGTTTGGGGATAAAGAATTTGGATACTCATAGTAAGGCACTCAGAATGAAAAGGCTATGGAAGTATGCCAATGATAAAGAGACACTATGGGGAAGAGTCATATAAGCTAAGTATGAGGAGGAAGGCATATGGATGACTAAGGAAATTACAACTCCTTATGGAGTTAACTTATGGAGATCCATCAGAGATCTCTAGAATTAACTGAAGTGCTTCTTCAAGATCAAGCTGAACAATGGGGCTAAAACTAGGTTCTGGAAAGATGAATGGCATGAAGAAGGCAACTTAAAAAGTTATTTCCAGATATCTACTCATTAATCCTACACCAATAGAGTACCATGGCAGAATTATGGACAAGAGAGGGATATCAACTTCAGAAGGCAATTCAATGATTGGGAAATACCAAGAATGGCAGATTTCATCAACAAGATTGAGCAATTCAGTGGGTTGGGAACAAATGAAGATGAAGTATGGTGGAAGGGAGATGAGAAAGGCACATACAAAGTGAGCAAAGCGTACAGGAAAATGAACCACTATCAACAGCCAAACAGCTGTCCATGGAAAAACATTCGGAAAACCAAATACCATATAAACTGGCATGCTTTGTGGGGCCTTTTGCAAAGGAGGCAATGCTTACCCAAGAGAACCTAATGAAAAGAGGGATAATCTTAAGCCCAGGTGCTTCTTGTGTGGGGAGCAGGCAAAAACTGTGAATCATCTGTTCCTACATTGTAGAATCACAGGACAACTATGGTGATTGTTTTTGAACCTCAGAGGAATAGCAATTGCGGAGGCCTTAACAAGTTGGGAACAAGCTGGGTTGTTGGCCAAGAACAGAGGCAGTTGGAGGATAGTCCTAGCAAACATTTGGTGCACAATATGGAAGGAGAGGAATTCTAGGTGTTTTGAGGGCATAGAGAACCGTATGCAACAGATTAAGCTTAATTGCATCTTGCTAATGTGTTTTTGGTGTAATCAGTTACTTTTAAATGATCCTGTCTCTATCATTGATGTTTTAGACTCATTATAGACATAGGATCATAGAATCATAGATATAGGTAGTACTTTGTAAATATGGGGCTGCTACAACTCTTGTAAGATTCGGATTCTTGCACATAGAAAAAGTTACCAGTTTCAAAAAACAAGCTTTGGTTGCAAAGGAGTCATGATACAGGAAATAAATACCGTAGCTTTTATTTAGAGAGTTGAGCTACTTATGCTCTTAGAAATAGGATAAAACCCAGGAATGCAGTCCAGAATGTACGTGGTAGGAGATCCTGAACTGGCTGGTTCAGAGTACAGTAGGCCATGCCGAGAACAGTAAAGAAGCCAATGTATAACTGGGATTTCAGGAGGAGGAGGAGAAGACCCCAGGCATGGGATGTAGTTCCATTAGAAATTATGTGGGTAGTTTGGAGGGAGAAGAATAGGAGAGCGTTTGAAGGGTTGAGAATGATTTTGTTTGTGAGGAGTAGCCTCTTGTCTCTAGTTTCTTTATTGGTGTACCCATGAGGCCCTTGTTTGTAGTTAGATGATTGGATGGCTTTTATAGAGAACTATATTGTGGTTTAGGTTTATCTACTTTCTGGTATACCATTTGTATACGGGAATTTCCCTTCCATTAATAAAATTATTTACCTTATCAAAATCATTTCTAAGTTTTAGTTTTTTTTTTTTTTGATTTATTTGATTATCATCGTGGCCCTCAACATCATGGGCTTCAAACTATGATTTGTTGATCTTCTTCTTAGTCGCACTTTGTACTTATTTTCCAGCAGTATACTATTTTATCTTTGATGCATTTTAGTCAACCAAAATCTACAGCTGAATGGTGTTCTAGACTCCCTCAGAAGGATCTATGCATGAAATAGTCTACAAACTTCGATGATATTATAGTATCAGTCTTGGTCTCTGGTGATATATTAGAGTTTCTCCTAGTGTCGTTTTTAAGGCAGGACAATAATTTAGGTTGTACTTTCCTTTTCTCCAGCCTTCTTTCTTTTACAAAATTACTTCATCAGCTAATAATTTGTTGTGCTTAGCGGAAGTGACCTCTTTGTTTCTTGATATCCTTGTATCTTCTTGCTAAATAGATAACTCTGATGTTAACTCACATGCCTAATAGTTAGGTTTTAAATTTATTTTTATCACATGTTAAATTATTTAGGTAATGAACCTTTTGCTTTTGATTTATTTCTCTGATATGGATAAAAGTATTTGATGCATGGATATCAACAGGCATTAAGTGGATCAGAGAAGGGAGAATCAGTAGTTATGCTACTCTCTCCTGCAATGTCACTGCCTATACCTACTGTGGACTCTTCACGACAGCCGAGTGGAAGCTCATTCACAAGTTTTCTTACAGTTCCTTTACAGGCTTTCATTTTGATGCTTGGTTTCACGGGTTCTGACATTGACATGGTGTGCTAGCTTAACCCCAACTGCATCTTACCTGTTTTTTATGTCCTTGGTTTGCTTACACATGGATTCTTGGTTTCAGGATACGTATGATAAGGCTGACAAACTACTTTCTTCATCATTAAATGAATGGGGTTTGTTATTAGCAGCATCAGATAATCTTAATCCTGTTTGGGCTCAAACTCTTGGAGATCCATTTTTACGGCGGCTTATTTTAAGGTAGGTTGTTACTGTTTGCCAAAATTTTCTTCAGTACTCATCTTAGTCATCTAGTGACAAGTCTTGAAGTAGGCCCTCAATGGCTGAATATGGACGTAGTTGATTTGACATTGAGCACCTAGCAAAATCTGATACTTCGCTGGTATAAATTGCTGATTCACTCGTACATTTTTTTATTCCAAGATGTTGGTTCCGAGTGTCGGTTAAATTGGTATCTATTTGTATTTTCTCAAGGCTTATGGGTGTGAGGGTGGATGTGATGTTGGTTCGGCATGCCAGTTAAATTGGTCTCTATTTGTATTTTCTCAAGCCTTATGGGCGTGTGAGGGTGGATGTGGAGGTTAAGCGTGAATTCGTTTTTGAGGAAATTTCTTGAGAATGGTAACAAAATCATAAATGTGTAGCACAAAGGCTGTGCTAAAACCATATGTACAATTTAAAGGGAACATAAAGTTAACTTTCTTCTACTTCCTAATACAGGAATTCTATAATATCCGAGGCACATAATTTAATCCTGTCCAAGCCTTTTCGTCTTTAAAAGACCTCTGTAATCATTGTTTCTCTGTCTCACTGATGCAGGGACATCCAACAAAATGGAACTTAGGTCCCCATTCCTCTTTTTCATTGTAGAGTTTGTGGTAGAATGATAATATTTCCCCGTTAATAACTCGTGGCTGTCACTCCTTTAATCTCCAATTTGTCATTTTTGAGGAAATTAAAATGTCAAGTCAGCTGAATCCTTTAAGGGTTGTTTGGTTTGAGGTATTAGGAAAGATAATCATGGTAGAATTTCTTGCGTTGTTTTATCCCTGGTTTGGTCATTATTCTCACATTCTGTATAGGGAATCTTCGTAAAACTTGTACAAGAATCTCAACCTGGTTCTTATAATACGAAGAATAGCTTCCACGTATTGGTTTGGTGGTAGTTTGGTGCACCGTACCTTTTTCTCCGTTCATATCAGTATTATTATCAATGCAATGCTTTCTCTATTATTTGCTTCGAGTATTGCAATATTTTTCTGTCAGTACTTTTTCTTTTCCCTGAATGCTATGCAATATTTTCTCTATTATTTGATATGTCTTCTTTACTTCTGTGTTCTTTTTCATACTGCTTTGATGTGTTACTTGAACCGAGGATCTTTCGGAAACAACCTCTACCTTCAGTCCTCCACGAGGTAGGGGTAAGGTCTGTGTATACTTTACCCTCCCTATACCCATCCCACATGCTATGTTGTTGTGGGGACTTTCTAAATTATTGTACCAGATTCAGTATGGGATAACAATCCCTGTATTAGGCTATTAGGTATGTATGAGATAAAAAAGCAAAAAAAGACCAAAAATGCCCTTGTTTGTGATAGTTGTTTTCAAACCCTTCAAGCATGCTGGGGGCATAATTTGAACAAAATCTTATCAAAATATAAGGGGACTGTGCACAAGTAATGGTGCAAGAATATAGAGTAAATCTTTTATATTTTAGGAAATTTTCTTTTTAATCTAATGAACTTAAGTAGTCTTTTTAATAAGTAAATATGTTTTTAAGTTATACCGGTCTACTTTTCTGTTGCTCTTTTCCTCGCAAAAACTTTGATGGTAAAACACTCTGAGTATTGCAGATTCATATTCTGCCGGACAGTGCTGGCGCTGTATGCTCCAACCTTCAACAAGACAGAGTTTCTCCCTGAATGCATCCCTTCCCTTCCAGATGCTTTCATGCCAACTAGTGACACATGTCAAAGGATAGTATTGCAACTTGCTGACATCTTTGGTGCAACCAGCAAGTTCAATTTTTCAGAAGAGACGATGCTTTCTGATAGCAGAAGCCAGGAGAATTGAACTTGGCAACTAATTATTATTTTATTGGGTCAATTCTGGTAGCTTTGTAAATTGATTTGAAAATGAGGAGGCTTCTTTGGTTTGTCCCTTCCCTATTTATTTCATGTTTGTCTGTTAATGTGATTTGGGGCTCTGTAGGTTGATATTTATACTTGTCCAGTTAGTCATATGTGATGCTTGTGAAGTCTGAACAATGGTTCCTCCAACATTCCCAGTTTGATTGATATCCCAAATGTTTTCAACGCGAGCTGTGCTCATGCTACAATCTGTATTGGCTAAAGTCTCTTCTGTACATCTTTTTATAGTTTATTTTCGCTCAAATGTTTCATAGGTTCATGCGAAAATCATGTAAAGAAGGATTTAGTTCTTCTTGGGAGGTGTATTTAAGAAGTCAGCTGTGAGGGTGTTTGGTTAAAGTTTGTAGTTTCATGGTATCTTTCAGTAGTACTTTGTTTATGAATGAGATAATGGGGACTGTAAAAAGTTGTTCTCTTTTGTATTCCATATGCAAGTGAAAAATATAATCCGATAGAAAATTGGAAAAGTGTCTTCCTCTGTACCAAACACACCCATATATGACTATACTTTCACATATTTTGGTAAGATAACTTTTACTAGTGATCCATAATGCATCTTTAAAAAAATAAATAGAAGTATTGGATACATCTTTGGAATTGACGCAAATTATAGTAAAAATTGGTAGTTTTAAAAATATTTTTTTACTGGATTAACTAAATTTAAATTCACCTCTGATATGGAATATGGCATAACAAGTGGTTTTATAGAAGTATGAAACTTTTAGTACTTTGGTTATGCGATATGATATCATGATATGAAATCATAAAATGAATTTGGAGTTTTGTTTGGACATGCGATCATAAAATCACATAATTAATTATTACAACGGTATTTGTTATCCACTTAAGTAATTGTTTCATCTAGCTTTAATTTAATTAAAAAAATGAACATAAATTGTAGTATACTAGTTTTTAATATAATCCTCACACATAGTACGAACAATTTCCTCAAGTTGAACTTGCATTTCTCGATCATGTAACTGAGAAGACGAACCAACATTGTTACTTTGAGCCATTTGTTGGTCAATATCACTCGCAACTATATTTTCATGTTTATAGACCATAAATATTTCATCACTTTAAATATCGGTTGGTGTAAATTAAAGTGACTATATATTGGTGAGAATAATAAATTTTAAAAAGTAATGACGTGATTATAAATTTTATTTACATATGAAATAAATTGTTAGTAGATATAAATGTGAGGTTGTTTTAACAAAATATAAACTTCTGGATCAATTTTTGTCTTAAAATATCTCAAATTATGACATGGAATCACCGTGTAATTCATATCATGCTTTTTGGAGAATATGGAATCACATCTCATGATTCCATACCATGGATGAAATCAACGTGAAATCCCATGTTCAAACGCTGATTTCATCTCACGATATCATATCGTGATATCGCATGCCAAACACCTACTTATAAAAAGCTGAGAGAAGTGTTGAAAACATCTCTAAACTTTAGAGATGTATTTCATTCATCATGTTGCAAGACAAATGATGTATTTAATTTCAGTTAGTCAAGTAAATGAGTGTAACTAGTAATTCACGCAAAGTTTAGAGTGTTTTCAATATTTGTTTCTGTTAAAAAAGAAAACGATAATTTTAAAGATTAGTAGTGCATCTCATTATCCATAAGGGGTTGTTGGGAAGATATTTCGAAAGCGGAAGACAATATATTACTACTACGACGTCGTTTGTCGTAGCTGTTATGCCGTTAATCGTCTCTTCCAAGTAGCCAAGAGACTCTCACACTTTCGAAATTCTTCAGTTTTATGAAACAAGGCGCAGGTACTTATATGTTTTGATTCCTCTCTTCAATTTGCTACTTAGGGTAACTGTGCAGCCATTAAAGTTGTATAGGTAGCTGATGTTACTTACATTCACAAGTCCCGATACACATAGAGAATACCAGGGTGGGGCTTAGTGATCAGGGTTGAGCACCGTGAGTTCTCAGGTTCAATTCGCAACATAGACATAAAATACGTAGATTTCTTCTCATTTGTTCTTGTTTTAGTGGACAGAGTTATCTCATAGTTATGGCGTGGAATTACGAAAGCTGGTCCGGATAGCACAGTTATCAAAATAATAAAAAAAAAATACACAAAAGAGTTTTCTTTTGCTTCTATTAATATATATTACTTGGAAGAAATTACTTAGTGGCTGAATATTCTATGTATGGTGAAGAACACATTTTAATGATTTATGATGATTTCTCTAAACAAGCGCAAGCTTATTGCCAAATATTAACTGGCTCCTTTGGGGGTTATAAAGCATTGACATTGATTCGTAAACTGTAGGCAATAGTTTGAAGTTTTGTATCCAGCAATACTTGAAGGCAATTAATTTCTATATCAACCTCTCTGAAGTGTTCCTTATAACTATGTGCTTTTTGTTGATGATGAAGCAGGTGTTTGATTACATGCCTTTTGTGTTCTCCTAGTTACATTTTGATTGCTCTTGGGATCTCGGACATATTACAGTCTTAAAAGAGTTCCCAATCAAAGCTTTGGCCATGGCTGAAATCATGTCTGGAACTTCCTTTTTCTCCAGTCCACCACTATACACTACTAGTAATACCACCAAGTACAGCCATACCCCGTCACCAGACAGACTTAAATTCTTGATAGACAAATCAAAAAACATCAGACAGCTTCTACAGATTCATGCATTTCTTATTCGCAATGGTTTGGAGAGTGACCCAGTCTTGAATTTCAGGCTCCAACAATCATACTCTTCCCTTGGACACCTCCAACATTCTGTTACTGTATTTAAGCGCACTCATAGTCCAACTGTGTTCTCTTACACTGCCATTATCCATAATCATGTGATCAATGATCTCTATGAACAAGCCTTTGTCTTATATATCCAAATGCTAACACAAGCTATTGAGCCTAATGCATTTACATTTTCTTCCATGCTTAAAACTTGTCCACTTGAATCAGGAAAAGCCCTTCATTGTCAAGCCCTAAAACTCAGATATGAATCTGACACATACGTTCGAACTGCTCTTGTAGATGTCTATGCAAGAGGCAGTGACATTGTGTCAGCTCGCAAACTTTTTGACACTATGACTGAAAGGTCCTTGGTGTCTTTGACAACAATGATTACTGGATATGCAAAGAATGGGCATGTCCAAGAAGCAAGAGAGTTGTTTGATGGGATGGAAGACAGGGATGTTGTTTGTTGGAATGCCATGATTGACGGGTATAGCCAACATGGTAGACCCAATGAAGCTTTGGTTCTTTTTAGGAAGATGTTACTGTCAAAAGTTAAACCTAATGAAGTAACCGTTGTGGCTGCTCTTTCTGCTTGTGCGCAAATGGGAGTACTGGAATCAGGTCGGTGGATTCATGCTTATGTGAAAAGTAACAGAATTCAAGTAAATAAACATGTAGGTACTGCTTTCATTGACATGTATAGCAAGTCTGGGAGTTTAGAGGATGCAAGAATGGTGTTTGATCAGATGAGAGATAAGGATGTCATAACATGGAATTCGATAATTGTAGGATATGCAATGCATGGATTTAGCCTTGAAGCTTTGCAGCTGTTCAATGAGATGTGTAAGTTGGGTCTCCAACCTACTGATATAACGTTTATTGGCATTTTAAGTGCTTGTGCTAATGCCGGATTGCTCTCTGAAGGGTGGACTTATTTTCAGTTAATGGAGAAGTATTTAATTGAGCCAAAGATTGAGCACTATGGTTGCATGGTGAATCTTCTTGGACGAGCTGGACAGCTAGAAAAAGCTTATGAATTTGTCAAAAGTATGAAGATTGATTCGGATCCTATTTTATGGGGAACTCTACTGACTGCTTGTAGGATTCATGGGGATGTAAGGCTTGCAGAGGAAATTATGGAGTTCCTAGTCGAACAGGATCTTGCTACTTCAGGAACTTATGTTCTGCTATCCAACATATATGCTGCTTCTGGTGATTGGGATGGGGTGGCAAAGGTGAGGGCATTGATGAAAAGAAGCGGGGTTGACAAGGAACCTGGCTGTAGCTCCATTGAGGTAAATAATAAAGTGCATGAGTTCCTTGCGGGTGATATGAAGCATCCCAAAAGCAAAGAAATTTACATAATGCTGGAGGAGGTGAACAAGTGGCTCGAGGCTCATGGGTACTTGCCGCAGACTGATATAGTCTTGCATAATCTTGGGGAAGTTGAGAAGCAGCAAACGCTTGCGGTTCATAGTGAAAGGCTAGCCATTGCTTATGGACTAATTAGTACCCAGGCAGGAACTACAATCAAGATTGTCAAGAATCTACGTGTTTGTCCAGATTGTCATGCTGTCACAAAGCTCATTTCAAAAATCACAGGACGCAAAATCATTGTTAGGGACCGGAATCGCTTTCATCATTTTGTAGACGGTTCATGTTCTTGTGGTGATTTCTGGTAGAACTATTAGCACATGTTAACAAGAAGGCAATGCAGGTTTCCTGTAAACCGTTCTCTTTTGCATTTTTGTAAATTTCTTTTGTTGTTTTGGTAGAAATTTCATTTTCCCTTTCGGAAGTATTTCTGTTCATATTTTAACATTATTGAGGTATGGGAAAACCTTTACAATAGAAACTGAATTCAGTTTAGGCATGATAGAGGATATTTTCGTACTCGTTTTATTCATTCTGTTTATTTTGATGAAAGCATCAGTATGGACACGAAGTCTCTATATTTTGTGAATTCTGTTCAGGTTCACTTATTCTGAGTAATTTGTAGACATGTAAGTCATCCTCTCTTATCTTTGTATGGATAATCTTTCTTATGTTTCTCTTTACCACCATCTTTTTAGTAAAGGGGTTCGAGAATTTTCTTATTTGAATTTTGTTAGACTTGAGATTTTGAGTGATTCGACTTATGGTTACCTGTTTATATGCCTCCTGCCTAAATTACTTGAGGTTGTTCCTTTTGTCTCTCCTGAATTCATGTTCCTCTCTTATTTACTTCTCTCATATGGATAACATATTGCTTGTTAACCTGCTGTTTATGATGCACAGAGTGTTCTATAAGCATCGCTTTGCACCATGGTGCCTGTAGTAGCTCGATGACATCCTCAGACGGTGTCATACTCAACAGAAGCTTATACAGTTGAAACTGACTACCGTTCCAACTTCCAAAGAAAGAGCCAGAGGTGAGATTTCATCACCATCTTCCCAAAAGCAATCCCGATCACACACTAATATCTGACAACTATAGTGCTTCAGATACCACCAATCTGTGGAAGATGCAACAACTTGTTGAGCATTGTCTGCTTCATAGGAATGCTGCAAAAGAGGTGTGTGATAACTTGCTCACTTTTTTTTTCAATCATTGAGGTTTATGTACAGAATCACTTCCATAGTCCCTTTGTCAAGAATCTGATGGTAAATCAGCTGCTATGTTTGGCATATTTTCCAGTGCAGTAGGTTGCAAAATATGGAAGAAACAAGCGTTTCGCGTAATCAGAAAGTGACATAAATATTAGCTCCATTTCATCTGCAAAAACATAATGTTTTTCTCAATAGTCTTTGCAATTTGATTCAATAGTGTTCCATTTTATAGGAGGAAAGTTACCAAACATTGATAGCTCTCAGGTAGAGCATTAGAACGGAAATATCCATTGGATATATTGGTGCTAGGACATCCCTATTCCGTTGTAGTTTGAAAATGGTATTATTCACAGAAGTTGCGATGAAAGACATTTTTTAGATCACAAATTTCAAAAGAATCGCTTTCATTTTTGAACACTGTCTAGTCAAATATTATCACATAAATTGAGATGGATAAAGTAGTATTTAAAACTACAAAATAGTTTTGTTACCGAGTCAATATCGTGGAGATTTATGTGGTCCTCCATAAATCAAATTTATCTTTTTTTTTTTTTGTATGAATAGATTTTTCCATTCGAAATATCAATGGAAATCTCGAATTTAAAGCCTGATAGATTGTGTAAGCTTATTCATGCGGTTATGTACTTTTTGATATGAATTTGTTTTTCTAAAAGATCATGACTTTCGTACTTAGGTAGGACTTTAAAATCCTTTTGATGATCTATATTGAAGGGATGTTTATGTAGTCTAATCAATTGAAAAAAATTCGCAATAGCAACTAAATCAGATAAAGTATACAGAAACGAAAAAGACAGTAGCATGCCATATTTCTCTCTAGGTATAAATTTTGCAAAACAATGATAATTATGTTTAGCTTTTTTTTAATCTATTCACTCTAAAAGGAAATGAACTGGCTATTTTTGCTTTTACTAATTCAGTTCATCAATTTTGTTTCAAATCTTTCTTGGCAGATGAAATACAAATTCTAGTAATCATACACGTTAAAATTAATCGTTTAAATAATCAAAAAAATTATCCTCTACAATAGGCATAATTCCTAGGATTGCAAATACGTCTAGGGAGAGACTAGTGGTGGTAAATGGGCGGGTTGGATCAAATGTGGGTGGGTTGAAAATAGGTAAATATAAAATGGATAATCATTCAACCCGCTCATATTTGATATGGGTAAAAATGAGTTGGGTAATAAATGGGTTGGATAAAATACTACTTTACTCATATTTTACCCTTATTTCATCAATAAATAGTTCTTTACTTAAGAATTCAATATGGAGAAAATAATTTAGTCTTTTTTTAGATGAAATTTGTTGAAAATACTTCATTTAGTTTTATTTTATTATAAAAGTTAAAAAAAACTTTTAAATTTTTTTGGGGGTTGAGGATTTATCCACCACTAATACAAAAGCAGAAGCACTGACAATATTACATGCTCTAAAGTATATAGGACGGCACAGTTAGTCAGAGTAATTATGGAACTTAAATTTTTATTTTTTGGGGGTGGGGGATGAGGGGGCTGGTATGGGGGTGGGTTGGGGGTCAAGGGTAGGGGTGAAAAAATAAAATTTTAAAGTTCAAAATATTTTTTAAAAATGAACTTTAATTTTTTTGGGAAGCGTGGGGTGGAGGTCGAGAGTTGAAATATTAATAGGGACCCATATATGAAAGTTTTGAAAAATCGCTTCTAAAACTTGATAACTGAAGGTTTTTCGAAAATTTGCAATACCCATATTTGACCCGTAGTTTACCCATAATATACCCATATTTTAATGGGTAAAATATGGATATAATTCCAAATATTACCCATATTTACAATCACTCTTTCAACCCATATTTGATGGGCTATTTGGGCGGGTCTGTGAAAAATGGGCTTAAATTGCCAGCACTAGGAGAGACGAATCAAGAAAATTATCTTCTATATACAAAAAAACAAAAAAGATTTTTCTATTGCGAAAAGAAAGATCTAGTAAAAGACATAAAATCAAGGCTTAAGTCATCTATAGCCACCTAAAGTTGTCCACATATTTCATTTAGACGCCTATTCTTAAGCTTGTTCCAATTGAACACTTTTTTTACTAAAAAAAGTACCTATTGAACATATTTTAACAATTAACTAAAAATAAAAAGAGAATGTCCTACACTCGCAACTGACGTGACATAATAGCTAATAAAAAAGAGACATGTGACATTGGACCCATAAAAACACTTAATCATAAATTAAAAAATAAGATAAACAAAAAATGTTTTCATAAACAAAAAACAATTAAAAAAAAACATTTATTTCCCCTTTTCTTCTTCTTTTTCTTGCCAGAACGTCCCACCCCGATATCCGTTCACCATTTCCCTTAGCACGAGACATAAACTCGAAGCATTTCGATAGTAATTTTAAATTTGACTTTTTTTTCTTTCAATTCAAATTTATATGAATTTGTTTTTCATCCATACACCTACCCTTCTCGTTAAATCTTATTCATTATTGTAATTGGTATTTCTCCCAATCTCACTACTTTCTTAAATATTAATTTAGATTTATTGATACTTTTTTCTTCTATGTTGTGAGTTCTTTAGGATTTAAATTTTTTAACGATTTTGAAAAAAAATAATTTCAGATTCATCGAAAAAAATAAAGTTTAGTCAAAATTATTTTTGATTCTATTTCTTAACACAATATATTTAAATATTTGTGATGTCGGTGGTGGGTGGTGAAAGAAGGGGAAGAAAACGATGACTTGAAAATAAAAGGTGAAAAAAATGACAGGAGAAAGAATGGTGATGGAGGAAAGTTGGTAGTAATGGTGGTTAAGTTGAGTCAAAAAAGAGGAGATGTTACTTTAATTTTATTTTTTTTTAAATCTTTTTTTTTAAAAAGTAAATGATGTCTTCCACGCTCTTTTGGTATGTATCTCAGTGCCATGTCAGCAAAAATATATTTAATAGATACAAATTTACTGCAATATAGGTGTTCAATAGGAAAAAAATTGAATTGGGGTGACTAAATAAAATATGAGGACAACTTTAAGGTTTAAGCCTAAAATCAATAACAAATTTAAAAAGGGCTATAAAAATCTGACTTATTCTTGACGAGGAAGTTATATTCCATTTTAAGAAAATTATGCGAAATGACAAACATCTACAATATATTATGTTGTATAGCTATAATTTTGATTATTTTTAATCCGTCGTTACAGTTTCATGAAAATTTGCTTAATCAGTGTCCTAATTGTATAAATTCAAAATTTGTATAATTCAGTACCTAATTGTATAAATCCAAAAGCTATATATGCTTATCTTAGATGTTTGTACATAATTTATGAAAAAATCATAATAAATTACTTTGTTTTTATATTGACAAGCAAAATATACAAATGGAGTTCTGAAAAATTCCAAAATATATAAATACAAAATTTATATATACTTACCATGTTTAATCTTCGCAAGAGAAATATATACGAATGAACAAAAAAAATATACAAATCGCAGCCTCTCCATAGCAAATAAAAATATAACTATAGAGTGTAATTACCAAAACTAACTATATATATTTATAGAGTCTTATTACATCTTATTATTATCATTGCTATTTACCAAAACTAACTATATATATTTATAGAGTCTTATTACATCTTATTATTATCATTGCTATTTGTGATGTTTTCTCAAATAAGTATAATGGGCCGTTCTAAAATTTTGCAAAATAAACCCATCCCGTTACCAAACTTTAGAATGGGCCGACCCGAAATTTTGCGGCTTGTCCAAAGTCCATATTTAAGAGGCTTCTTCCTCAAACGTAAACCCTTTCAAGCCTAGGGTTTTGGTCTGTCCAAAAACCCTTCAAAGGCCATCGACTTCTCCTTCAGGGTTTTCTCTTGCAGCCATTGATACACGTAATTTCTATACTCTGCATCTTTAATTTTGAGTTCTTCGTAGCTTTTACATTTGTTTATGTGATGTTTTTTATGTTCAATTAGTTTAAGATAATACTATATGGAGTATGCTTTTATCATTTCCTTTTGTTGTTGATAAACGGTAGAAGAGTTGAGCTCATTTTTTTCTGTTTTTCTACTATGATGAATTTATCTGGAAATTTTGATACTCAATTCGTGCTTATGTTATGATTTTTGTTTTTGTTTCTGTTATAGTGAAAATAAAAGTTCCCGTTTTTTATGCTTCAACTATTGTATCTTGATTCTCGAGCAGCATATATGGACTGAGTTATTTAACTTTTTAGAATAATTTAAAGATTATATGGCTTTGAAGGAACCTTGGTTAGATAGGAAGTAAATTACCCTTTACTATTTCAGTTGTCTGCTTGTAACTTTAAAGGTGTTATTTTCATCTCAATCTCATGGATGTGAATGATAAAACTTGGTTCATTCAAGAGTTCCTTTTTCTTATGGTTGGATTTGTTACCTTCCTTGTCTTAAATTGACCCAGAGTAGGGATTCTTTAGTTCTTTTTTTAATGCCTTTTCCTTGCGTTGTAACTATGCATCTACTTGATCCTCTTTTGTGAATAGAACATCTTACTTTATCAAAAACAACAGTTCCTTTTTGAATTCATATATGAAAAAACCTCTTAACAGATAGTTCCTTTATTGTAATTTGCAATGAAGAGTTATGGTGGTTCTATCTTGAGTGGCAGGTTTTAGGATAGAGACTTATGTGTTGTAATATGGTATTTCCATGTAATGTGTGTTTTAATAGTGTATCAAGGTACTAAAAGACATTTACTGGAAGAACATTATGGAATAGTCTAGCTGTAGATTTTTTGACTTGAGGCTGAAAAAAATTATATTTCTTGATTGTATGTATTTTGATAGTCTTAAGGATTTGAAGGCACATTTAATGAACGTTTGAATGGAAGATATTGTTGTAATTTGAAATGCTGAGTATGATTGGTTTGAGAGAAATCAGTTGTTTGATGGATTCATTTTGTTTTTTTATGGCGCCTACTAATGCAGTTTTTCATTTTATTCTGCAGTCTCAATTCTATACTGCAAGTTCAGATTATAAAAGATGGTGCAGTATAATTTTAAGAAGATTACGGTGGTCCCCAATGGGAAGGACTTTGTTGATATCATTCTGTCTCGCACCCAGCGTCAAACTCCTACTGTTGTGCACAAAGGATATGCTATCTCTCGTATACGTCAATTTTACATGCGCAAAGTGAAATATACACAGCAGAATTTCTATGACAAACTCTCCACCATTATTGATGAGTTCCCCAGGCTTGATGATATCCATCCTTTCTATGGGGACCTTCTTCACGTGCTCTACAACAAAGACCATTACAAGCTTGCCCTTGGCCAAATCAATACTGCTAGAAATTTGATTTCTAAAGTAGCGAAGGATTATGTGAAATTGTTGAAATATGGTGACTCACTCTATCGCTGCAAGACCCTGAAAGTTGCAGCTCTTGGGCGTATGTGCACTGTTATAAAGCGCATTGGCCCAAGTTTAGCTTATTTGGAACAGATTAGGCAGCACATGGCTAGACTTCCCTCCATTGATCCCAATACTCGAACCATCTTGATTTGTGGCTATCCAAATGTTGGCAAGAGTTCATTCATCAATAAGATTACAAGAGCAGATGTGGATGTGCAGCCTTATGCCTTCACTACAAAGTCCTTGTTTGTCGGTCATACTGACTACAAATATCTGCGATATCAAGTTATCGACACTCCAGGGATCTTGGATAGGCCATTCGAGGATCGTAATATCATAGAAATGTGCAGTATTACAGCTCTAGCACATCTGAGGGCCGCTGTTTTATTTTTCCTTGATATTTCTGGTTCTTGTGGCTATAGCATTGCGCAACAGGCCGCTCTTTTTCACAGCATCAAATCACTCTTTATGAACAAGCCGTTGATGATTGTATGCAACAAAACAGACTTGCAGCCATTAGAAGGGATTTCTGAGGAAGATAAGAAGTTAGTTGCGGAGATGAAAGATGAAGCTATGAAGACAGTGATTGGTCAAGGTGGCGAGGCAACAGATGAAGCAGGTGTGCTGTTAACTATGAGCACTTTGACTGAAGATGGCATAATTTCAGTGAAGAATGCAGCTTGTGAGAGGTTACTGAATCAAAGGGTGGAATTGAAAATGAAATCGAAAAAGTTAAATGACTGCTTGAACCGCTTCCATGTTGCTATGCCAAAACAACGTGACCAGAAAGAGAGGCCAGCATGCATACCTGAGGCAGTGTTGGAAGCCCGAGCGAAGCAGGCTGAGGTAGATGCTGAGAAACAGAAAAGGAAGCTTGAGAGAGATTTGGAGAATGAGAATGGAGGTGCTGGTGTTTATTCTGCAAGCTTAAGGAAGCACTATCTATTAGCCAATGAAGAGTGGAAGGAAGATATAATGCCTGAAATTTTAGATGGGCACAATGTCTATGACTTTGTTGACCCTGATATCTTACAAAGGCTTGAAGAATTGGAGAGAGAAGAAGGTCTTCGTCAGGAGGAAGAAGGAGATGATGGTTTTGAGATGGACGGTGCAGAGCTGACCCCTGAAGAACAAGCAGCATTAGCTGAAATCCGAAAAAAGAAAAGTTTGCTCATTCAGCAGCATAGAATGAAGAAGAGCACTGCAGAGAGCCGGCCCACTGTGCCAAGAAAGTTTGATAAAGACAAGGAGTTTACTTCAAAAAGAATGGGAAGACAGTTATCTGCTTTGGGATTGGATCCAACTCTAGCAATCAATCGGGCCCGAAGTAAGTCAAGGGGTCGTAAGCGAGAGAGATCAGTTGAACGTGGAGATGACAATGGTAATGATACAATGGATGTTGACGAGATTACTCCCAGCAAGAAGCAACGTAGGTCTAGATCACTTTCCATGGCAAGATCAAGGTCAATGTCACGACCTCGAAGTGAATTTGTTCCAGGGGAGGGCTTCAAGGACAAACCCCAGAAGGAACAGGCTATAAAGTTGTTTAAGAAATCTGCTAACAAGAGGAACAAGGATGCTCGTCGTGGAGAGTCTGATAGAGTCATTCCTACTCTGAAACCAAAACATCTCTTCTCTGGGAAGAGATCAAGTGGCAAAACTGACAGGCGGTAGTCAGCAAGGTATATCTTACACCCCCTTTTAAGTTGTCATTTTCAATTACAGGTCTTAGAATATGCTTTCTCTATACCATGTTCGCCCTTTCAAAAACTGTTTTGTTTTATGTTCATAGATACTTGTATATTTTTTGAGTGTTCAAAACTTCTGTTGGTGCGTTGTTTGGTTCCTTTCTCATACTTAGAAGATCAGTGACTAATGTGTGCAAGATAACAATTATTATCTTCTGTTCTCCAGATGGCATTTTCCCGTCCTGCAGGATGACCACAGAATTTTGGGTGGCTACTTGAAATACATAAAGAGAACCTTTGTTGGAATGCCAGTTCAACTCAAGCTTAGTTTGGACACACCTGTGCAGTTGAATTTGCTGTCTCTGTTTATGCAATTTTGGAACTTACCTTGCATTTTTATTTAAGTTTGTATTTTTCATATTGTTTTTGACTTCAAAATGTGGAAGGAATTCAGTTTTTCTTTTTTCAAAGATATGAGGAACATGTCAAGACTGCAACCTGTTGCAGTTTTGTAATGGCAGCGCAAAACTACAGATGGAAGTATTTAAATTTGTGTTTGAAATACTGCTGAGTTTGCTACCGTTTATTTATTGTCTTTAAGTTATTATTGTTTATTTTCCACCCAACTATACATTTTTATATGACTTCTTCAATTAACTTTGAGAGCTCTGCCCAAAAAACACAGCACTGGCATCACACACAAAAAAAAACGAAGCTTTTGATATTAGAGATTTTGCCACCAAAATCAGTATTTGTTTGACAGATTCTCCATGGATGTCAGAAAAGGTACAAGTAAGCAAATGCCGTACATTGACAATCTAAAAAGAAGAAAACAAGTCAGTTTAAAAAATATTTTTATATTTTATGTAGTTTAAGACCATAAAATTTTATAGTTTCCTTTATTTTTAAAAATTATATTGCTAAGTAAAATCTGGACTAGCAAATTAAAAAGATTTAGTAAATTTCTCAACATGTATGCCAGACCCTAGAAAGTCACTTTGAAAACTTGAGGCGTTTCTCACCCAAGGATACAATGCATTAGATTTTTAATTTTACGTAGAAGCTTATTTTAATATGATATTAAAGTGCATGACAATTAGTAGACATAAAGTGAAGAAAATATTGTCATCATTCTTTCGTAAGTCATGTAATATTATAAAAGATATTTGATTCTGAAAGAAATTGTACATCTATATAAAATAATATTTTTTTCGTGTATTAAACATAGAAGAGTGATAAAGTGTTGACATATTACTATTAATCATATATTTAGATATATTATTTATGGTAGAATATATTGTTATTCAGTTTTAATAAAAATTCTAATAAATCCTATACCATAATTAATAATTTGTAATCTATTGTGATAAGAATAATTAAAATTAATTATTTGGATTACTTCCATAGTAGGAAGTCTAGTAATTAAGTATTTATATATAATTAGAACTCAAAATTCTATTTGAGAAAAAAAAAGGAGATAGGCCTGTGTTCTAGTGTTTTGTATCTCATCTCTATAAGTAGGATTCTTCTTACCCTAGAAATTTATTAAAGTATTGAGAGAGTTTAGATTTAAACTTGAATTACGATAGAATCCAACAAAATAGTTGTCTTTTGTCTAGCTTGTGGCTTCGATTGAAAATCTTTCTAACTTGTGAATATGAATTCACTTCAAAGTATTCGTTCATGCTGCAAGAGGTAATTATTTAATTAAATTTAAGCAAATATATCTATATTCTAGCATAAACATATTGTTATCTATTATTCTTTAATTTATATTTCAGCAAATTTATGTGTTATAGTATAAACGTATTTGATTATTTGAGTCTAAAAATACATAAAACGAAAAAAAAAAAAAGTTTCCTATTTTTAATTTTTGACTCGGTTTCTGCTTCGTACATGAATTCCGTTTTCAAATAAATCTTGTTTTTATATAAAACCCATGTTAAACCCTTAATTTTTCTTCTCAAGGGTTTTCTCATCGTTGCTTCAAATGGCGATCGATATTGTTCCTCCGAAGAGATGCCGAGTCACGATGAATCGGGAGTTGACGTCGTCGCCGGCGATGATAACGAACAACACCAAGTCTTGCTATGCCAGGAGGAATTGACACCGGCATGCGACTTTATGGATGAAGATATTGAGCCCATTCAGACATTCATTCCTGAAGAGGAGGTTGATAGTAGAGATGTTGGGGTTACTGGAAAGACGATCATGGTTGCTGGGTCTTTTTACATTCCGAAATTGAACCCAGAAAAGCCATTAGGTGAAGACGCAAGCTTTATTTGTCTTAACAAACAGGTGATTGGTGTTGCTGATGGTGTTGGTGGGTGGGCGAAAAAGGGTATCGATTCAGGTATGTATTCAAGGGAATTGATGAAAAACGCTGAATTGGCAATTCAGAAGCACAGTAATGGTACTAGTATTGATTTGATGAAAGTTCTTAATGAAGCTTTTTCGAAAACAATAAGAAGGGTTCTTCTACTGCTTGTATTCTGTCTCTTTCCGATGACACATTGCACGGTGTTAACGTTGGAGATAGCGGATTTGCAGTAATAAGAGAGGGGATAATTGTGTACAAATCGAAAGTTCAGCAATCAAGGTTCAATTGTCCTTTTCAATTGGGGAATGGGAGCACTTCTGATAAGCCGAATGTAGCGGAGAAAATCAGTGTTCCAGTGATAGCAGGGGATGTGATCGTGTTGGGAACAGATGGATTGTTTGATAATGTTCATGATTTTGAGTTAGAAACAATTGTGAATTCAGGTGTGGATTCATGGGAATCGGATGTGCCTGAGACATTGGCATGGAGGATTGCGCAGTATGCACTAGACAATGCCAAGAACAAAGAGGTCTACACGCCTTTTACGAGAGAGAGTCATAAAGCTGGTTTTGTACATAATGGTGGCAAGATTGATGATATTACTGTCATTGTCGCGTATATTTGGCCTTTCTAGTGTGCTCTCTGGCTTTTGATGTCTCATCTAAATTAGAGTCAACAATTTTTTTCGTAATAGATGTAAATAATTGTTCTTCATTGGTGACGAACAATCTTATGTAATTTGATTCTTTATGTTTGATCATTCCTTCATTCATTATAAAACTTATTTTGTTTCTCCATCTTCAAGATTTGAACTTTGTATCAATAACAATAAAGTATCATATTGGAACAGAATTTCTTGAAATTTATTCAATAACAACAAGCTATCACTCCCTCAAAGTATAGAGAATTGACATGAAGATAAACATAAATATCTTTAACAGCTTAATACTCCAGTGTGGTACTTAACTGTATTGTTAAATTGCAACATCTTGTTGTCATTTCTTTCTTAAAGATATGACAATGTTGGAGATTTTACCCTTTTGAACCAACAAATGACAAGCTAAATGGTAGGCATATCTTTCAAACAAATAATCAACAATGGGATCTCCGAATTGGAAATGGCTAACAAGCATTTGTTCTAAAACAGCTCTCATAGTTCTTGCTATATGTTTACCACTGCTATACACATCATCATCGTTGTCCCTCTCATCCCAGTTCACTTTGAAAAACTTTATAGTATCAACATCAAATGAACCTTCCATTTCAACAATTTTTACAACTTCATCCTTGTATGGTGCATAAAAAGGATAATTGAACGAGTCTAGTTTTGCCTGTTCAATAAGTCCCTGCAGGACATATCAAGAAAACATGAATATAGATTTAACAAGGGATTTAGTTTAATACACTGTTAGGGTAAGTCATTTTTACACTTTAAGTGCAATTTAATTCTATATAACTGCAGAGCTTTGACAAAACATTTTCTTATCTCATTCGTACTCCAAGGAATTCTAAAGGACCCTAGTTTCATGCTGCACCACGCTGGAAAAGATCGGACTATTCCCTACCAAGACAACATAAACTCTTCAACGGACATAGTGGGAGCTTAGAGCACCACACTACCTCTTGTTGTGGTAAATCGATTCCTCTATTTTCTAGGTTACTGATTCATGACTACTACAATTTGTTAGAGTGTTTCCAAAATTGTAAGTGTAACCAAGATTCAGGAGTAATATGGTTTGTTACCTATAGTAAACCTTCTAAATGAACAATACTGTAAGAATTTCTTTTTGCATTGCAAGTGTACTAAAGTTCAACTCTAACAAATTACTGGAAGATCAAAACAAGAAGTTAGCAGAGGTGAAGTACTGGACCTCATGTATTAAATCAATGAATGACTTTGATAGAAGATCCAGATGAACTGAGTGATTTCCATAGGGATCAGGAATGCCCCTTCCGATAAATGTTAAGACCATGTATCCACCAGTTACTATTTCCTCGGAGCGTACTTGCAAAAACCTTGAGAAATCCTTGTCAAATTGCTTCATGTATGCTTCAAATACTTGAGGAGGACTTGTCCTTGTTATGTAAATGTTGTTGTTTTCAATCTTTTCAGGAGCCTACATGTTTCATTATGCAATGCATATCAAAATGTTTAATGTATCTTAGCACAAAAAGATTCCTCTTTGTTAATATATATGATTTAACAAGATAACTAAAAAGACTTAGTATGATTCATTGGTACCTGAGATAGCCAATGAAGACTGTAAGATGAGTGAACCAAGTGCAAACTTTTGCTAGGAAATAGCCTTTCAGAAAAGGAACCTGGAACGCCTGATACGTAACAATTTATGTGGTTTTGATAGAAGGATGGAATCGATTTGAAGATAGTGTTGAAGTCATTATCAGGGAGATCATTCAGATATGCTTGAAACTCTGGCATTTTGCAACTCTTTTCGTCGCATAAAACTTGTACTATGTTTATGATATTTGATAGTGTGAAAAGTGTGTTTGGTCCTGAAGAGCAACCCATGTCTGTCATATTAAAACATGATTTCGGAAAGTCACAAATCTTCTTGATGGCATCTTCTAAAACAGGTTTTGCCTCTTGTATTATCTTTCTCTGCCAAATAACGAAACATGAATCGAGTATTGATTACTTAGTTAGTATAACAATTACGCCTCAATTCCAAACAAGTTTCATTAGACGGAATGCGTAATCTAGCCATAAAAGAGAATTCATACGTACCTGAAGGGTGGAGCTGCTGGCATAACTGCATTCTCCATTTCCTGCATTCATATGCACAACTTTGTTCCTTCCCATTATTTCTGCCACACTCTTAGCTGTCTTTTTTCTACATAAAAATACTATAGCCAATGATCCATAATTAATGCTCCTTTTGTCTTCGTACGTTATACATATGCTACCAATATATATAACATACCATATCTTTCGTTTCAATTTATTCGTCTCATCTTTATTTTTAGTCAATTTCAAAAGGAATATGTGTGTCTATTTCTCACCTGAACCAGTTATTTCTCATCTAACCAGCTTATTGGAAAAACACATAATGAGTAATAGATTTTTACTAAAATACTAAGAAGCTTACTAATTGTATAAAACGAAGTATATAAAACGAATTGCATAATTATAAGTGTATAGGACGATTATATGCAATTTGAATTTGTATAAAACGAGAAAAGAGAAAAGGCAAAAGAGACTTGGGCATGGAATATACAATTGAATCGAATTGTATAAAACGAGAAAGACAGAAATTGTATACAATTTGAATTTGTATAAAACGAGAAAGAGAGAAAGACAAAAGAGACTTGGGCAGAGAAATACTTTTATTGTATAATTATAAGTATATAAGACTGAAATATAAATATTTGCATGTGTATATACAATTTTCTCTCGCTTTATACAATTAGAAACACAATTTATACAATTCTATTGTATAAAGCGAGAGAGGTGAGCGAGAGAGGGAGAGTGACGAGCGAGAATATGAGGGAGAGAGGGACTGACAAAAAGTTTGCTATGAAACACAAATAAATCAAACGGTAGCTATTATATTTATTTTATATTATTAGTTTGTCATTCTATACAATTATCCATATTTATACAAATTTTTATGATATTTGATAGTGTGAAAAGATTGTTTGGTCCAGAAGGGCAACCCAAAGTCTGCCATATTTAAACACTTGGCTGGTAAACTCACCAATATTATTCAACATCTTCACGTCGAGCATTATTTATTTTTTACAAAATCATTAGTTAAAAGTAACCAATTTATGACTTTTAGCTTAGCTTATAAGTGTGGTAGGTAATTAATTAACATTGTTAATATTAAAAAGAAACATATAGAACATACAATCTTATGAAATTTATTCAATATCAATAAATTAAACTATCACTGATCCCTCAAAGACATACAATATCCTGAAATTATTCTACAACATTAACTGTATTTGCAAGTGCAACATGTTGTTGTCATTTCTTTGTTAAAGATATGACAATGTTGAAGTAGCTTCCTTTTTGAACCAACAAATGAGAAGCCAAATGGTAGACACATCTCTCAAATAAATAATCCACAATGGAATCTGCTAGTTCAAAATGGCTAACAAGCATTTGTTCTAAAACAGCTCTCATACTTCTTGCTATATGTTTACCACTGCTATACACATCATCATCGTTGTCCCTCTCGTCCCAGTCCACTTGGAAAAACTTTATGGTATCAACATCAAATGAACCTTCCGTTTGAACAATTTTTACAACTTCATCCTTGTATGGTGTGTAAATAGGAAAATTAAAGGAGTCTAGTTTTGCCTGTTCAATAAGTCCCTGCAGGCCATATCAAGAACATACATTATTATAAATAGTTTAAGCCATGTTTACACTATTAGTGCACTCTGCAGTCCCTTTTTGTAGCAGATCATTCTCCCTATTTTCTAGGTTACCAATTCATAGTTTGTTAGAGTTTTTACCAAAAATCATGACTATTATAGTTTGTTACCTATAGTAGTTACCTTCTAAATGACTGGATAATAATGTAAAATTTTGTTTTTGCATTATCAATATACTAAAGTTAAACACTCTAACGAATTACTGCAAGATGTTAGCAGAAGTGAAATAGTGAACCTCATGTATTAAATCAATGAGTGAGTTTGATAGAAGTTCCAGTAAGGCACAGTGACTTCCATAGGGATCTGGAATGCTCCTTCCGACAAATGTTAAAACCATGTGTCCACCACTTACTATCTCCTCGGAGCGTAATTGCAGAAACCTTGAGAAATCCTTGTCAAATTGCTTCATATATGCTTCAATTACATGAGGAGGACTTGTCCTTGTTATGTACATGCTGTTATTATTCTCAATCTTTTCAGGAGCCTACATGTTTCAGTTTGTAATAAAAGAGTTTAATCTTTGCACGAAAAGATTATTTCCCTTTCTAATTATATGATTACCTGAGAGAGCCAATGAAGGCAGGAAGATGAGTGAACCAAGTGCAAGCTTTTGCAAGGAAATAGCCGTTCATAAAAGGAACGTGGAACGCCTGATATGAAACAATTTGCTGCATCTTTGAGATTCCGATAGAAGGATGGAATAGATTTGAAAATAGTGTTGAAGTCATTATCAGGGAGATCATTAAGATAAGCTTGAAACTCTGGCATTTTGCATCTCTTTTCGTCGCATAAAACTTGTACAATGTTTATGATATTTGATATCGTGAAGAGTGTGTTTGGTCCTGAAGAGCAACCCAAGTCAGCCATATTAAAACATGACTTGGGAAACTCAACAATAATATTATTCTTGAACATCTGCTTGATAGCATCTTCTAAAACAGGTTTTGCCTCTTCTATTATCCTTTTCTGGAATTTACGAAACATGAATTGAGTATTGATTACTTAATTCGTATATATTATAATTACGCCTCAATTCTAAGCAAGTTGTAATGTGTAAGCGAAAGCAGAGAATTCATACCTGAACAGTGGAATTGCTGGCATAACTGTATTCTCCATTTCCTGCATTAATATGCACAAGTTGGCTACTTGCCATTATTTCTACCTATATTTTGTAATCCCATTGCGTCATATATAAATACTATAGACGAATGATCCAAAATTAATGCTCTTTTTTACTTTCTACGTTATACACCATATAGTATATGTAACATGATACTACACATGTTAATTAGTCCTTTCATATTATTATTACTCATTATGTCCCAACATATGTGGAATTTTTTGTTTTTCGCGAGAGTCAAATAGTTTAAGTTTGATTGAAAATATGCGCATGGTATCTTCAATTTTTTTTTTTTTGGATAATGCACAAGTACCCCCTCAATCTATGCCCGAAATCTCAGAGACACACTTATACTATACTAAGGTCCTATTACCACCCTGAACTTATTTTATTAATAATTTTCTACCCCTTTTCGGCCTACGTGGCACTATCTTGTGGGCCCAACGGTGGTTGACTTTTTTTTCCAAGCTAGTGCCACGTATGCCGAAAAGGATAGAAAATTACTTATAAAATAAGTTTAGGGGGTAATAGGACCTTTGTATAGTATAAGTGTGTTTCTGGGATTTCGGAATAGTTTAAGGGGGTACTTGTGCATTTTCTCATTTTTTAAAAATGAAAATTATATATTTGTAAACTATGTAAAAAGTACTATAAGTCACGATGATTGATAATTCAAAATCTTTAGAAGATCTATAAAAAAATAAATTACGATAAAGATAAACTTGTTTGAATTTCGAAATCCGAAAGATGTCACATAAAATAGAACCGATGGAGTAGCATTCTTTTGCGAAGTGAACTTTTAACAATTACTAAGAAGTAACTAGGGATGTTTGTGGTTTGATTTGGTTGTTACCCAAAAAAATTAATCAAATCAACTAAGGCATTTAAATTTTTAAAGGCACAGAATAGCCGCCAAATAAACCTCATAAAATGAAGAGTAGATGATTTTGCAATATTTTAACCCAACTAAGAATTGGGTCCATCTCACAAGAAATGAACAATTAATGCGTAGTTAAGTTATTAATTATTAATTTTCGCATATAATCACTTAAAAATAGCTTAATTATGTTCTATAGCTATAGTTTGTTAATTAAATTTACAGCTACGTGTTATAGAGAAGATACTAGCGAGCGAGATTGGAAAAGAGAAGAGAGAGGCGAGCGAGAGAGGGCAGAAAGTGAAGAAATGTGAATTGTATATGTATATCAGTTAGATAATTGTATATATGTAACTACTATGTATATGTATCAATTATTGTAGTTGTAAATCTGCATATAATTTGAATTTGTATACAATTGAATTGAATTTATAACCTCTCTCTCGCTTCATACAAACACAAATTATACATTGTATTTGTATAATTTGTGTTTGCATAAGAGAGGCACAATGGAACTGAGCACGGGAAGATTTGTATTTGCATAATTGTAAATGTATAGGGCGGAGAAATATGTATTTGTATTTGTATATCTCCTCGCCCTATACATTTATATAAATTTGTGTTTGTATAAAGTGTGAGAGAGAGTTTGGCATAAGAGAACGGAGAAAGAGACTGAAAAGAGGAGAGAGGCGAGGAAGACATGACTAAAAAAAAGAGGAGAAGCGAGCGAGATTCAAGAGAGAAAGAGAGGCGGGAGAGAGGAGTGTAATTATAGCTAGAATATATACTTTGCTTGCAAATATTAAGGTTACTAGGGAAATGCTAGCATGAATCATATAATTTTAAACGTGTTTCAATAGATTGATAGCATTAGGATAAGCTAGACTATAAATAAATATTATTGACTTTTACCTGACATATAAATATTATAGAAGAATGATCCAAAATTAATGATCTTTTAGCTTTCTGCAGTAACATGATCATACGCATGTATGTTAGTCATTTGGAGTAATTAGTATCATTTTTAATTGATGAATAATCTACTTATATCTATTTTTAACATGAATTTTAACTGTCTCATTGGATAGAAAAATCTATATTAGATGAAAGTAAGTTTTTTTAAAGTGGATATTCTATTTATGTTATACTTTATTTACATAAAATAAACATATTGTAATTTAATATAGTATCATATATAAAACATTTAATTTAAAGTATTATAATAATAATTAGGTAACGAGTGATCTTTATTTATTTATTTTAAAATATCCTCTTAATTAGTATTGTTGGAGTAACTGTATTTTATACTCATGGTTAAAATTAGTGAAATATCCAATTTCTATGTATGTTAATTCTTGTTTGGAATGCTTATAATCTAAAAAATTTAATGTATTATTCATGGCATAGTTATAAATATCTTATCATCAATTTTTTAAAATTAAATATCTAACTTCCAAAATTACGTTTTTTTCTCTCTTGAAAAACATACATTATATAGACTAATCTATTTGAATATATTTAAAGAAAAATTCAATTATAATTTTTTTGAATCTACCTTAATTACTACATTATTATTTATTACTAAATTCGTATTACAAAATAATTGAGTATAATCTTAAGTAGATAGAATAATTATTTGTAGTTATTTTTAATGAAAATGTAATTGTCTTCTTCAATAAAAAAATTATTTTAGGTGAAAAAAATAATTTTTCAAAGGCATACATTGATACATTATAAACATAATTGAGTTCAGAGGTGGGTTAGAGGAGGGAGTGTAGGTTATGTATATGTATAACATAATTTGTATGGTATAGTAATGAAAATATATTAATGTATAAATTTGAAATTACAAAAATATTTTTAACTAAAGCTAACATTTTTTTTAATTAACTGAACAACATTTATTTTTAAAAGTAAATCGAATGAACTATACATACACAAAAACCTTCTAATTTTTCTTCGCAGTCAAAAACTTTGTATTTTAGTAGTTTAAGGAGTTTGAGAAATAGCAAATTGTTATTTTTATTTTGAAGGAAAAAGTATTGAGGAAATAAATGCAAAAATTGAAATAAGGATATTATATATTTTTTACATTTTTGATCAAATTCTGGCCAAACGAATGATAAAATAATTCACCCTATAGTATAGTTAAGTCACTAGTTATTCGCTCTTTTTAAAATTGCAAGAAAAGCAAATGTTAATTTTAAATGTAAACTTGTATTTTGTCAATTCAACGATCAACTTAAGCAATTGAAACACTATTTATCGAATTGGGAATTGTAGGTTTTACTTGAAATGTGTGAATTATAGTAATTGGATAGTTAAACTTGTTTCAATAGATTGATAGAATTAGGTAGTCTAGATTATAGATGTAAGATTGATCCAAAATTAATGCCCCTATTTGACATTTTACGCGTTATATGATATATAATATATACATACACATGTTAATTAGTAATTTGATATTATTAGTACTTAGTAGCATCATTTTGCTAAGTAATTTTTATAAATTATTGAGGGAAAAAACTTATTCGTACTGGGTGTTTACATCAAATTAATGTAATTTTCATTACTATGTGATTTAATGAAGTAAAATACATGTTAATGAATTATGGTCAAGTAAGATGAACTATAAATTTAAACACATGACATGCATGTATTAATTTGATATAAATATTCGATGCGGGTTAGTTTTACCCATTACTAAGCGAACTTACAAAATAGCATTAACAAATTAACAATAGAAGAAAAATATTAGTAACATATTACTTGGAAGTTGTTCTGATAGGAAAAGTATCATACCAAGTACCTAGAGATGCCAAAATGGTCTGAAATATAAATAATATTTTTATGGGCAACTTTCACATATAGCAAATAAAAAATTTATATTTGTATGTTATAGCAAAGTTTGCATAATTGCGCTCCATAGCAAACATAGAAACTGCATAATTCGCTATACATATACAGTTGAAGCAAATTGTATAAACGAAGTGTATAAAACGAGAAAGAGAAAGACACTTGGGCAGAAACTGTATAAAAACGAAGTGTATAAAATGAATTGTATTATTATAAGTGTATAGAACGATTATATACAATTTGAATTTGTATAAAATGAGAAAGGGAGAAAGACAAAAGAGACTTGACAAGGAATATACAATTGAATCGAATTGTATAAAACGAGAAAGAGAGAAATTAGATACAGTTTGAAAATTGTATAAAACGAGAAAGAGAGAAAGAAAAAAGAAACTGGGCAGGGGAGTATTTTTATTGTATAATTATAAGTGTATAGAACGAAAATATATGTACTTGCATGTGTATATACAATTTTCTCACGCTTTATACAAACAGAAACACAATTTATACATTTCGCTTCTGTTTGTATAAGTGAGAAAGGCGAGGGTGACGAGCGAGATTTGGGAGAGTGGCGAGCGAGATCTGAAAGAGGGGAGAGAGGGAAACAAAAATATATGTATTTATACAATTTCCTCTGTTTTATACAATTAGAAATATTTTTTATACACTTGTGTTTGTATAAAAAGTGAGGAAGCGAGCGAGAGATTGGAGGAGAGTGGCGAGCGAGATATTTGGGAGAGAGACGCCTGGCAGATTTTTGCAAACATTTGCTATGGAGCACAATTAAATCAAACCCTAGCTACTCCATTTATTTTAGGTTATTATTTGCTATTATATACAATTTTCCCTATTTTTAATCTACCCAAAATGTTATAGATTAGACTCAAGATAATTTGAATTCGTTCAATTTTAACTCATTTAATTTGTAACCCATTTTAAAAGAATATTCAATTGAACACAATCTAATCTCCAATTTCAACTTATTTTAAGACTCTTTATTTGCATTGATATAATGTAATAATGTATGTTCCCGTATTGAAGATATGAACTATTATCTATTTTTATATCTTTTGGAATCTATCAATACATTTGTCACTTTTTATTTTATTTTCTTGAGTTGAAATTCAATTGTGGTTATAAAAGGTAAAATAACAGTATGTTAAAATTATTGAATTAAGCGGGTAATGACTCAACTAGATTTTTAGCCTATTTGAGTCCAAAGTAAATTTGGACGGGTCTGGTCCAACATGAATACACGATTTCTATTTAGGGGAAAATTTCAAAATGTCAACATTTTAGCATTTAATGGAATTGCCTATCAGCATTTTCAATATATATTAAAATGTCAATATTTTAGTTTGTTATCTTTTGATTTATGTATTTTTTAATTTATTTGATTTGATTTTGAAAGAATATAATCATTTAAAACATAAATGAGAAAATCATGGATGAAATATTTTTAAAAAAGGAGCATATCACTTAAAATTCTCATCCGTTACAATTTCAAAAGTAATTGATTGTATTCATTCCAATATGTATGAATTATGATATGTTATTTTATATTCATTATGATTTTCATGTTTGGATTTGTATAATGACATTTATATTTCTTTATTAGTTTGTATTCATTTCAATAGGTATACCAAATTTATTTATAGTTATTTAAGAAACATATTTGTATATATATACTTGTGTAAATTCATGTTCATTCAGAAAAGATACAATATTAATTTGTATATTTTTCAAAAAACGTATATTCTTTCTTAAAATTTCTACAAAATTTGTATTTCAATCATCAAAATATACAAATTTATAATCAAAGTAACAATCAAATTTGTATTTTTAAAAAATGTATTTCTTATCTGTTATATATTCCAAAAATATATTGTATTCAACATTTTATTTATAGAACATCTACTAATCAGATTCCAAATTATTTTGTATTCCAAGCATTCAACATAAAAAAAGAAAGTCAAAACAATTCAGTCATTCATTGTTTGTATTCCAAACAGATTACATATTAAAAAATGTAATTTTTAACTTTGAAATATGGCTGATGATTTTGTACTTGCATTTCCTTTGGTTCCTTCTGCATGTGAGAAAGATGCAAAAATATTTCAGTTCCTTGAAGAGATAACTAGAATTGTTAATACCGTTCAACAAAGTTTTTAGATGAAATATTGATCCGAAACTCCCAAATTAAATACCTCAGTTGTCTAACCTTTAAATCCAATATTCAGATAGTAATTTATGAAGATCTTCAAATTCAACATACAAAATAAAATTCAGATCCTTTTACGAATCACTTTTTCAATAGCCAATTTTGAATCACTTCTAAATAAATTAAAGAATCAACAGTTAATGAATACCTGATCGTTTTTGTATCTCACTAACAATCTCGAAGTTTAACGAAATAAGTAAAATTCATTTCGAAATCTCAATCGATTATTTCAAAATTTTCTCCCTAATGAAAAAAATCGCAATCAATTGAATTCATTTTGACAAAGGTTGAAAATCTTTTGAATGGTTTATGAGATTTATTTTTAAAAAACTAGAGGAATTTGACTTAGAAAAGGCAAGGTTTAAGTTACTTGAGTATATGAAATAATTGAAGAAATTGTGTGAGAGACAAAAAGAGAAATGATAGAATTTGAGTAAAAAATTTAGAGTGTGTTTGGTATGAAATCCAATTTTCTCATGTTTGGTTGGGACAAAAGTTTTGGAAAATGTTTTCCAAATCAACTCATTTTCCTCAAAATTAAGGAAAATGACTTCCCTTCAAAAATTAAGGAAAACATTTTCCAAAACTCTTCTCCAATTTCAAATTACATTTTCTTTGGGAACAACATCATTTTAAAAAAAAATACTTTTAATTTCAAAATTTTATTTTTTCACCCGATCCCTGACCCACCCACCACCGGTCAGCCCCCCCCCTCCCCAAATCCCAACCCCACCCCCTCCCCAAAAAATTGATTTGTCTTTTAAAAATATTTTCAACTTTAAAATTTTATTTTTGAACTCCTATCCCCCGCGACCAACCCCCTACCCACCCACCCCCAACCTCCAAAAAATTAATTTTGTTTTTTAAAAATACTATCAACTTCAAATTTTTATTTTTTCACTCCTACCCCCTACCCCCACCCACCATCACCCACCAAAAATAATAATTTTATTTTTTAAAATATTTTCGATTTCATAAATTATTTTTTACTCTAGTAAAAATAAAGATGTCTCTCAAAAACATTTTTCATTCATAAATCAAACACTAAAAATCATTTTCGAAAAATATTTTCTACGCACCAACCAAACATGAGAAAATAAGTTCAAAATCTACCTGTTTTCCAGGAAAATATTTTCTAGGAAAACATTTTTCTTGGAAAACATTTTCCTCCATACCAAACACATCCTTAGAGAGAGAGAAAAGTGGGTAATGGAGTCTTTGTTTTTAACTTTCACACGTAATGGAGTAAAAAAAATGGGGTCAATTTGAGAAATAAAGGAAGGTGAATGAATTATACTATGATACACTTTTTTTGCTAAAATATTGACATTTTGACTAGTTATTTAATTTATCCTTCTATTTAAACACATTTTTATACGTTCAATTTCCACTCAACCGCCCAATTTGACACCCTACATGGACCTATAATCTACATTTAGAACAATAACATAATATGTGTAATCCTACAAGTGGGCATATAGAGGATAAAGGATGGATTGGCCTTATCCTTACCTCGTAAAGATAGAGAGATAATTTTTCAAACACCCCCCAAAAAATTAATTAAGAATAATTTAGATAAAAAATAATAACGAGTATGTTTTGACCAAAATGTACTTTGAGGAGTATATTTGGATCAAAAATACAATAGAAGAAATATATTTAGACAAAAATATAACAAGTAGTTCATTTAAATTATTTCTGATAATACAATGATATATATGATTATTTTCGAAAATGTAAACAAACAAATTGAATAGTATAGTTACTAGATTAGAATAACAAGTGGCAAGTGTAAAAGTTGAATGATGAGAGGGAAATAGGAATGTAGACACTTGATTATTCACTAATTTCATTATAAAAAATACATATGAATGAAATTCATAAATTTCGGCTAAAAATCAGACAAATATAAAGGTTACTAAGGAAATTCTAGCATGAATTATAGTAATGTAATTGAATAATTAAACGTGTTTCAATAGATTGATAGCATTAAATAAGCTAGACTATAAATAAATATTATTGACTTTTACCAGCTATATAAATAAATAATATATTATTGTCATTATCACACTCTCTACCTATCTTTTTGTAATCCCATTGCCTGATATATGAAGGACGAACATATATCCATACCATATATATACTTTTAAATAATTATATAAGAGGAATTCATAGTAGCCCGGAGGAAGTGGCTCATCCTTAAATTAAGATTTCAATGGTCTCACGATTAAAGTCGTGAATCAGCCGTCTGGTAGTAAGGATCAACTTAAGCAATTGAGACACTATTTATCAAATTAAAAGTTGTTTGCAAGTAATAGACGTTCCTAAGAAAGTGTCTGCATGAATCTCAGTAATGTAATTAGATAATTTAACGTGTTTAAATAGATTCATAGCATTGGGTAAGCTAAACTATAGATATTAATGACTATTACCTGATATATAAGTTCTATATATAGACGAATAATAAAAAAATTAATGTTCATCTACAGTCTACATCATATGGTGTATGTAACATAATAATGCACATGTTAATTAGTCATTTGATATTATTAGTAGCATCTTTTTGCAAAGTAAACTTTTATCAATTACTAAGCGAACTTACAAAATAGCATTACCTAATTAACAATAGAAGAAAAATATTACTAATATATTGCTTGAAAGTTGTTCCGATAGTATAACACCATGGACCTATGATCTACGTCTAGAACAACAATATAGCTAGTGTAATTTCATAAATCGGACATATAAAGGGTAGAGGGTATGTATGTGGAACATCTTGAAAATTTCTAAGATCAGACTTGGATCACTCTTCACATGTATATATGCCAAATCCTATGATTTATAATTCGTGTATATGTGTTAAGGTTCATTCCTAAGTGAAGAAAGTGTATCGAATGTGGTTTAGGGGTCATAAGGAATCTCTAGTACTAAGTTAAGTTCAAAGTCTTCCTACCGGCTAATTATTTATAATTTGTTAATGCAAAGTGAGGCGGAAATAATGGCAGGGGAAAATTACTTTTAATTTGCATATGACACAAAGATCTAACGTGGTTCGGTCAACCCACCTACATCCACAAAGGAGATGAGCTATCTACTATATAAATATGATAGTACGACATATAAAGAGAAATAACATCAACCAATTCACTCGAAATACAAGGAGGTTATCACTTGTGTCCCACAAATTCTTCCCCCTAAACAAAACTCTCAAAGCCCCTAGCCTAAGACTACATTGTGAATGCTAACTAAGTTAGAAGGAAGTTAGGAACAACCCTCTATTTATAGAGTTATAAACATTTTTCTACGAGAAAAAGACTAGCCAAATATCTAGAATTTATGTTTATTTTATGGTAAGAATCTTATGGCAAGTATGGAAATACCCAACATGAATAGAAAATTTAGTGGTAACAATAATGCGTATAGCAAGTTGTGACATCTTCACTTTATTAATTATTGGGTCTTCATAATGATGTAGTGATGAGAGAGCAACAAGCTGTAGAGAGTCTTGCAACATCTTGAGGAGTCAATTTTAAAGCTTGGCAATTGCATATGGAGTCAAGTTTGATCTTGGAGGCAGCTTTAAGTCTTCCCAATCTTCATCGTCTATCTTGGAGAAGTAACGATCAACATCATCTTCGCTAATTAGTTCCAGTTTGGAGGGCTCCCACTGTAAAAAGACGAGCACAATTAAGAATGAATCAAGCTTAATTTTGATATCTAAATTGATCAGGATTATTCATGATCAAATGAACGTAACGTACCTTAGGATTTCTGTCCTTGTCAATGAGTATGGCTCTGCATCCCTATAGTAAAACTCAAGTTGTCATGAGTTTTGTAATGCAGTAAAATGGGTGGCTGAAAGGTTTGCAGATTCTACCTCGAAAAAATCCTTGCTGAATTCTCCCCTAAACAAATGACAAACCATTCTATACTCTCGAATAAGGCAACTACCAACATCTTGCAGCCTCCCTTCTCTTATCTGAAACAGAAAAAATGGAACTAATATGAACAATCTACAGATACTCAACAACTCCAATGAAAATGTTCGCCAAATCAAGGAGTAATGATTGACTTACTGATCTCAATGTAATTTTAAGACTTATCGGGGATGCTTTCTTCATTGATTGGATGGTCGAAGAGATCCAGTCGTCCTTGTTGTTCAAAGCCTCATTTTCCTGTTGACAATTCATGCCAAGTTCACATCACATAACCGCAGAAAACAAAAGAATGCATCCATCTCTCAAACTTACAAGAGAAGATATGATTTCTTCGATAGTTATTCGAGAGAAACAGCGATCAATAATCTTCATCCTACATACATAAAATTGCAGAACTGAAACTTCTAATGGCCATACACAAAGTAGAGCAAACATATATAGTCTTGCGAGAACAGGAAGAGAAGTAACACAAAAGCAAAATCACTAATAAGAAAGAGCACAGATCATTTCTGTGATATGTCATCATCAATATTATGCTCTTTAATAAGTTCAAAGAAAAAAATCCTCTTATAGGACCTGGAACTTTGTTTAGAAGGTAAGCTTCCAATAAATCAGCACGACAACAAACATCATAACAGAGATATTGAATGAACTCACTTGTTATAAGGACTTTCTGCTTTCAACTTCGGTATGTTAGAGAAGTGACTAATGATGGCAGAAATAACATCTGGATCACTTGTATTGACTTTAGCTAATTCTTGTTCTAAAAATGGCAATCTCTGTGAAGAGAAGGAAGATCAGAAAGTTTAGATAAATGTTATGCAACCTGAGTGGAGATGTATATCAAGATATACAAATCAATTATAGAGGCAACTACAAACATTCTGGATATTTTAAAGGCATCATACCTCCGAGGGTACAAAATGAGTTGCTAGACCACAAGCAAGCATTTCAGCACCATCGAACCTAGCACCAGTAAGACCAGCATATTCCCCTGCCAAAGAATATAAGAAATTATATCTAGCAGTACACTCTTTTATAAATCTGAACAGTGTTAAAAGTGGAATTACCGAAGAATCCTGGAAGCCTTGAATAAAAGTAAGATGCACCTACATCAGGAAAGACTCCCAAAGCTGCTTCAGGTATAGCACAAACCTACTGGAAAAATGAACATGAGAATATGTGGATACCAATAAAATTTAAAAAGGAAAGCAAGATGGCTAGATTGAAGAATTGAATCTATTACTCAAGGAGATGCTATACCGTCTTCTCTGTTGCGACTCGAAATCTACCATGCACAGAAACACCAAGTCCACCTCCCATCACTATTCCATTAAGGATGGAAACCTTCAAGGGGAAGTCCAAATAAGATTAATGAATATATTCCTTATCACAAAAATAAAAATTATGCATAACCTAAGTTAACCTGGGGTTTACTATATGTTGCCATCACATAGTTAAGGGTGTATTCTTCACGGAAAAAATCAGCACCGAGTTTCCAGTTACCTGAAAGCATAAATAACAAAAAAAAAAAAAACAGATTGAATATGTGCAAACTTTTTCAGTGTGTCACCATTCGACACGCATATCTTAGATGTGATTTAAGACTGTTCTGTAACGGCTATACTTCAACGTGCACTACTTTCTCTGTCTTCTGTTTCATCTACAAATTAGCAGTGTAAGACTGTAAGCTTTCAAACGATGGTCAATTCAAGAAAGAAGGGGGGATACTGTCAGTATATTCTACAATATGACAAGACTTGTCATACCGTCTCGGAGAATAATCCATCATATCCCATAAATACAGTTGAGTGTTCGGCATTTAACTGGAGGACAATTATTTACTCGTTAAGAGTTATTAGTTATTGTATCCTACATAGCTTCAGGCTTCTATATAAGGAGCCACTTTGGTACATTGTTGAACATCAGTACAGAAGAAATTCCTTCTTGTTCATAGGGTGCCAAAATCAGAGCCAAGGAGAAAAAATATAGAAGTTCAGATCATTTTGGTATCAGAAAAGTTTTTTCCCATCAAAGTTAGTGTTCACTTGGTGCCTCAATAGATGAGTTGATTAAGTCATCAAATTAGTCAACTGATTCACAAGTAGTTCCATATCCACGAGACAAACACATAAGTCAACACGAAAATCAGAACCTATGTCAGACACACTTTGAGCGCCACCGCAAACAATTACTCACTATTGTGGAAGCCCACACATCAGATTTTATCCAGTCTGTTTCATGCCAACACCAGGTTATCTGCCAAGACAGGTCTAGTCAATTACTATGCCAATAATTTTGTCACGGCTATCTCATAAGTTCAAGCAGCAGTATAAACATGCAATGTCACCACACATGTCCATATCTTTCAGTTGTGGTTTCTAGAGCTGTATATGACACATTCCTCAAATTCAAGGTGGTCAAGTATTTGCTATTATATCTGTTGCACATTCCAACAACTATTACTTGTCTTACTCACTCTTTGTTTTTACACCCTCAATCCTTGATTGAAGAGTCAGTAGGAAAAATCTTAACATATTACGGAAGAAAATTTTCACCTTCACGGATCCAGTTAAAAAAATCATCTATAAATACTGAAGATTGTCTTTACCAAGCTATGAAAATTTAGCAGACAACCCACCTTGGCGAACATTATGAACAACAGCTGTAACGTCACCACCAGCACAGAAAGCCCTTCCATTTCCCTGGAAATATAATAACAAGAAAAGGAGTAACATTCCATGACTGATGTTAAGATATTTTTTACTGGTACAAGGTCACATGTAGAACTGTGCGACCTACCAGCAAAGCTTGTGAAAGAGAATTAAAACATAAACTCAATACAAGAAGTGAAACCAATACTTTTCCTTTCAGCTGTTCTACTAATTAAGGGTATCCAATAAGCTTCTTAAGCTGATTTTAGATCTTATTTCACTCAAGCTCCAAAGATTTACAGGCAAATATAACCTGAGCCATGAGGATGAGCTTTCTTCACTGTGTCGAGAGAAGAGTCGAGGAACAGGCTGAAGTTCATTGAAACCAGCTAAGTTAGATACTTACACGGAGCGGGTCCCATTGATACCAAATATAAAACAGCATACATCACTCTTTGGCTAGCCCTCAAGTGTTATTAGTGCCCTCTAGGAGGCTTTATAGCTTTTGATTGGGTGTAGCCAGAATACCATTCTCTTTTTCTTTTTGAAACTGTCAGAATACCATTTTCTTTAATAAGGTTAACCAGAAAAATACCTTGTACTTTTATAAGGTTAACCAGAACACCATTAGCCTCCCCCCAACCCAACCTCCTCTGACAAATATGATATTTTTATTTCCATTAACTCCCGACTTTATGAATCTTCCAGCTCAAGTTACAATGACCAAGAACTACAAGAAACACAATCACAGATTGATGCATTACAAAATTCAATGAAGAAACAAAATATGAGAGTTCACAATTTGAACAGCGCAACTCAAAAATCAATGCAAACTGCCTGCCAGCAGGTATCAGTTGTTTGTAAAAAAAATCATATGAAAAATACAAGATAACCACTGTTAAGCTATCAAGGCGAGTTCAATATCACAGATGATCCTCCACTAGTGAGCATACCTTCAATATTATCATCTTCACATTTGAATCTCCTTCACTGGCATGGAAAAGTTCCAACAGTCGAGATATCTGCATAAATAAATAAGTTCAAGAGTACACTCCTCACTTATAACACATCTTCACACTTCAATCCATTTCATCAGGTGATCAGCAATTTACATCAATATAACACGATTATTGCATGATTTAGAAGACTAAATGCTCACCAAGTTAATATAATTAACCTCTTCTGGATGATTGCATGAGAAAATAGTATAACACAAATCCATATCAAATTGGTCTTCATAGCAACCAACATAAAGATGCGAAGCTAGGCCATCACAAAATTCACATTCTCCTGTATTTAACAAAGTCATGACAGTACTTGATATCCAATATTTCCAAGGAAAAGGTGCAAGGCTAGGCCTTTTCCTATCATAAAAGCGAGGTGCAAGTCGTAAGACATAGAGCACAAGTCCTTGAACCTTTGTATCTACGTATATTTCCCGTAAAAAATTCCATTTTTAGATCGTAGGAGCGGTGAAATTAACAACAATACGAAGTAAGTACACATTAGAGTAAATAAAATTAGTAGACAAATTTATCTCTGTCTTGAGGAAGATCAAAAATAGCAACAGTAAATTCTGTATCTAAAGAATTTGACCTTTTTGTTTTCTGATCCTTTCTTTTTTTATGACAGGTAGAGGCTGCGGAGAAGTCCTTGCAGAAGCGGACTCCTCCAGCTTCCTCAGACTCCATCGAAAAGCGACTCCAGACGGAAGGAACGACTCTGCCAACAAGATGACTCATTATGCATGTGCATAGATTCAGGCAGTTGAACAAAGTCACGATAAAGAACAATTATCCACTTCACAGAATAGGAGATAGTAGTATATTTTCACAAAAAATGTAGCATCTAATAATGAATTTTTGGTTATACTCAAAAAAAATTACATCTCTACTTTGATATACTGGAAAAGTGATCATGAAAAGAAAGCAACTCAAATCTTGATTTTATTTTCCTTTCACCATTAATTAAGGTGCGAAAGGCGAGCATGGATGCCTAACTCCTAGCTAATGTTCATGGGATGTCCAAGCTGAAGCCAAAAATTTGAGCTTTCCTTGGAAGCACTAAGGGAAATTCACCGTTCCTCCTAACTTAAAGTGCACCCCATATGCCTCATCAACCTTCAACAGTAGTTAGTACTCCATATACTCCAAAGAATAAGCATAGGTTTAGAACTACTCATGCATGATAAATTAAAAATCAGTTTTGCAAAGGAATTTCCAGTTCAACATAGACAATGCCAAAAAAGAGTTATGAATTTCACGGACCCACATGGAGCAAAATGACTTAAAGGAAGGGGAGGAAACCAGTATATACATAAAGATGAACACATAGTTGGAATATATCTCCAGTTAACAAAAAGAGTAAGGACATTCTGAGTAGAGCATTATCATATACATATACGGTATAGTGACATACAGAATGAAATATAACAAAGAGTTCACACAAGTAAATTGATGTTCTTTTGTATAATTTTCTACGATGGAGTGTTTGGACTGAATTGCGCACACCTCAATTATTCCAAGGAAACTGATGTTCACCCTACTAGTGAACTTATAATGACTTGTGGGAATCACTTATAACTACTTACTTGAGTTCCATAATAGTCATCAAGAAACTATGTCAGGAAAGTCACATATTAACAAAGAAACTCGGTGCAAATCACACTTTAATTAACAAGACTAAGACAACAAAAACTACAATAGCATTACGCTCAACCACAAATTAGTTCGGATCGTACTTAATGAAAAGACAATCATTAAAAGTAGATAAACAATAATCAACAACTCGAAATAATTTTTTATAAGAAACACAAACAATAGACTATAAGATATTTGAGAACAGTGATACATGTTTGTTTTTTTCTACCGTTTGAGTGCGCACAGGGTAAAACCCCGCTCCTATGCAATAGCTCGCAAACCATATAACCACATAGGAGAGGTAATAGTGATACATGTTATGCGTCTCTATAAACGAGTCCATACAAAATATAACACTTATTATAGGAATCCTTCCCCTAATCTCTACTATGGATAGTTACATTACAAAATTCAAGTAGATAAGGCAGAAAATAATGAAAGGCATCCAAAATTTGGGGCTTTATAACAAGAAGAAAAATGAAAAAATATATTAGTAATATGATAAGTTGTCATACCATTGGAAAAGAAAGTGCATTCAACTGCTTAGGCCTATTTAATATGATTGTTCTTACACTTGCTCTCTCCTCCACCAAAACCTGAAAAACAAAAAATATTCATGAAGAAACAGCGATCACCTAAAATAACTTAGTTCGGTTGCAATTTGGAGAGGGAAAAGGAAAGAATAGATTTGGCAAAATGAAAATCATCTAACAAATTGATTAGTATAACAAGTGTAAGAGTATAAGTTGAGTGATGAGAGAAGAATAAGAGTGTACCTGATCGGTTCCGCCATTGTAAGAAGAGCTTTGAGCCATGGTGGTTTTCAGCTTTTTGGGAATTTGAACACTGACGAGCAAATTAGTGCTGCTAATTTCGTCCTTCTATTATGGCATATGAGCCCGTCTGGATTGACTCGGATCCAGCTCTTCTTTTCATTTCCTCCAAATTATTATTTTGACTAATAACAAAGATTTTTTTGATTGATAAAAGCAAATCACTAATCATAATTTACAAGATTTTTATAATTCCGTAATTTTAGAAATATAATGCTAAAGATTTTTATAATTCATTAATCTTACAAATATATTATCTTATTCATAAAAATATATGCATATAGAATCTCTTCCTACTTTATTTTTCCCTAGGATCTATCTTTTTATTTTTGGAAAAAGGGTCAAAAATATCCATCAACTTTGATTTATTGCTTAAATTTATTCTCGTCGTTAAAATAAAGTTAATTTTACCCCTCGTCGTTAAAATAAAATTAATTTTACCCCTCTTGTTACTAATTTCACCAAATTTACCCCTCATTAGACGAATTGACCCAAATTGACCCGAATTTACCTCTTTGACATATTTAATGGAGATTTGGAGAATGGGTAAATGGTATAGGAGATTTGGAAGAATGGGGTCGGGTTATTTTAAATGATCGGGTTAATGGATTAAAATAAGGAATATGTTTTATTTCTAAAATTTGGGTCAATTTGAGTCAATCCATCTAATGATGGGTAAATTTGGTGAAATTAGTAACAGGAGGGGTAAAATTAACTTTATTTTAACGGCGAGGGGTAAAATTAACTTTATTTTGACGGCGGGGTAAATTTAAACAATAAATTAAAGTTGGAGGGTATTTTTGACCCTTTTCCCTTTATTTTTTAGTTAATATAAAGAAGTCTGATTAACGGAGCTCCTATTCATGAATCATGATTCATTTGAGCTATTATTCTAATTATTTATATTTATATAATCATATTTTATCTCTTTTATGTAGTAATTTTTAACAAAGGAAATTTTTACAGAAAAACAATATTAATTTAGTAATGATTAATAATTTTCAACTAATTCATCAATATTTTAAAGTTTGTATTCGGCATAATAGATAAATATGATTCTTAACTTGATTTCTGTTGGGTATGTAGCAAGAATTTATGGGAAATAGAGGGAAAGAGAGGAATTTGAAAAGTTGAGAACTTGAAGAGTTGGGAACTTGAAAAGTCCTCTTATGCTTTAATGAAAAAAAAGGCATTTGTCCCTCATCGGTGGTAGAAAGAAAAATAGGAGAGTTTAAATACAGAAACACTCCTATTAATTGTTAAAAGGGTTGGAAAGAGGGACCCCCCTCGCGCCGTCGTGGTCGCTCGTCTCGTCTACGTCTACGGCTTTGGCTATGGCAAATGATCGAGAGATTAATTTTTGGACAAAGTTTGTTTTAATTATATATAATTAATTATTTAATTAATTAATTAAATTAAATGGCCAATATCTTTTCAATTAATTAGTTGAAAACGTTTTCAGTTTTTTAGTTGAAATTAACCGAAATATTTCAATTTTTTAGTTGATTAACCCGACGCGATTCTGATCCGCGTGACCCGTTTGAATTTAAACAACTTTTCCGTTTTATTTAAAAAATTCCCTCCATGACTGTTCTGAAAGGTTGCAACTTTCAGGAACAGTCATTACCATTTGAAAGGTTGCAAACTTTCATCAATGGTTGTGAGGATTCTGAAAGGGTTGCAACCTTTCGGAACCTATTCTTTTTGCCTATAAATACCACTCATTCTTCAGAATATTCACTTACGAATTTTCTGATCTTCTTCTTCTTCTTCTTCTTCTGCACAAATTTTTTCTTCGTGTGTTTCCTGTTGTGGATTGGTTCGCTGACAGTAAAGTTTTTGGTATCTACACTCTGCTGATTAAGATCATTTTACCCTAGGAGGTTATATTCCAAATCAAACCTCGGATACTAGAGGGGAATAATTTCCTTAAGGGGACACTGTGAGTTCAGTGGACTTGATCTTTTTCCGATTTCAAAGGTTCTTTCAGATTCTGGTATGTTCTTACAGATTTTAGTTTTTGGTTAATTAAATTTCTGTTCATCTCTCTTACTGGTTCTATGAATTTCAGTTACTTTGTGTTTCTGAACAATTTATTAGAATCAGTAATTCTGGTTTTATAACACAGTTTTGGCAACAATTTCAGCGGACAATTACATCTTTCACTTTTGAGTGTGCACACGTAGACATTTATATAAAATTGAATAAGTAGACACATGTCCTACATGACATAATACATGTAGGATGTCATGTAGGACACAAAAATGCCTTATAAGGGGTCACATAGGACGAATGTGTTCAATTGTTTAATTTTTTACTTATACATACTCAAAATTAAATTTCATAGTTACCAACTAACACCAAATTTAAGGATGATGTAAGGGGCCATAAGGACGAATGTGTGGAAGTTTTATGTTTTTCTTCTTCTGCTGGTTGATTTTGGACAATGAATTGCTTATGCGAAGAATTTATTTTTAAGCTTTTGCTTTTGAATCTTGCTACTTGCTTGGCAAGAAGGTAAATTGTGGTCATGATAAAGTTGAGTTTTTTTTTTTTTGATTTCAGTATATTTAACGTTGTGCTTGAAGCTATGTACAACAAGAATTTAAAATCTTAAAATTACATGGTGTTGCATGGATTATCACAAGAAAATTGAATAAATAATGCTATTGTGGCTTCTTTTGGGCAATCTTCAAGTTCTTTTATATATGTGCTATTTGAAATTTCTGTTAGATGTGATAGTTTTTTTTTTTTATCTTGTCTACTCTTGTTTAGCCACACATCGATTTTAAGATTTGTATCTCTGCGACTCTGTGCTGTATGTTTGCATTAGAGGCCCAACATTCACAACCAATAGAGCAATCCTTCACTGTTAAAGAGGTAGAATTTCTGATAAATGTTATGTGTGTGAATGTGCACCAAGACTTTTAGTATTAACTTACAAACCCCTTTTCTTCTGCTCTCTTGGCCACATAAACTTTTACCATGTGATAAACGTGTCTCGTGTGAAGCTCCACCTAGCCTGTCCATTGAAATGGAAATTGCTCCTCTGTTAGCACCCTTTTAGTCTACCAATAGTTTTATGCATAAAAAGTTTAACCAGAACGTTGATTAAATCAACAACTATTATTTATGTTTTTTAGTTTTGTCTGTAGTAGTTATTAGCAGTAGTTGACGACCTACCCTTCTGGCGAATAGATGTAACATCACCACCAGCACAGAAAGCCCTTCCATTTTTCCATGGAAATATTGAACCAAGAAAAGGAGTAACATGTAGATATTTGCATAATCCTAGAATATAAAATCATCACTGTGACCATCTGGATACAAATAATAAGTTAAGTGATATTATTGATATAAAATAAAATTTAGTAATGACAAATTCCTATAGTTGAGTAACCTTTTGAGATATTAACTCAGACTATAAAAGAGCACAAAAGAAAAAGGAAGTTCCTCTACTTGCTAGTCTAACAGAGTGATGTAGTGATGAGAGAGCAACAAGCTGTAGAGAGTATTGCAACATCTTCAGGAGTCAATTTTAAAGCTTGGCAATTGCATATGGAGTCAAGTTTGATCTTGGAGGCAGTTTTAAGTCTTCCCAATCTTCATCGTCTATCTTGGAGAAGTAACGATCAACATCATCTTCGCTAATTAGTTCCAGTTTGGAGGGCTCCCACTGAAAAATGACGAGCACAATTAAGAATGAGACAAGCTTAATATTGATATCTAAATTGATCAGGACTATTCATGATCAAATGAATGTAGCAAGGCACCTTAGGATTTATGTCCTTGTCAATGAGTATGGCTCTGCATCCCTGTAGTAAAACTCAACTTGTCATAGAGTTTTGTAATGTAGTAGGTTAGCATATTCTACTTGCCTCGAAAAAATCCTTGCTGAATTCTCCCCTAAACACATGACAAACCATTCTATACTCTCGAATAAGGCAACTACCAACATCTTGCAGCCTCCCTTCTCTTATCTGAAACAGAAAAACTAATATGAACAATCTACAGATACGCAACAACTCCAATGAAAATGTAGGCCAAATCAAGGAGTAGTGATTGACTTACTGATCTCAATGTAATTTTTAGACTTATCGGGGATGCTTTCTTCATTGATTGGATGGTTGAAGAGATCCAGTCATCCTTGTTGTTCAAAGCGTCATTTTCCTGTTGACAATTCATGCCAAGTTCACATCACATAACCACAGAAAACAAAAGAATGCATCCATCTCTCAAACTTACAAGAGAAGATATGATTTCTTCGATAGTTCTTCAAGAGAAACAGCGATCAATAATCTTCATCCTACATACATAAAATTGTAGAACTGAAACTTCTAATGGCCATACACAAAGTAGAGCAAACATATATAGTCTTGCGAGAACAGAAAGAAAAGTAACACAAAAGCAAAATCACTAATAAGAAAGAGCGCAGATCATTTCTGTGATATGTCATCATCAATATTATGCTCTTTAATAAGTTCAAAGAAAAAAATCCTCTTATAGGACCTGAAACTTTGTTTAGAAGGTAAGCTTCCAATAAATCAGCACGACAACAAACATCATAACAGAGATATTGAATGAACTCACTTGTTATAAGGACTTTCTGCTTTCAACTTCGGTATGTTAGAGAAGTGACTAATGATGGCAGAAATAACATCTGGATCACTTGTATTGACTTTAGCTAATTCTTGTTCTAAAAATGGCAATCTCTGTGAAGAGAAGGAAGATCAGAAAGTTTAAATAAATGTTATGCAACCTGAGTGGAGATGTATATCAAGATATACAAATCAATTATAGAAGCAACTCAAAACATTCTGGATATTTTAAAGGCATCATACCTCCGAGGGTACAAAATGAGTTGCTAGACCACAAGCAAGCATTTCAGCACCATCGAACCTAGCACCAGTAAGACCAGCATATTCCCCTGCCAAAGAATATAAGAAATTATATCTAGCAGTACATTCTTTTATAAATCTGAACAGTGTTAAAAGTGGAATTACCGAAGAATCCTGGAAGCCTTGAATAAAAGTAAGATGCACCTACATCAGGAAAGACTCCCAAAGCTGCTTCAGGTATAGCACAAACCTACTGGAAAAATGAACATGAGAATATGTGGATACCAATAAAATTTAAAAAGGAAAGCAAGATAGCGAGATTGAAGAATTGAATCTATTACTCAAGGAGATGCTATACCGTCTTCTCTGTTGCAACTCGAAATCTACCATGCACAGAAACACCAAGTCCACCTCCCATCACTATTCCATTAAGGATGGAAACCTTCAAGGGGAAGTTCAAATAAGATTAACGAATATATTCCTTATCACAAAAATAAAAATTACGCATAACCTAAGTTAACCTGGGGTTTACTATATGTTGCCATCACATAGTTAAGGGTGTATTCTTCACGGACATACTCAGCGCCCGGTTTCCAGTTACCTGAAAGCATAAATAAGAAAAGAAATTACTACATCGTTGAAAATTTTGAGAACATCATCTGGATAGAGCATAGTTGTCATTGGATCTAATAACGCTAAAGGCTTTAGGGACATATATAAAGAGTGTTAATTGCCACTAAAAATACATATTTAGTGGCAATTAATCTAATTATTGCCGGTAAAGATCATTTTTGATGAAATCTATAACCAATATTGTTGACGACCTACCCTTCTGGCGAATATTATGAACAATAGATGTAACATCACCACCAGCACAGAAAGCCCTTCCATTTCCCTGGAAATATTGAAACAAGAAAAGGAGTAACATGTAGATATTTGCATAATCCTAGAATATAAAATCATCACTGTGACCAACTTTTAGCGATATGTATTTTAACTTGGTTTCAAATCATATTTATGTTCTTTAATTTTCGGTGTGCACAAGTAAATATTTAAGTTGTATAAAGTTGAACAAATAGACACACACATGTCCTATATACATGTTATTTTTTATCATATGTGGTGTCCTACATGTATTATGTCATGTAAGACTCATGTGTTTACTTGTTCAACTTTATACAAGTTTAAATGTCTACTTGTGTATACCCAAAGTTGAAAGACATAAACGTAAAATGAGGCCAAATTAAAAAACACATTTATGTATTATGGCTTTGAAAAATTATAATCTTGACATTTAGAGAAGACGATAGAAGAAATGAGATTTCCTAATTTGAACATGAGGATCCTCTTACGTACCTTCAATTTGTTTCACTGGCATGAAGAAGTTGCAACAATTGAGATAGCTGAACAAACAAAATAAGAGCAATATGCATAAGACAGAGAATGATCGAAGTCAATTGGGGGATTTTTATAAGAACAAAAATAAAAAAGGGCAACTTTTACATATAACAAATATAAAATTCATATTTGTATGATATAGCAAAATTTACATAATTGCGCTCCATAGCAAATATATATATGTATAATTCGCTATACATATATAATTGAAGCGAATTGTATAAAACGAAGTGTATAAAACGAGAAAGAGAAAGAGACTTGGACAAAGAATTGTATAAAACGAAGTATATAAAACGAATTGTATAATTATAAGTGTATAGGACTGTTATATACAATTTAAATTCATATAAAATGAGAAAGGGAAAGAGACTTGGGCAAGAAATATACAATTGAATCGAATTGTATAAAACGAGAAAGAGAGAAATTATATCTAATCTGAATTTGTATAAAATGGGAAAGAGAGAAATACAAAAGAGACTTGGGCAGGAAAATACTTTTATTGTATAATTATAAGTGTATAAGACGGAGATATATGTATTTGCATGTGTATATACAATTTTCTCTCGCTTTATACAATTAGAAACATAATTTATATAATTCTATTGTATAAAGCGAGAGAGGGAGAATGGTTAGCGAGAGGGACTGACAAACAGTTTGTTATGAAACACAAATAAATCAAACAGTAGATATTATATTTATTTTATATTATTAGTTTGTCATTCTATACAATTATCCCGCATAGTAGTATTGCCATACCATTTGATAAGAAAGTGCATTCAACTGCTTAGGCCTATTTAATATAAATGTTGTAACATTAGTTCTCTCCTCCACCAAAACTTTTGACAAACAAAAATAAAATAGTTTAGATGTGTTTTTAATATTTTATGCTTAGAATAACAAGTGGAGTGTAAAAATTGTGTGATGAGAGGAGAATAGGATTGTAGCTGAACCTGATCAGTTCCGCCATTGTTACAAGAGCTTTAAGCCATGTTGCTTCTTTGGGAAACAAAAGCTTTTAGCACTGCCAATTTATTGATGCAGCAACGAAGCTAATTTCATCTATTTTTTTTTATGAATGTGACGTTAACGTTGTAATCTTGAACACTGATTTCTCCTGTTTAGTTTAGTGTTGTTGTTGTTCAAAAAATGGTTACTTCTCTATCTTTTTCTTACTCGGTTTATGTTAAATTCTGGTATTATTTCTACGATATCCAGTTTTGATTTTTGGGTATTCATCTAAAAGATTTGGTAACTTTCTTTTTATATTATTAAAAATAAAATTGTTGTTTGAAATTTTAGTCTTTTTTAAAGGAAAAACGGTTTGGTCCACTTTTATTTGTCGCTAGTAAAATTATCCGCGCTGTGCGTTTGTATTTAAAATCAAGAAATTTATAAATAATAATTTACACCATTTATAAATAATTAAAACTAAAATAGCATATTATATTACATACAAGCTTACATGACAACAAACATTAATAATGTGCAGGAAAATGGAAAATAGTACATCTTATCATTTATCCTTAATAACATATCAGGATCTGGAACATAAACAATGGTGTTAGTGAGACACTTAACATGAGAAAAGTATACAATTATTTAATCGTGAAGAAGAAGAGGTTCAGAATTATCAAGTCATTCAAATTGAAACACTATATCGTATTATATACAAGATTATGTAGTAACAAACATAAAAATGTAAAGGAGATAAAAAAATATTAGATCTTATCATTTATCATTAAAACATAAGCATAAAGTAATGATTATAAAAATACATACCAGAATCTATAACATAAGCAATGATGTTAGTGAGCCACTCAATGAAAACAACATATACAAATATTTAATTGTGAAGAAGAGGAGGTTTAGAATTTTCGTTATTTTAAAATTAGAAAAATCCCTCTATTTTTAGAAAAAAAGGGTAGTGTAACAAATGTTTATTGTGTCTTATCAGAAAGGTTACAACTATTTAGAAAAGTCACAACATTTCATAAAAGTCACAATTTTTCATAAAAGTCGCAAATCTTCATTAAAGTCGCAACTTTTCATCAACTTTTCATAAAAATCACAACCTTTCATAAAAGTTGGAACTCTTCATTTAAGTCGCAACTCTTCGTTAAAATCGCAATTTTTCATAAAAGTCACAATATTTCATTAAAGGGAAAGACTAGTTTTGGAAATAAATAAATTAATGAGGGAATTCTGATTTTAGAGGCGCCACGTAGGTGGGCCTAAGGTTCTCTTTTATATATATATATATATATATTATGTTTTTCGAAAGTCAATTTAATTAATTCATAAAGTTTAATTAATAACATTCTTTATACGCCCTTTGTCTCGATTTACTTCTTCACTTTTTCTCTTATAGTTGTCTCTAATTACTGGTTCTATTTTGATAAATCAAGAAATGACAAAAAAAAAAATCATATTATACCCTCAATTAATTATTTTGAGAAAAGGAGAACTTTTTGAAAATATTAAATTTTTAATTCATTCCGACGAAATCAACACCATTGATGAACTTTATTCCTCTGTTAATGAAGATGAACTCAACTAGAAAGTAAACTGAATTGAGAGAGAGAGAAATTGTGTTTGTATTGAATGTGAACTAAGGGAGAAAAGTTACAATATGAACCTATATATAATGCTACTAACAGAATGTAAACTCACTAACAACTTTTACTTCTAACAACTTAATGCTAACTAATTTTACTGTACAAAACTAACTAATGAAAACTGTACATAACAAAATTAACTAACTGACTTTACACCTCATATTCTCATCACCCCCCCCCCCCTCAAGTTGGAGGTGATGTAATTACAGACAACTTGTGTAATAGAGAAGTATGTTTAACCCCAGTCAAGGCCTTGGTGAAAATATCTGTCAATTATGAATCAGTGGATATATGGTGGAGTGTGATTAAACCTTGTTGAAGTTTAGTTCTTACAAAATGGCAGTCAATTTAAATATGTTTTGTCCGTTCATGAAAAACTGGATTCTTGGCCATGTTTAATGTTATAAAGTGTATATGCAAGATACTATGGTACAATAATTATTCTAACTCTCGAATAATAATAATAATAATTTTTGAATTAACATAGATACATGTGTGAAAAGAGTGTTTGGTCCGGAAGAGCAATCCAAGTCTATCATATTAAACATCTTCATATCGAGCATTAGTTTTTCTTGCACAAAATCATTAGTGAGGACTGAACCTTGATCAACTTATGACTTTTAGGTTATCAGTGTTAACAAGAAACATGTAGAACATAATATATCATGAGATTTATTCAATAACAACAAACTGTCACAAAGATATTGGAATGTTCCCTACTTCTCAGAAGTATAGAGAAATGACATTAACATAAATTAAACATAAATATCTTTAATTAACTGTACTGGAAAGTGCAGCATGTTGTTGTCATTTCCTTCTCAAAGATATGACAATGTTGAAGAAGTTTCCTTTTTTAACCAACAAATGAGAAGCCAAATGGTAGACACATCTCTCAAATAAATAATCAACAGTGGAATCTCCTCGTTCAAAATGGCTAACAAGCATTTGTTCAAAAGCAGCTCTCATGGTTCTTGCTATATGTTTACCACTCTTATACGCATCGAAACAAATATCATCATTGTCCCTCTCATCCCAGTTCACTTTGAAACACTTAATGGTATCAACATCAAATGAACCTTCCATTTCAACAATTTTTTCAACTTCATCCTTGTATGGTGTGTAAAAGGGAAGATTAAAGGAGTCTAGTTTTGCCTGTTCAATAAATCCCTGCATTATCATTTATGGATCAGTATACAAAAGTTAGAACTCTCTAACGATTCACATGAAAAAAAACAAGAAGTTAGATGAAGTGTACCTCATGTATTAAATCAATGAGTGAGTTTGATAGAAGATTTAGCAAGGCAGATTGAGTTCCATAGGGATCAGGAATGCTCCTTTCCATAAATGTTAAAACCATATGTCCACCACTTACTATCTCCTCGGAGCGTAATTGCAGAAACCTTGAGAAATCCTTGTCAAATTGCTTCATATATGCTTCAATTACATGAGGAGGACTTGTCCTTGTTATGTACATTGCTGTTATTGTTCTCAATCTTTTCAGGAGCCTACATGTTTCAGTTTGTAAAATGTTTAGTGTATCTAAATAAATAAAACAAAAGTACAACAAGATACCTGAGAAAGCCAATGAAGACTATAAGATGAGTGAACCAAGTGCAAGCTTTTGCTAGGAAATAACTGCCGCTCATAAAAGGAACGTGGAACGCCTGATAGGAAACAATTTGCTTCATCTTCTTTGAGATTCCGATAGAAGGATGGAATCGATTTGAAAATAGTGTTGAAGTCATTATCAGGGAGATCATTCAGATAAACTTGAAACTCTGGCATTTTGAAACTCTTTTCGTTGCATAAAACTTGTACAATGTTTATGATATTTGATATCGTGAAGAGTGTGTTTGGTCCAGAAGAGCAACCCAAGTCTGCCATATTAAAACATGATTTCGGAAACTCACCAATATTCTTGATGGCATCTTCTAAAACAGGTTTTGCCTCTTCTATTATCTTTCTCTGCCAAATAGAGTATTGATTACTTACTTAGTTGGTAGTATAACATTTGATTGGACGGAAATGTGTAAATGTAAGCAAGCTCAAACAAGCGGAGTTTGATTCATATATACCTAAAGAGTCGAGTTGGTTGCATAACTGCATTCTCCATTTCCTGCATTCATACACACAAGTAATTTTCCCCCTCCCATTATTACTTCTGTTACCTATTTTTATTTTTATTTTTATTTATGCAGTCGCATTGCATGATATTTATAGTAAATAATCATGAGTTTCGTATTAGGTAAAAGTTGTGTTTTTACCTAATGTATTAATTAAAAGTTGCATGATTTACCTAAGTTATACTAATTTTTGAATAATAATTAGGCATATACTTGAACTTGTATGTTGGTATGCTCTAAGTTAAGGAAAGTTGGCCAGCAATATCATGAAAGAATATTTGTCCATTCACCAAAAAGAGTACTTGTATCAGCTTTGGATCGATGATTCGATGAGATGAGTATAAAGATGGCAGAGCGATGACGTGGAGCAAGCCGGCTTATTGCCTTTACTCCTACTACTTGGGCTAGTTTACAATACTTACATTACAATGAATTCTTTGAGTTACGTTGGCCAAACAAGTGTATCTACATCTCAAATCTCAACCTTAGCTTTTGGAAAATGTAACTATTCTTATCATATTATTTCACCATTTGATAGCGACAAATGCTTGTCTATTTTGTTAAATCAAAAAAAGAAAAAAGAATGTAACATATTATACTCTTAATTAATTATTTTTTTTAAAAAGCAACTTCTTGAAAATTTTAAATTTTTAATTCATCAGTTTCATAATTAATAGGAATAAAATAGTAAACTCATTATGTCAATCATTGTTGTTTTCATAAGTGTGTCAATTTCGGGTTCACTAAAATACTATGATCCTTAGCATACTTTGCAGCCTTCTTATTATCCACTGTAATGTTTAAAAGTGGACAAGTAATTAGGAATAGGGGAATAGTATAATATTGCAATAAATTCAATAACATAAAATATTTCAAAATTTAAAGTAAAAAGAAATATTTTTCCTGTTAAAATAGTGAATTAGTGATGGTGAGAAACTATTTTTCGTCAACTACTTTATCCCCCAACTTTTCTCAACTTAGGTTGATTTGTGCAAATTATTTTTGGATGTCTATATCTGTTTATTTTCCTTTTTCTTTTTGGTATAATTTACCTATATCTCATAATCTTAAAGGAGTTGATTATATTATTTTCCTACTCTTTCAAATTACAAAATTCCTTAAAATATATAGATTTCGAATATATCACTGGACTTGAGGATATATCAACAGACATTCGAATATATCGGAGAGGGATGTATCCGAGAGAGATATGGATGTATCAGGGAAGGGATATTGGCGTATCAGAGTGGTGACAGGTTATCCAAATACAGAGGAGAGATGTATCAGAGAAGTGAGGAATGTATCAACGAGAGAAGAGTGATGAGATATTTGGTTTTTTTAAAACATATTGTAGGAAATTTTATAGATTATGGTAAATAAGATGTGTATTTAGGTTATTTTAAAAAAAAAAATGTGGCTATGGGCTGAGACATGTTATTGCTCAAAATAATGAAGGAAAAATTACATCAATTGATACATTTTAATAAATAATTACTGATTTTAGCAATATTTTTCATTCATTACCATTTATAGCAATACTATGTTAAATCTGCAATATGTATTAAAAGTGAATTATGTATGCAATATATATGAATTATATATGAATTATAATTATTTTTAAAAATATATTATGTTTGTTTGGTAAAAATTTGACACATTGTATTATAAGTGTATTAAAATATGTGATAAATGAATTATCTATCATTAAAATTTGAATTATATGTGAATAAAAAATTGTTCTATGTAATATGAATTAAAATTGTATATTAAATGAATTAAAAGTGATCAAGTGAAAAAGAAATATTACTGCTATAAATGGTAAATATTTTTTTATTATAGTATATTTATGTAAGTTTCCCAATAATGAAAGCCCAAAATTCAGCCCAAGTATAAAGGTTGGGCCTGGACATCTCATTCCTAATGTAACAAGCCATACGTATACCTTGGCCCAACTTAATTAATTACTTTCTCAACAATTTTAAACAAAGAGAAAATCAATTACATTAATTAAATAAAAGTATTATTGTACTAATTTCATATTCTTATCATTTAATTGCATAATTTGCCCTTCAAATAGGATAGCTTTTAATTTTTTTCTCCTTACAAATCAAACTTAGACCTAGTACGGCATAAGTTCTTTTAAAAAAATTGATTATAAAAAGGAGTGATAGTCATCTTGCACATGAAAAATGAGTCTAAATAATTTGAAAATTAACTAGTAACATTTTTTATTTTAATTTGTAATATGTATATAATATATATAAATAATGGAGACAAATGACCTAGTACTTTTAACTTTCTGTGAAGCAGTAAAATTAAATGATGATAGTTAAATAATGACTTAACATGTTTTTTTCACTTAAATAAAAGGACTAGAAATAGTAATACTCGTGCATTATAAGAGAAATAATATTTAGTAATATCTTATCTTATCTTCGAAATAATATTTTTTTCCTCTTCCTTAACATGTACTAAAAAACACATACCTTTCTATCTTATTCTATTTTAAAATATATATATTTTATATGGCAAACAGTAATATGTATGAGAGAGAAAATTTATTTGATTATTAAACGAAAAAATATTTTAAATCATAGCCCATTGGGTGAAAATAGCTCTTTTACCAATAGCAACTAAGATAACAAAAATAAATAAATGTACTTTTGTCGAAGTGTTAATAATTTAAAATGATCACTAACAATAACATAAGATTCTATAGTTTTTAATCAAAGGTTTAGTAATATCTCATCAACAAATGATTGTTGGAACAATCATGCCAAGACCTAGGTACTTCAATCATATCAATTCTTCTTAATTAAGACAATATTATTTAAACTCAAAGTATTTCTAATTTTTTAATTTTGTAGGTGTTTGTTTCCTTAATAACTTACCCCTTTTGTCCTATTATTTTTTTTAAAAAAACTATTTTTTTCTCAATAGAAGTAGTATTATATATATGAGTAAATATAATTATTTGATAAGTGTCTAATTAAAATTTTATAATGTGAGTAGTTAACTATTATTTGAATAATTTAAAATTCTAAAAGTAGTATTATAAAATATAAATAGTGAAATGATGTCAAACCTCTTTGGTGAGATGGATCATTATCTGTTAATTAATTTTTAAACCGAAAATTATTTATTATCTAATATGTTGGTGTGCCTTGTTGTACCAAAAACATTTATTTATATAGGTGACTATATTTGTTGGGGGAGAATATAGTACATGGAAGTCTAATCCTTATTAGTAAGGTTAAATAATTTGTGTAATTGTTTGGAAGTCTAATCCTGATTAATATACTTTAATAATTTGCAATTGTTTAATAATCACAAACCCAAGGTCCACTGCCAGCTGGTTTATGAATTGTCATCATATTGAAAGAATAAAAAAACCTTGGACTTGCTTGAAATCAGCATAAAAAAAGTTTGGTGGAACCAATTTGTATTTACACAAATCTTTGAAGATTAAAATAAGATTAGAATAATGTTTAGGTACAAAACATGGTGGGGACCATTAAAATATTGTGGTGAAATAATATGTATTTCTTTATCGTTAATCAAATATTCTCAGATTTAGTTCTGAGATATGAAGTTGGCGTAAATACTTTATTCTTTATCTTTAATTAAAGGTTTTGTATTTGATTTTAGATATGAAATAGTCTTTGCAAAGAATTACTTTAACCTTTCAAAATGAAACTTTCTTGATGAAAATCTGAATTAATCGAGTTTCAAAATGACATGACGGAAACTAAAAAGACATGGTGGGGACCGCGGATTTAAGCAAATATTAGGGAGGACTAATAGCATATTTAGCGTCCGTAGACAGAGTCTGATTGGTTGATTGAGATAACCAAGAAAAGTTGTTTAATTTATTTAATCATAAAAGTTGTTTAATTAATTAATACCAAAACACGACAAATTTGCATTAAGTCATTAGGACCCCATTAATTAGAGCACTTACTTGGGAGGATGAAAAGGACTGTGACGACTTTGAAGTTTTCTATGGAGTAATTTTAATTAAGTAGATAAATCATATACTTACAACAAATTTTAAGTTTCTAAATTGTATAATCATTTTTTTCTCATATTGGTTGCTCATAATCATAATATTAGAAGCCATAATTCATTTCAGCAAGTCACGGTAAGAATTTCAATATTTATTATGGTTTTTCTTTTATGAATGTAATGACAAATAAAAGAGAAAAAGATCGGAAATATATTTAAATTTTAATCAAAATTATTGTTATAATGTCGAACTTTGGAAAAAAAAAAATTCCTCTCCGATATTTGAATAGTGTTTTTTTTAACGATATATATGTATCCACGTGGATATCATAAATATGCATCATTATAAATATTGTATCCACATGAGCACATATATACCTTTAAAATATATTATTAAATAGTGTAAGGGTAAAAGGTTCTCCATAAAATTTGGTATCACAACAACAATTTCGACCAAAGTTGGATTATTTTTCAGACCCTTTTCTCCAAATAAAAAGGATACGAGGGAGTGAATTTTCAGAAGTTAAATACTAGAATGTAATGTATTTCATATTAATTGAATTCTAAGATCAGACTTGGATCACTCTTCACATGTATATATGCCAAATCCTATGATTTATAATTCGTGTATATGTGTTAAGGTTCATTCCTAAGTGAAGAAAGTGTATCGAATGTGGTTTAGGGGTCATAAAGAATCTCTAGTACTAAGTTAAGTTCAAAGTCTTCCTACCGGCTAATTATTTATAATTTGTTAATGCAAAGTGAGGCGGAAATAATGGCAGGGGAAAATTACTTTTAATTTGCATATGACACAAAGATCTAACGTGGTTCGGTCAACCCACCTACATACAAAGGAGATGAGCTATCTACTATATAAATATGATAGTACGACATATAAAGAGAAATAACATCAACCAATTCACTCGAAATACAAGGAGGTTATCACTTGTGTCCCACAAATTCTTCCCCCTAAACAAAACTCTCAAAGCCCCTAGCCTAAGACTACATTGTGAATGCTAACTAAGTTAGAAGGAAGTTAGGAACAACCCTCTATTTATAGAGTTATAAACATTTTTCTACGAGAAAAAGACTACCAAATATCTAGAATTTATGTTTATTTTATGGTAAGAATCTTATGGCAAGTATGGAAATACCCAACATGAATAGAAAATTTAGTGTAACAATAATGCGTATAGCAAGTTGTGACATCTTCACTTTATTAATTATTGGGTCTTCATAATGATGTAGTGATGAGAGAGCAACAAGCTGTAGAGAGTCTTGCAACATCTTGAGGAGTCAATTTTAAAGCTTGGCAATTGCATATGGAGTCAAGTTTGATCTTGGAGGCAGCTTTAAGTCTTCCCAATCTTCATCGTCTATCTTGGAGAAGTAACGATCAACATCATCTTCGCTAATTAGTTCCAGTTTGGAGGGCTCCCACTGTAAAAAGACGAGCACAATTAAGAATGAATCAAGCTTAATTTTGATATCTAAATTGATCAGGATTATTCATGATCAAATGAACGTAACGTACCTTAGGATTTCTGTCCTTGTCAATGAGTATGGCTCTGCATCCCTATAGTAAAACTCAAGTTGTCATGAGTTTTGTAATGCAGTAAAATGGGTGGCTGAAAGGTTTGCAGATTCTACCTCGAAAAAATCCTTGCTGAATTCTCCCTAAACAAATGACAAACCATTCTATACTCTCGAATAAGGCAACTACCAACATCTTGCAGCCTCCCTTCTCTTATCTGAAAAGAAAAATGGAACTAATATGAACAATCTACAGATACTCAACAACTCCAATGAAAATGTTCGCCAAATCAAGGAGTAATGATTGACTTACTGATCTCAATGTAATTTTAAGACTTATCGGGGATGCTTTCTTCATTGATTGGATGGTCGAAGAGATCCAGTCGTCCTTGTTGTTCAAAGCCTCATTTTCCTGTTGACAATTCATGCCAAGTTCACATCACATAACCGCAGAAAACAAAGAATGCATCCATCTCTCAAACTTACAAGAGAAGATATGATTTCTTCGATAGTTATTCGAGAGAAACAGCGATCAATAATCTTCATCCTACATACATAAAATTGCAGAACTGAAACTTCTAATGGCCATACACAAAGTAGAGCAAACATATATAGTCTTGCGAGAACAGGAAGAGAAGTAACACAAAAGCAAAATCACTAATAAGAAAGAGCACAGATCATTTCTGTGATATGTCATCATCAATATTATGCTCTTTAATAAGTTCAAAGAAAAAAAATCCTCTTATAGGACCTGGAACTTTGTTTAGAAGGTAAGCTTCCAATAAATCAGCACGACAACAAACATCATAACAGAGCTTTTAGTTTTTAAAAATAAGAGATGATTGTTAGTTGAACAATAATATACAAGTTAGTTGGGGCTCTCAAATAGGATAAGAGATATGTGCAGGGCTATATCTGCAAATCAAAAATATCAATTCACTATGTTTTGTCCACTAAAGAAAGTCACCCAAATATTACAAAAAATGTACATAAATATGTCATTTATCTTGGTTTCAACTGATATTTACGTCCTTCAATTTTGAGCGATCACAAGTAGACTTAAGCTTGTATAAAAGAACACATTTATCCTACATGTATCCTCCATGACAATTTTGTATTACGATGTTCAATTTTTATATAAGAGTAGTGTCTAGTGCACACCAAAAAAATGGAGGATATAGATAGATGTCAACTGAAATCAAGTTAAATGACATATTATGTATTTTGCTTATTACAAAACATACAAAATAGTTCCAATTCTAATCGATAACTCCAGGCTTAGTTTCTGGAAAAACTGAATCCTATCTCATAGATGAATTCAGCTTTTGACTATATATCTCGAAGTTCATGATTTAAATTCATCAATTAATATTTTAATTTTCTCCCATTCATATCCCTCCCGGCCATAAAAGAAAGACTAAAAAGGAGGAACCAATTTAGAATTTTAATTAGACATACATACATAGCTTAAAGCAAGGTACAACACCTATAATGCACATGTATTGTATGCATAAGAGAGACATTAGTGTATGTATTATAGTTTGATCTATTTTTGGATCTTGGGTTATTTAGGAAAAGCAACTGAATATAACCTGGTTGTAAAAGAATTAATTGTTAAATTTTGGTTTATATTTTCTAAATCTAGTTTGTTACACCTTCCAAGAGTTTTAGGTTTGACCAATGATATTAAAGAAACCTAACTTGTACCTTCTTACACTAGCCATAAAGTTTTAATGTCCGCCGTTCATTGCCTTTCTCTATCCTTCTTCCAATGACCTTGATATAACATAAACTTGTTCTCTTCAATATTTATTATCAAAAAAAGACATAAATATAGATGTGCTTTATCGCATCATTGCGCATCTAAGAAAAAAAATGTAAGAAAATAATAGTATAGTCTACTACTTTCCAAAGATGAATACCCAATTAGGGAAAAAGTCAAACTGAGATTTTATTGACTCCTTATCTAGTATTATAAATAAAATAGTATTAGATTTAAAATCTATGATGTTCATGAATATGAATTAATAAATCATACGATAGCATTGGATAAGACAATACGATTTAACCATGGATAATTTTACTTATCACAATAGTACGTTTTAGATCGCGTGGGGATAACTGTTCACGTGATGTCTCAATCCAAAAATAGTTTGTAATATGCATATGTGATCTGTTTTCAACATAGAACAAAACTCAGGTAGGTACAGATACGAATGGTTAAAATTAATTGACCGTAAATTCATGTTATATCAGTCTGGGGATATTATCACTGACACATATACTAGATGTATTTGGCATAATGGCTTTTGCGCAGGCAAATTAGAGTGATCAACCTCTTTATGGTGCATCTTTCAGGAACAAAAAAAATCCTTTTTTTATACATTATAAAGCTCATGGGCTACCCAAAATAAAAAAAATACAATAAAATTTTAGTGCTTGCATCTGTTTCAATGAAACAGTGTGCTTGGTCTTCACAGGTAGATCACATTTATCATATGAACGAATCACATATTGATAAGGATCTTGGATTTTATTTGACTATGTAATTCTTTCGTTTCCAATATAGTTTTTCATATACTAACACATGAAATTCAATGAAGTTTATTTCTAGACTTTTAAAGTTTTGATTTATAATGTTTTTGTAGAAACTATGTGTCAAGAGAATAATAGATATATTGTCTTTGATTGACATTTTCCTCTAGAATATTAGGATGTTACATTAGCAACTTGTATTTCCATGCATATATAGATCGTCTATTTCACATGATTTGTTTTGTCACCCTAGAAGAACAATGCTCTTAAGTCACCGAGTATAAAAAAACATGCCCCCCCTATAGTGTTCTTAAGCGGTCCCTTTCTTTTTCTCTTTTTCCCTTTTTCTGTGGCTATTGTTTGTTTGTTTAGCGTTCGCAACTTATTAGTTAATGATAATTGGATAACTTCTTTTAAAATAAAATGTAGAAAAAATCTTCGCAATAGTGAAAGTATTTTTAATAAACAATTTTTGTTGCTGAACTAATTTATTTCACCCGAAGTGATTTATGTTTTTGAGAAATTTAATAAATAAATTGAGAGTTCTATTTTTAAAATCGTCTTGAGTCCAATGTTTGGATGTGATTTAGTTCTGCGATCGCAGTATAGTACCAATTGATTCTCATATTAGGTTTTAGACCAATGCACTCAAATAATAAGCGATCAGCCCCTCATAAATTGACCATACTA
>CM040618.1:114492654-114541211 GCA_022817965.1 Solanum lycopersicoides
TCTTTACTAAAATCAAGAAATTCAAAGAAACAAGATGAGCTTATAGGGACTTAAAGGAATTACCAAAAGTGAAAGAATCTGAATTCTGAATTGACACCTCAACTTCACCTACTTTGCTTCCCTTTCCATCTAAGCCCCTTAGTATACACTCCTTCCCAACAACAACAAAAGAGCATAAACAAAGCAAAAAAACTTGATGGGGTTCTTTCTTTTGCTCTCTTAGTTGAGAAAAATGGAACCTTTCTTGATTCTAAGTGTTAGTAGTTAGTCAGTCTTATAGTGCAAATTTTTTTTTAACATGGGGTCTATTGGAAATACTAATCCATGGGCACCTTATGATAGTTATAAAGATTGTTCACAAGGATTTGTAGTGTTTATTGTCCACAATGGTGTTACTTTCTTTTACCTCCTCCTCCTCCTGATGATGAAGATGCATCAGATGATTCAGCCACAGCTTTCTCCCCTCTCATCATAGCGATCATCGGTATCTTGGCAAGTGCTTTTCCTTCTTGTTAGTTACTATACCATCATTACTAAGTATTGTAGGAGGAGGAGGAGCAGAGATGATGCAACAGAGTTGGAAGCTAATCGAAACGAGACGCCTCAAGATCAGTGGCAACTTGCTAATGTTGCTGGATTGGATGAGTCTACAATCAAGGCTATCACAGTGTGTAAGTTCAAGAAAGGTGAAGGATTGGTTGAAGACACTGAATGTGCTGTTTGTTTAAGTGAGTTTCAAGAAGATGAGAATCTTAGGCTTTTGCCTAAATGTAGCCATGCTTTTCATCTCCCCTGTATTGATACTTGGTTGAAATCTCATCCAAATTGCCCTCTTTGTAGAGCTAATGTAGTATCTCCTACTGCTCCTACTAGTAGTCCGCCGTCATTGCCTCCTCCTATTCCTTCTCCAATGACCATAAATGCTCTTCAATTTCAAAGACAAAATGACTTGATCTTTGTAGTAGATCATGATCATGATCATGATCATGATCATGATCACGAACGAGTACTAGATCGCGATGAGGTTGTAGTGACCATTGTTTGTGATGATGATGTTTCAACAAAGAACAACTCAGGGGAGAATGCTGAATTCAGTGGCAATAACATTATTGGAAATGAATTCAGAAGATCAACCTCTTTAGGTGCATTTTCAAGACAACAACATCTTTTTGTGTGCAATCCTGTTTCAATGAACAGATCTGTCTCCACAGGAAGATTCACATTTTCTTGAAACACATTGTAAGTCTTGGTTGAAACTATGTAAATTCTTCAAGTATACTAACACATGAAATTCAATGAAGTTTATTTCTAGTTAAAGTTTTGAGTTTTGTTTTTAAAACTATGTCAAATATATTTGTTTTTTCCTATTACAGATTGTTCAAGCTATAGATCTTTCATATTGTCACCAGTAAGAACAAATTTGTCACCAAGAGTCATAAAAAACATGCCCCCACTATAGTGTTCTAAGCATTATTTGGATCGTTTGGTTCGCAAATTAAATTATCCAAAATAATGATCGCGTGATTTTAACTTCTGAACTAATTTATTTCACCCGAAAGGTTGGGAAAAATAGTAGTACCAAGTTGGAAGGGATTATAGTACCAATTGATTTCATATGGTTTAGACCATATAATTAACAAGCATCACCCCATCATAATTCATACTAATTACCAATGCTTATTTATGTGCAATATTATAGTATTTGATTACTAGTTCAATGTAGCCTTTTCTTTATAGATATCAAAACTCCTTAATTAAGTTTAAGATTACCTAATCAAGATTATTTAGAGGGATATATAAGTGCAGTTGGTAAGCTAATCTACTAACCTCCCTTACCCCATTTCGACCTAAGAAAGTCTCATAAATTAGAAGCTCAATGATCTTAATTATACGTGTATCTATATTTAAGCATATTCTATTTCTGATTTTTGTGTGTTTTAGAGATCTTTACGTTGAAAAATTAAAGAGGATTGATTAATTAATTAAAGAGACCATAATAGGTATGTTCCTTATAATACATGAAAAAATGTTTTATCAAATTAATCTAACTAAATCAGATGAATTATACTTATGTAATCGAATTTACTATTAAGTTTCAAAGTAAAATTATTGTTTTGAATAATATAAATTTATAAGCCCACTGAAATCAAAGTATTCTTTGTTATTTCATAAATAAAATTGAACCAAAATAATCGCGAATAACTTTTTATATATAAATATTAGTAAAATTATTCGTGCTTTGCACGAAAATTTGATAGAACAAAATTTATAAAATAATACTTAAAATCTATCCGTCATTAAAATTAAAATAATAAATTGTTTACATACAAGATTATATAGTAACAAACATTAATAATGTAAAGGAAAATGATAATTAGAGGCATCTTATTATTTATCCTCCAATCAATCTATCTTTAGTTTGATTTTAGAATTTATCCTTTTGCCTATTGTTGCTATTTGATATTTTTAGGAAATCAGATGAACATCCACATCACACATTAATTTGTTTAATAAATAAATAATTTTTATTTGTACTAACAAATACTTTATAGAAATATAAATAATAAAATTTAAAATATGTACTCAAAAATAACTATTAATATCATAAATATAAGTTAATGATTGTAAGAGTGTATACATTTAACCATAGAATGAAGGAAAAATTAGTAAACTAGTCACAATTTTTAACTTAATTAGTAAAAATATCTACACTTTAAAATAATTATTGAAAATGTCAAAATGTCAATACTTTAAAAAGTAATTTGTATCTAAATTTATTTCTCAAAACAGTCCAACATTGAATCAAATTCTACATCTATTACCCATTTACACTTCTTCTTATGCTTTAATACCATCAAATTTATTTTTCATCTTTCACTTTTCATTTTTTTTTATCTTCTATCAACTTTTCAGTTTTCACCATTCTTATCATTCACTTTTCTCTTCTTTTTTCTTTCATCAAAATTTCACCATTATTCTTTCTCATTGTTGAAAAAGAACTAATTATTCAATTTCATAACAATCTGTTTAGATCTATCAATAATCAAGAAATCTCTCAATTGATAAAGGTATTTTTTAAGTCATCATTTATTTTGCGAGATTTTGTTTTCAAAATCACACATTTTGTTGAATTTTTGGATTGTATGTATTAAGGATTTTCTGTCATTTTTTAAATTTTTATGTGAATTTGTTAACATACTCATCAAATATTTATGTATTTCAGTTTTTTAGTATTTTAAATAATTTTTTTTGATCTTTTTTATGATTTGTTTATATATTTCAGATTTAATAGAAACTACATTAGCATTTAGGTATTGGTTGTTTCACAAAAGTATTTAAAAGTATTTTAAATGTTTTGTAGTTTGTAATCAAATTTGTTTTTACAAAGTGATAATCCAAATACAAATTTGTAGCTTGATTATTTAAAATTGTGAATGAATACGAAATCAAAGATAAACTAGTTGGTATAAACATATATTGAACAAAATGAAATAAAAAATTATTTGACTGATGCAATTAGGATGAATACACATATAATGAATACATAAATAAACGATATTTTGGCTATTTATAATTAAGAATGAATACAAAATCAAACTATAAATACAAAACTTTATGGTATACATTAGGACAAATACGAAATAAAATCTAAATACAAACATTATGGTATACATTAAGACGAATACGAAATCAAATCTAAATACAAACTTTATGGTATACATTAGGATGAATACAAAATCAAATCTAAATACAAATTATTTGGTATACAAATTGATATTGGATATAAGCAAAATAAAATACATATGTAAGATGGATGAATACCTATACCATGAATATGCATGAGTATTGTATTCTGAATACTGAAAAATTTCTTAAAGGAGATACATAAACTTCATAACTTTAACATGATAGCCAAATAAATTCATAAAATTTAGATATTTTTAAAGATAAATTATAATTTCATAACGGCAAAATGATGCCTTAGTAGAATAGACTGCTTCAAATATGATAATGTATGGTAAATAAACGTGTTTACAAACAAACAAAAAAATTAAGAAAATTGAATATTGAATTTTTAGAACAATGATGATAGGCGTGTTTTTTAGAACATGGTGAAAGAATAAGAAAGAGATGGAAGTTGTTTTATTTTGATAAATTGTCAATTAGTTCTTTGTTTTTTGAATTTTTGTAACATATAAGACTTTTAAGCAATTGTCTCTTTTTAATATTTTCTCTCCCTTAATTCCTCCTTTCTGTTTTTTAATAATTGTTTCTTTTTTGATATTTTTACTAAATATTGAAAGTATTGACAATGAGTCTTATTAAATGTCAAAATATTAACATTTTAAAAAATTTCCCAAGAATGAAACATGAAGAAAAAACTTGAGCCCACTAAATGCACTGTGTCACATTAAGAAAATTATTCTCCTTCAGTACCCAACGATTCTATAATATTCACAAGTATATTGATACAAAAACATTGGCGTTAGTGAGACACTTTATAGGAGCAAAGTGCACGAATATTTCGTTCTGCAGAAGAAAAAGAAATTCAAAACTTTCGTTGTTTCGGAAATCGCTCTAGTTGTAGACAACAAAGGGTAATGTGATTAAATGCTTATTGTATCTTATAGAAAATGTTACAACTCTTTGAAAAAGTTATGACCTTTTAAAAAAGACACATTTTTTCATAAAAGTTACAACTCTTTATAAAAATTACAACTTTTCATGAAAATCACAACTTTTAATAAAACTTACATCTTTTCATGAAAAGATTAGAATATTTCTGAAAATAAATAAATTTTAATTTTTTTTAACTTGTGGTAACACTATTCTATAAATATAAGATATGATATTTTATATGTTAAATTTGAATAGAAATACTAAGAATACCCATTCAAATTTTGAGGTACTATGAAAATTTAGTGGATTTAGAATATATATATATATATATATATATATATATATATATATATATATATAACAAATATTCAATTTCATATTAATTGAATTGTCGAGGTTTTTCACACTCTTTAAGAAAAGAAGATTAAGGTATAAATTATGCGTATTTTTACTTATTAATTATTGTCAAATTTATGATTAAAATAACTAAACATCAATGAATAACTAATTCCAATACCAACTAATAAAGAGTAAAATTGAAAGAACATTCTGAAAATAGTATTGAAAATTGAATAATTAAGTTAATTTAAAAAATGTCAAAAATTCAATGAATATAAAAGAGAAAATGATCAAAAGCCCCCCTGATTTATATCCGGATTTCCAACTACACACTTTAACTTTACAAGACTCCTATCATCCACCTGAATTATTTAAAACTGTAATAATTACGCACCTAAAAAGCCACAACCAGATCTGTCTTGGGCTGTGAACTTCACGCGTTTACAGGTAAAAAATTAATTAATTTAGTTTTATTTTTCAATTTTTTTATAATTTCTTTCCATTTTTTTCTATACTCTCACAATTTCTCAAATCTCTAAAGTAACTTCTTCCCCAAATTCTTTCAAATTCTTGTCGGAGAACATTAAAAAATAATCTAAAAGAATCTATGCATATTGCTGCTACATCGGAGTTTTGTTGCTTCGCTGGAGCTCATGGTCGGAGCAGTACAACCGCATGATTTTGTTGTTGTTGTTGTAGTCGACCTTGTTTGTGAGAACAAGGGTAGGTCTTCATGGTGGTTGTCTCGAAACGAGACAGAGATAAGAGGACAGGGGAAGAGGAGAACGAGGTTTTGTTGGTGGTTTGGGTTTCGCCGGAGGTAGCGACAATGATGGCTGATGGTCGAGTAGCAAAAGAGGGAGAACAAACGAAAGCACTAGCATTGCCAATAATGTGGTCAATTGAGATTGAATCCTTTTATTGATTAATTGAAATGTGAAATTGATAATTAAAGGATCTACAATAAAAAGGAAAAAAATATTCTCATTAGAAAGTTCAATTGAGTATGTAAATTCGATTCATTTATTTTTTCAAATCTGATTTAGATTTCATTTTTGAATGATTGAAAACATGTCATTTTATCTTCGGAAAAGGGTCAAAATTACCCTTGAACTATGTGAAATAGATCACTTATACCCTTCGTTATATTTTGGGATCAAAAATACCCCCGCTGTTATCCTAAGAGACCACAAATACTCTCAAGAGTTAACACCCCAATTTTTTAGTGACGTGGCATGCCACATAGGACTAATCCCTCCACCTAAGCGTTGCCAACTAGGATTCATTACAAAAGAACTAGACCTTTAGCGGCGACAATAGTTGCCACAAAAGCCCAAAAAATCGTCACTAAAAGTTTTTAACATTAAATTCTAATTTTGTATTTTTTTCTTCATTATTTTTTTAAAAAAACGCAAATAATATCGATTAAGTAGGAGTTTGAAGACACTGTTTTATTTTTATGTTGTATGATAATGTATAAAATGTACAATGATGCATTATATAGTAGGAGATGTGAATCGAGAAGTAATTTTCGTGATTTTTCGTGATAATATTGGGTGTTTTTAATATTCATATTGCAAGTTATTTATTTTAGAAAATTAGGTTGCGATCGAAAATTAATTATCATATTTTTTTTTTGAAAAAATAGGTTTTACTAATAGTCGTCACTAAAAATCACTCATAACCTTTAGTGACGATTTTTTGGGCTTTTGTGGCAACTATTGTCGCCACTAAAGGTCTAGTTCTTTTGAATGAATCCTAGTTGGCAACGCTTAGGTGGAGGGATTAGTCCTATGTGGTATGCCACGTCACCTAAAAATTGGGGTGTTAACTCTTGAGGGTATTTGTGGTCTCTTAGGATAACAGCGGGGGTATTTTTGATCCCAAAAGGTAACAAAGGGTATAAGTGATCTATTTCACATAGTTCAGGGGCAATTTTGACCCTTTTCCGTTTTATCTTTAATTGAATTGATTGTTTTTTCTAAATTTTTTATATGAGAGTTTACAAGTTTGTGTAAAATCAAAAATGGTGAATTTGGTATTTGTTGTTATGGAGAAGAAAGACAATAAACTTGAAAAATAAATAGAAATACATATATTTATAAAAGAGATATTAAAAATTAAATTTTTAACATTTGTTTTTCGTGCTCACTATCTCAAAGAGCTCTCAAAGAGAGTGAAACACACTCTCTATGCCAGCTAAGCATTCAGAGAGATAATAATAACAGTTTTAGATAATTCAGGTGGGTGATAGAACTCTCGTAAAATTAAAGTGTGTAGTTAAAATTCGAATATAGATTAGAGGGGCTTTTGATCATTTTCTCAATATAAAATGGTGAGAGTATGTGTGTGTAATAAGTATAACATTTAGTAAGTACAGAGACCGACTTTGCAAAATCGTGTAAGTAGATGTACCAATTTGTACATTAAACAAATTACGCGTCTTTTCCCCAACATTTTCCAAATATATACACATATATATAATAACACTGTTCTTCATTCTTGATTTCTCCAAGAAAACGAAATTTGTTCCTCGGAGATGGTTTTACACAATAAGCTTTCTACTTGTTGTATATCTCATGACTTGTATAAAGTTGCTACGAACAACCCCAACAAAATTGCAGTCATTCAAGCTTGTGGGGGTTTCAAAATTGCCAAAGAATTTCGACTTTCTTGCAGTGAAAATGGCGACCAAGATACCAGGGAGATGTTTCAAGAGTTTGTTTCTTCTAAAATGAAGTCTGTTAATCCCCCAATATACGAAGGTGATCAGTGCTTCACGTTTTCTGAGATATTGTCCGCCGTTGATTCTCTTAGTTCACGGCTCCGATGCATTCTTGATGGTGGTGATGACCCCAATCTAGTAAAACCCTCTGCAGGTAACTGAAATTTGTGATTTTATATTAACCACGTTTTTACTGAATTAAGATTAAGTTTTCTTTACTTATTTATTTATGGAGTAAACCAAGATTCTTCTCTGTGTAGTAATTTGTGAACATATGTATCTTGTCTAGTTCGGAGAACGATTCTTGTTTAATTGTTACCTTTCCTACACTTGACGGCTACCGATGAATGTGAATATATTGTGTGTGTTGTATCAGTGGTTTCTTGAATTTTTATATGTTGTGCGTGTTGTAGCAGTGGTTTCTTTGAATGTTTTGTATCTTGTGCCTGTTGTAGCAGTGGTTTCTTGGATATTTTATATCTTGTGCGTGTTTTAGCGGTGGTTTCTTGAATTTTTTATATCTTGTGCATGTTGTAGCGGTAGTTTCTTGAATTTTTTTTTGGCTTTTAGAATAAGGTCTGTGCTCTCTGAAATTGAGAAGCTTTGCCGAAAGGTTAATGGATGGTCCTATCATACCCGCCATTTGGAAAAAAGTCTCTTTTTGTCTTTGGCCCTTGACGGAGCTCCCACCCAGTCTGATGATAGACAGTACTCAAAAGTTTGAACATTGTTCTCTAAGATTTAGGACCAAAAGAAAAAAAGGAGGGCAAATTGAGCAATATCAGATGGCACAAGGGCAAATTCAGATCGTTTCCCTTAATCTGTGTTTACAATCATTCCTAAATGAATGTGAAAATGCTATATCCATTTTTGAATTTTTTTGGTTTTCTATGGTTAACTATAGAATCCTTCCGGATGTTGTTGATTGCTTTGTGAGTAAACTAATTAGGCATTGCATCTTTTCATGGCTAGTAGTTAATATGCATCAAACTGCAGACGACTGCAGTTCCAAGGACCAGTTACTTGTGGGGTCTTCTGATCAAGGTTTAGAGCAGTATACACAGTTCCATAAAACATATATCCCAAGAGTAGTTGGAATATATATGGAACCTTCAGTTGAGTACATTGTTTCTGTTTTATCGGTTTTGAGGTGCGGAGAAGCATTTATGCCGTTAGATCCATCATGGCCAAACGAAAGGATATTATCGGTAATATCTTCTTCAAAAGCTGATCTTATTGTGGGCTATGAATCTTCAGTTGACAGACCTTGTCACCAGCTTGATAAATTACGATGGCTCATTCATAAAGGCAGTTCTCCCCTTTTTTATATGTCAATAGAGGATGTCATCCGAAAAAAATCTGACTCATTGTTAGCCTGGCCTTGTGAAAGTGAAAGGTTGAGATCATTCTGCTACTTGATGTACACATCTGGATCCACTGGAATACCCAAGGGGGTATGTGGTACTGAAGTAGGTGAGTTGTACATCCTTGAGAATGTTTAACCATTTCTCATCAGTTTATATTGTCGCTGTACAAACTATGCTTTTATCGTTCAGTTTTACTTAGTCATTAGTTCAATTTATTTTATCATACACTTGCAGGTCTTCTGAACCGCTTCTTGTGGATGCAAGGATCATTTCCCTTTCAAAAAGAAGAAATCCTTCTTTTCAAAACATCCATAAGCTTCATTGACCATTTGCAAGAATTTTTAGGAGCTATACTTGCTAATTGTACATTGATCATACCTCCTTTCAATCAGCTGAAGGACAATATATTTTGTGTAGTCAATCTCTTACAGGTATATGTGAACGGTTTATTTGCCCCCCTTTGAATTTCTTGTTACTTGGCAGTGCATTTCAAAGGGTGTGAGTTTTTTGTTCATTTGGTTGCCAACAACAGTAGGGGCTTTCCTATCCATTAACCAGTTGCTTATTCTAACGATTACAAACATAAAGCAAGTATTTTCGCTCAGGTGCTGCCGGATGGAAGGGTCTTGACTCTTGAGAGTATTGGGTGCTTGTTGATCTAGTAGAATCTATATCTGAGCAAATGAATACGGCCTTCAACATCCATGTCACTGCTTTCAGTGATCAATTAACTTCCTCTACAATTTTTTTGGACTTCTATATCTAGTATTTGCATGAGTTCCTCCATTTATTTTTACCATAGCTTCTGTATTGGTTGGTGTAAATTCTGCAATAAGCTGAAATACTACTGGACAAAAACCATCACGCTCTCTCTCTCATACACACACACACACTTGAGAAGGGGGAGGGGTGCTTGTACAACTCGTAATATCTTTCGATTTTGGTATTATATAATCTAAATTACTGTTATTGGTAATAATTGCATGAAGTCCAAGTGGGTAATGTTCACTTTGTGAATCCATGATTAGAAAATTTTCAAATATTGCATGAAAAAAGATTTGTAACTATTCTTTGTTGTTTTCTGGACACCGATAGTGTGTTTTACTGAAAAAAATTAAGCTACCTTCATTGGATGGATTTCTGGTTGTTCTATAACAGGCTCTGGTCTTGGTTGTGAATCTTTACTCTTCTCTTTTGCATTTATTCTGCCTGCCTTGGATCTTGAATCTCTTCTCTGGCTGGTCTCTGATTTATCTTTTGCAAACTGAAAATTGAGCCACCTTTCTTTCTCCTTGATGCAGAGGACAATTTTGCCATATATATACTCATTAGGGAAAAGGGTCAGCTTAGTCTTTATAATTATTTAAAATTGAGCAACTTTGCCCTCAGTTATACTTTGGGTTTAATTTTACCCCTATCCTGGTGAAAAGTTTCGTTTTTTTCTGGACCCCTAATGTCGCTCCAACTTTTACTCAATTGAAAACATAGTCGGAAGGGGTAAATTTGGTCCTTTTTCTCAAAGTATCTAGACACCTAGTGTCCACCCATTTCATGCTAAAGCTCCCTTAATGTCAAGGGGAAATACGAGACGATTTTCTAACAAGGGTGTGAATGGACCCAAGGTATGACAGAGGATGAAAATTTCAGATAGAGTAGGGGGGTAATTTGGACCTTTCCCCTTCTCTGTGTTCTTTTCTATACTACGAGAGCATCACATCTCTAAAAAATTCCATTATTTTTTCCATCATTTATCTTCAGGAATATTCTATTAGCAGGCTCGTGGCAGTTCCATCTCTTATAAGGGCGATTCTTCCTGCTCTGCATAGCATGCATTATCCTACAGCTCAGATCTCCTTAAAACTTCTAGTGCTAAGTGGTGAAATTTTCGATATTTCTCTGTGGAAGATGCTGGTCAAGTTGCTACCCCAGACTTCTGTTCTTAATATATATGGAAGCACAGAGGTAGATTTCTGTCTGTGTGATTTATTTTTGGGTTACTTATATCCTTACAACTTATAATATTGAATAACTTGGAAGGAAAAACGACACCATGTCCATCACTGTGAGTTACTTTTTGGTCACTTTTGTTCTGGTAGTTATAATAATTCACTTGAAAAGAGAAACTTTGAGTCATGCTTGCTCATATCAAACAAGATGCTGATTTTCTTCACCCTTTTATTTGTACCAACTTTTGTACTCAATAAAATCACTTTAGTCTGGAGTTGAAATATGGGGTACTTATGTTCAGGGGCGGATTTATGTTGAAGCAAGGGGGTTCATCCGAACCCCCATCGTTGAAAAATTACACTCTATATATACGATTAAATTTTTAATTTATTGATATATATTTAACGTTGAACCCCCTGAATACATACCAAAGGCGTAGCTCTGTGGCTTTGGGGGTTCAAAAATTATTGCTGGAGAAGGCAGGGTCGCGTGTTCGAACCCCAGCAGAGGTTCTTTTTTCCAGGTTTTTTTAAAGGTGTTTTCCAGCTTTATTTTAGGTGTTTTCCCAAATTCTATTTTAGGCGTTTTATTTTTATTTGTGGATATTATTTACGTGATCAATTTTTTTTTGAACCCCCTTAGTGAAAATCCTCCCTCCGCCACTGCTTATGTTCGTTATTGAATTTTAAGCTTAAATTCAAATTTTAGTGTTTATGACCGTAATCCGTGCATATTTAGTGCTGGCTCTCTACTTTTTGGTATACGTCTTGTATATTGGAGATTTTCCATACTGATTGAATTTTTTTTACCTCTCATAAAGAATATTGTGATTTGAGCTAGTACTCTCCTTTTGGTCATACGGTTAACTAAGTTGAATTGAAATGATATAGCCACTCTGGTTTAGTTCCCCTTTGCTGAATTGCCCCTCTACAATGTCACTATCAGCTACTGCAACCACTTCCCCGAACCTCATCTGAATCATGGGGGTGGATTCATTAGCATGGGGGGGGGGGGGAGATCCATGCTATAAAAGGAGGTTACAGAGGATGGTTTTGGGAACACATAGGAAGAGCCTGGAGACCTTGAAATTTCCAGCTTTATTTAGTTTTCCTCCAACCATAGATATGCACAGTTGGCTTGTTTACAGCTGATTGAAGTTTACACATAACAGTTGATGCACAAAGCACATACATTTTCCTTTATGTTATTATATGACATAAACTTCTGTTCTCTTACTGGACACCAGTTCCTCAACGAGTGGGTGGTTGTGATGCAACCACTTCTTGAAGGAGGAATCTAAATTCAATCTTGGTTCATGACTTCCGCAGTGATGGTTATTGGGGAATAGCTTGTAACGACATAGCAAGCTTGATTTTCCTTATTGATAAAAGGAGAACATACCAAGCTTTAATTTTATCAATTTAAAAAGCAATCGTAACAACCTGGATACAAATTTAAGATTGCTCTTAAGAAAAAGAGGTAGCTTACGTCACCTATCACTTGAACTCACTATCTTCTCTGTAGTTGTATTAATATTTTTGATGTATGAAATAGGTTTCCGGTGACTGCACATATTTCGACTGCAAGTGGTTGCCCACAATGTTGGAGCAAGATGCTCTGGGCAGTGTTCCAATAGGCATTCCCATTGACAACTGTGAAGCGGTTCTTATTGGAGAAAATTCTCCTGATGAGGGAGAGATATGTGTTGGTGGAAGTTGTGTTGCTTCTGGATACTTTAGTCATCCTTCTATTTTGCCATTGGATAATGTGGAATTACATAAGGAAATAATTGATGGCAAGAACGATGAAAATGAAGTTTACTTTAGAACCGGGGATTTCGGCAGAAAGCTTTCGGATGGAAACCTGGTTTATATTGGGAGAAGAGACCGCACTGTAAAGATCTGCGGGCACCGTATTGCCTTAGAGGAGGTTGAAAGCGTTCTGAGGGAACACCAAGAAGTAGCTGATTCTGCTGTGGTTTCTCGTTGCGTTCAAGGAGATATTTTATTTCTTGAAGCGTATTTACTGCTCAAGCAAAAGGAAGTCAATCTTGAGGTCTTCAGGTCCACAATTAGATGCTGGATGGCCAGCAAACTTCCCCCAACTATGATTCCTACTCGTTTCTATTTTGTTGGATCTTTTCCTATGACTTCTTCAGGGAAAGTGGATTACAAGATGTTGGCCACTTTTGCAGCATCTGAGGCAGGTAACCATATGGCGATTGAAGAAACTCAAGATGTCGATCTCATTAATGTTATACAAAAGGTATTTTACTAGACTTCAGTTTGATTAAGGGTTGTGACTCTGTTATGAAATGGGAATAGCAATAATCTTTACTTCGATTTTCATTCAGTACAAAGTATTCCCATGAATTTGATTTTTTTGGTTAAATATAATAAGATGTATTTAAGCGTTGCCCTAATTTGGATCATGCATTCTGTGAAACCACACACTATATGAAGGAAAATCACTTGTAGACTTAAGAGTTCATAGCTGCATATATAAGTGGGTAACAGTTGTTAGGTTGTCTTTGGTATTTGGTATACTATATGCTTCCCTTTTCATGGGAGTTTATTCCCTTTTTGAGCAATTTATTAGCCGGTGTTTGAAGAAAAAAATTGTGCCACATAATCAAGATATTTTTCTACAAAAGGTGGTTAGCTTGATAAAAGAGTGTATCCAAAGAGTAATTGAAAAGATATGACACATCAGTGTCTTCTATCACTTTTGTGCAGTAATGACATTTCAGTTAGTATAGCTAATGCTTTGTTTAGAGAACTACCTTTTGTATAAGCTTCTCTACCTTTTTTATACAACCTGTCGCATAGGGGTTTCTTAGACTTAGCATGTTAACTGGATGGCCTTTTTTGTTATTGGTTTATACTCTTACAACAAGGCAGCTGGCTTGCAACATGGGTAGCTGGGATATAATTTGTTATCTGGCTAAGACTAGCTTTCACTCTCTCGATAGCATCATGTTGCGTTGCGTACCACATTTTTTGAAATTCCTTTATTTATATTTAAAACAACTTCATTCGTTGGTATCTGTTAAGCATAAATATGGCAAGTGTCCTTAAATTGTAATATGTAAAGGATTCTGAATGCCCAATTTCATAACTGGAAGAATACCAAGATAGAAATAAATATAAAGAAGTACCTGAGGGAATGTCAAGTTGGATATTCACAGAAAACCTGTTCTTTTACCCATTGTCTACATCACACCGAGAATTTGTCAAAATATATACAAGATGTGCAAAGGGACTAACCACACATATCTCTCTAGATCCCAACTGTCTATGCTTCCTTTACCACCAAAACAATGGATGAAACAAAAAAGGCGTCTTTTACGTTTCTTTCTAAAAAGAATAAGATGTATTTTACTCTTCTCTTACGCTTTCCGAATTTACTTCTTTTGCTTTCGTGGGGGAAATGAGCTGTAAATCCTCTTTTGCTAACTTGAAGTCTTTCCTGCTGTTTGTTTAATAAATGGTGAAGCTGGAGAGATCAGAGATCTAATGGCTGATTTATCCGCTGGGAAAAGGGTGCTAGAAGAGGGAATTTATCTTATCCAATAAAAAAGGGTGGCAGAGAGTTCTTATATGCCTTGAGGTGCTCTAGGTTGAGACTGCGACACTTCAGTGAACGTGTCATGCATGTGCCATGCCTGGTAGACTCCAAAATGCCTAGCCTTCAGTTTACTCTTGAAGCATGCCCCAAATCTACTTCTGGAGTGTGCTTTGATGATGTTGTGTAACTCAGCTGTATACAAATAATGAAACTAATCGATGGGAAAGGACCAGTGGATAGTAGACCTTAAATAGTACTGTGAGTTGACTGTTACTCTTGAACATTACATGCGGTCCCGTAAGTTGACCAGTAATAGACTCATTATCATTATTAAGGTTAGTTGTTGAAAAATGAATCATGTTATGCATACGTGCTGTCATATTGTCGTGAGTCACTTGTTCTCTAGTCAGTATTATGTGTCCTTAAGGTGATGTGTTTTTCTTACATTTTCTTTAACTTTGATTGGACAGGCTTTTTCTGATGCTCTGATGGTTGTTGACAATATCTCCCTTGATGATGACTTCTTTGAGATGGGTGGCAATTCTCTATTAGCGGCTCATGTCTCCTATAATCTAGGAATTAATATGAAGGACTTATATGCTTTTCCAACTCCATTGAAACTTCAGAAGGCCATTCAACATAAAAAAGTGTCCTCTAGCCGTGAACTTAGAGCTGATGCTTTAGTGGGAGTGAACTCGCAAGAGCAAGAAAAAACCAAGCTTCCTTCTAATAAATCTTGGATGCCTGGTGTGGATAACAGTACCGCTTTGAGTTTGACCAGTGATTATCCCGTTAAACGGTTGAAAACGGATTCAGATTTGTATATTGATCCCAACGATGCTAATGGAATAGATATGAATAATTCAACTTCGTCACAGGTTTCATGTTCTTACAGTCGGTGCAACAAAATAAGGCATGATGCTGGTTGTGAGGGTTACAATTGCCACTCGGTGCTGTCTTGGGAAGTTCCACGTGATAAAAGAGGTTTCATGCGAGAACAGTGGATGGTCTACTTGGAGTCTTGCGTTGATGCATCACCACTAGTTGTATTTAAAGAAAGAAGTGTGTATCTGCTTATCGGAGCTCACTCCCACAAATTCTATTGCATTGATGCAACAAGGTAATGCCTCATGTTTCTCTAAGATGAATGTGATTGAGAAAATAAGAAAAGATATGATATAAGAGTGTGAAGGACAAATTTCTCACACTTGAGTCCTATATCCACTTGGTTTAGCTGAGGATGGAATTTGCTGTCCAATTAGTCTACATATGCTATTAGACAATTTTTGGTCAATGCTTTGACCCAAAAATAGCCCTCTTTGGATTGGAATATCAGAATATGGACTCATGGAATAAACTTGTAGGTTTCATTGTGGAAAGCTCTTTGCTGTACTAGTGAGATCACCACAATTCTTCAGTAGTATGGCACTGGTGCATACAAATCGTATGTAATTAACTTGTTACATACATCCTCTATGCCAATAATTGTGACACTCCTTTTTTGCCACCAAATGTTTGACACCATCTCATATATGCAACTTTTACAGCTTAAAAATCAATTTTTTCTGACTGTACTACTTCCCTGCAAATGTGTTCAGTGGTCTTGTTTTGTGGGAGATTAAATTACAAGGGCGTGTTGAGAGTTCTGCAGCGATTCTAGATGACTTTTCTCAGGTCATAGGTAACTTATTTCTGTCAAAGTTTTCTAGTTTGTAAGGTTCACATCAGCTGAAAGGGATTTCACCTGCAGGTTATTGTCGGATGCTATGATGGAAACATCTATTTTCTGAATTTTTCAAATGGTATCCCTTGTTGGAATTTTCAAACACACGGAGAGGTATGATTAGATTTACTGTGTCAGTAAGTTATAGTATCTTGATTAGCTTTTCTATTGAACTTCTTGATAGCTATAGAAAAATACCATAAAATTAGAGTAATAACAAATAATTTTAATGAAGCTTAAGTCTAAGGTTAATGAAGGATCGACAGGAATCCATATTGCCTAAAGTATTTCTTTCCCTTGAAATATTTCATGTCCAGGAAGTGTGAAGGGATTAAGGTTTACTACTATATTTACTATTTAGAGGATTGCTTGAATTATTAGAGGTTTGATGTCAATTTATGAGTGGTGTTCCCGAAATAAAAGATGAATTAGTGAAAACAACTTTTGAATGCTTTAAAAGGTTAACAATTAAGGCCCCCAGAGCTTGTTCAACTAGCTAAGATCGAGGAACTTATGACTTAGGTCACTAGTTTGAGTCCTATGTCATGTGAACTAAAATTGGTATTTAAGTGAACAACCATTGTAACCTATTGTTGAGTCCCACATTGGTGGGATGTGGATTTCCTGGTATTCATATTGGTCTTGTACAATCCTCATCTTTAGAGCTAGCATTTGGGGTTGAGTTAGACCCTCAAAGCCAAACTCATCGCAATTCATTGTTTACCCGATGTTGGGCCCCCATCATACATTGTCCATGCTCCATATGACCAGCCGTGGATGTGGATTTCCCGGTCTCCATATTTTATCTTGGGCAATACTCGCCTCTAGAGCTAGCTCTCAGGGTAGAGTTAGGCCGAAGGTCAATTTTTAAAACCTAATGTGCCAAAGATGCACTTTTTCCTCTTAAAATATGTTGGGACTCTTTTGTTATTACAAGAGGTGGCTCTTGATCATCCAGTGGTGATTGTAGATCAGTTGAAGATTAATTAAAATAGGTAGTTGATTGTAGTCATGATAGTCTGCTGGAAATTGGCTTTCTTTCTTGCTTACTAGAGTTTTCCATGTTCTGTTGTTTGACATTTATTTTTGTGGTCAACCTCCGAAATTTTAAGGTCAAATCACAGCCAGTCATTGACAAGAAGAGGCACTTGATCTGGTAATTTCTTTTCTTCATTTACTGTTGTTTCATGCAGGAAATTTACGTAACTGGCTGATTTAACTTGTCAATTTTCTCTATATCTGAAGCTTGACTATTTCTTCTCTGGTTTTGGCATGTCAGTGCATATTTGTCCATTGTTTCAACTTTTGGAAGGGGGCTTGGGAGGGAAAACCATTAAAATACAGGAAAAGGATGCACAGCGCATTAGGTTATATCGACTTCTTGATGTCCTTAAATTTTCTGGAGATTTCGTTTAATTCTGTCTATCATGAAATGCCTCATCTGTAATGTGTTCTTACAATGTTGTAATGATCTCATCTTCCAATTTCATCTTGTTGCATTAGCAACTGAGTGCGACTGTCTATCACAGGAAAGCTGGGGGAATAGAACCAGCTGGGTTCCGTTGTTTCTGATGTCAGCCCATGTTTGTACTGTTCAATGGTCTAAGTGCCAATTAACTTCCTAGAATTACTGAGAGCCCCTGGTGCTTTAAGAAAGTGTTTAAACTGTCAAAGACTACTAGAATTATGGAGGGCTCATGTTGAGGCTAAGTTGTGTCGACTCTTCACTTTGGATGCTGCACCCATGTCGAATTCCCCAAAAATACACTACTTTTGGAGAATCTGACACGCACCCGTTGACATTTTTGAAGAGTCCGAGCAACATAGTATTGAGGTAATGTTTTTGAATAGTCCAGTACATGTAGACGTCCTAGAATACTAAGAGCTCCATTAGTCTTGAAAACCTAAAGAGAAAGTGAAGAAATTTGGTGCAATTTATTTTCTGACGCAGTGTCGAAGATGGTCCAGCGAAGCTGTACAGTCTGCTATAGCTTATCTTTGCTGCTGTTTTTTTTTTCTTTCTTTGTTAATAATTATTGTTTACCAATTTTTTCTTTTTCCTTTTCTAAAAGCTTAAGTATTGCTATTATCTCATTTTAGGTTTTTTAAAATCACCCTTCTTCGGTAATGACATTGTGATGAAATTTGATATTATATTAACAAGTTTAGATTGACTGTCAGCCGATAACACCAGATTTAGTGCATAACACTGATTATATAGTGCATATGCATTTATCGTCTAACATTGAGTTTATCGTACTATAAACTCACAACATGTCTACAACTTCAAATGGTAGAAATTTGTTTTCCAATAAGGACAAGGTCCAACTGGATAGACCATTTTGCATAGTTCAGGGAAAATTTGACCATTTTCCTTGTGAAAAATGCCCATGTGTCAGTAAATAAAGGCATATTTGGACCAATATTGTAATGACGTGGTATATTTGGCCCCACCTATTGACGGATGGCAAATTTGGACCATTTCACAAAGTTTTATGGCGCATATTTGGACTTTTTCCTTTCTAATAATAAAATACTCTTGGAGTATCACCACTCATTTGTTACCGGAATAGCTATTGTTGGATAAAACTCTACCAAGGATGTCATAATAACGCAATTTTTTTTTCTTGCTTTTCTTAAGAAAAATGTTGTGGCACCAAAATAAAAAATTATTATTACATATGTAAACATTTTCAATCTAGAAATGTTAGAAATCTTTCTTATACAATGCTATAATGATTTCACTGGATACCCTTACACTAAAAAAGATAGCTTACCTTTAGGGTGTTCTTTTCTATGTTTTGGTAATATGTGTATTCTTGTTTCATCTTGTTTTATGATAGAAAATAATCCATTATATTGCCATTATGCTGTTACTATTTATGTGTGATATGTAGGGGTGGTAATTGGGCAGATTGGGTTTGATTTTGCCACCCCTAGTGATTTGGAAATGGTGACAGAAAGCTTGATTAATAATGCAGACTATTATGTAGTGATTATTTTTCTTTATGGATGTTATGAGCCAACCCTTTAGTGTATTTCGATGATTTGCATGAAACACTATAGCCACGTAATCCTATACGGTAGGAGCCCATGCAACATGGTTGCAAACAAGCTCCTATATGGATGAGACTATGAAGCCTTACATGTTGATACTGATGCTCTTATTCCTTTAGAGAAGTCTTTATTTCTCTATTAAGTGTCCCCTCAAAATTTAAATATTGTAGAAGAGAATAAATAGATATACATGTGCTTTAGTGGTTGGTTTTTGTTGATGGAGTTCCCAAGTTTCTTGACATCATGCTACAATTAGCATTTGTTTACTGCAGCTTTGGTACTCATTCTATTGTTTCCATATAATTGACTGCAGGTGTGGGTCGCATGACCATAATCTCTATGCCCTTGATTATGAGAATCACTGCTGTGCTTACAAAATTCAATGTGGCGGTAGCATATTCGGTGCACCTGCACTTGATGAGGTGGTTTTGAATGGCCATCTTTGTGGATAGACTTACCTTTCTTTTGAAAAATAATTGGCATTTTTTGAAAATGTGAAGTTGTGGGCTTGTGGCTGTACATTTCCTAAAGGGATAATTAGCATTAGCAATAGCAANAAACCTTCCTTGAGATCTGCGAGAATGATTTTCCCTTTTGCCCTCATCATATCTTATGACTTCCATGTCAATAAATTTATTTTTATCAGATATCTGATAGGAGATTACAATATATTGCATGTTATTTTTATCTTTTGTTGGAACAATTATCCTTGCCAAGTCTACAACATCTCAGCTCCAGGCATAGATTTACTGCCTTCTTTATGCAACCATGCTCTTCTTATGTTTCTAATTTTTTTTCTTTAAAACACTTTTTAGGTGCATGATGAAAACTCTATGTGGCATCCACTAGTGGCAGAGTAACAGCACTATCTGTCGGGGTAAGGAGTTGTTTCTATATTTCTTTGAAATAGTACACTTGTCTATTTTTCTTTTGGACCAAGTGGAAGAAAAGTAATTTGGGACCCTCCTCATGTCGCAACTCGTACCTCATGAAACATTTGTATATTTTGTAGATCTATAGGCAAATGTTTTTTGTTTCCTGGTATTAAAATAGAATAACAGGCAAATGTGTTTTTTGACATTAATTTTATTTCCTGTTGGTGGTTAGAGAGTTTTACGTATCTTCTACTAGTGATAGTAACCTTTTCCTTTGTGTCCTGAAGTTTCATACTATCTTCTTAGTTCCATTCACTTGGTCATATGGCTGTATACGTTACAGAGTACTAAGTAGTTACTTGTTTTTGCCATTAAAAAGCAAGAAAGTATATAACATGTAAAAGCTGACTGCATTTTTGGCACCTGATCTATATGGTAGACTTTAGTCTCATTTTAAGATGTGAGTTTTTAAAGACCTTACCAGAAGTAATATCACCATTATGTGAGGCATTCAGTTTTGTGGTTCTTGGCTGAGTCTGGGCTAATGTGATTTATCATTATATCACTTGAAGGCTGAAGCTATCAATATGGAAATATCTCTCTCTTTGCTTTATAATTAATTTTTTCGGTAAAAAAGGGGATATATTAATTTCGTTCCAGCCAAACACGCCCAAAGGAAGAGAAGGCCCATCCCGTGCTTTCGCGATTCTTCCCGCAAAAGGTATACAAATCTGAAGATATTGTAGAAATCCCTTAATAATATGTAATTAGGATAGAAGTATATGATGTAGTTATAAAGAATTGTAAGAGGTATAATCATGATAGAATGTGAATAGGATGAAGCTTTTACATTTAATCAATTTTATTATTTCTTCATTTTTCAACACACGAGTCCTCGTTTGTTTCTTTATCAGATCAAGCCCGCATTTCCAGTTTCTCCAAGTTTGTTTGGTTGACTAACTTTGTTCAGAATCTCAACCAGGAAGCTATTGTTTCAAAATTTTGAGAACTCGTTTCTGAAAATGTTTTTTCAATTACCAGAAAGGCAGTGTCCGAAAAATTTGAAAAACTTGTTTGGAAAAGTTATTCAATCTTTTGCAAAAACTGCTTTTCAACCAAACACCAAAAGAGATAAGTGTTATGAATCTTTAGGAAATGATCGATTCATTAAAGGGAGACTGAAACCTTAGAGTTTATTAAAAGAGAGAACTCCAATCTCTTCAACTCTTCTCTGAAGAGAGACTGAAATCTTAGAGTTGAATGGAAGAGATTTCTCTTTCTTTTTGCTGAAAAATGACTTACTGATTTATTCATCAAAAGCCCCTTCAAATAGGAGTCATATTACATCAATAGGAAGTCTAATTCTTATGAAAGTAGGAGAACTAAATCCTATTCCATACTAATAACTATAGCTTAACCTAATCCTTAATGAAACTATTAAAACCCTATTCTAGAATAATAAATAAAAGCTACTTAAATTATAAATAAATCTACTTAAGAAATATAATCGAATATTGAATTAATTGACTTCCTCGCATCCACAACAATAAGCTATCTAAATGTCTGAGGCTTGTTTTAGACCACAAATTTTAGAAGTCTTCTTTTCTTTCTTAAATTTTGTGCCAAGTGAAACGTTCTCACATTAATTGGGTCAGAGGGAGTATTTTATTTTAACAATAGTTTGTTCAGCTAATGTAACCTTCATGTCTCTCAGCAAATTTCCATTTATCATCTTCCTATCCAGAGATGACTCCATTATTGAATTGTTGTTGTGTCTACATTATTACATTGAGACTCTATTTATAAACACTAGAATACAATCCTTTACCAAGTAGGATACTATTTACTATTCCTATTTCTTTTTCTATTCCTATTCTATTCTAAATAGGATTGTATAAACCTATTACTATTTTAATAGGACTGTATAAACCTATTCCTATTTTAATAGGACTGTATAAACCTATTCATATTCTAACACTCCCCCTCAAGCTAGTGCGTACAATTGATGTACCTAGCTTGTTACAAATGTAATTAACACGGGGACTGATGAGGGGCTTGGTGAGATATTTGCAGACCTCACAAAATTGATAGTCAATCTGAATGTGCTTGTCTTCTCATTAAATATTAGATTTGATGCATAATGCCAGTTAATCTCAATTTGCTTAATCTTCGCATGAAATACTGAATTTGATGCATAATGTTGGTGTTGAACTTCCAAAACCAAGCTTGAGAAAAATTGTTCTACACCATAGAGTGATCTGCACAATCGACATACAAGGCTACTAAACTCCCCATGAGCAACAAAGTGCTCAAATCTAGTATAAAGTATATGGATCGTGTTGGAATCAATAGATGAGTTGATATTAAATAAGAAAGTCACTGAAAAATTGACTGGAATATGCTCATATGTCGGAGTATTAGATTTGATGGCTAAAAGTGGTCACAATCTAAGAAATAAAATTATAAAATATATAGGATAGTTCGAATTGATGGAACGACTCCATTGAAAAAGAGAAATAATATGGGTAAGGTCGGAATGATGGCACGACCCTAATAAAAAGAAAAATTATATAGGTAGGATTGGAATGATGGGACAACCCTACGCAAATCAAATTTGAGGAGTCACCGGAAAGACGAATAGAACTATGCAAATCAAATCTGAGGAGTCACCGAAAAGACACACGGTGCTATGCAACTCAGATATGAGAAAGTAGTTCGGAAAAAAACCCACGATACTACGCAAATTAAATATGAAAAGTAGTCCGGAGAGATGCACGGTACTAAACAAATAAGATATGCAAAAAAAGGGTAGTCACCAGAAGGATGTCATGGTGCTACACAAATTAAATATGAAAAAGTAGTCACCGAAATGATAGCACGGTGCTACACAAATTAATTATGAAAAAGTAGTCGCCGGAATGATGCCACGGTGCTACACAAATTAAATATGAAAAAGTAGTCACCAGAATGATGGCGCAGCGCTATACAAATTAGATTTGAGAAAATAGTCACCAGAAATATACACGGTGACCCAACTTTTGCTTACATAATCATCGGCCGGACGGGCGGCATATATGAGTAATAGTCGTCCGCCGGCAGCGGAAGCTCTTTGATTTTCTACCAAGATCGTAGAGGCTCTGCTACCATGTGATACCGTGTGAGAAATATTGGAGAAAATATTATTGAATTGTTGTTGTGTTTACATTATTACATTGAGACTCTATTTATAGACACTAGAATACAATTCTTTACCAAGTAGGATACTATTTACTATTCCTATTTCTATTTCTATTCCTATTCTATTCTAAATAGGATTGTATAAAACTATTCCTATTTTAATAGGACTGTATAAACCTATTCATATTCTAACAAGTTCCCTGCCTGCTAACCTAGTAATTGTTTCTTCCAATGATATAGGTCTACGAACTATCCTAATGACTCATTGCCTACTTTAGCATAATAATCTACTAGACCAGTTGAGCTCTTTCCTGATGATCCCACTCTTTCCAAAGCTTTTCAACAAGTAATGATGCACTCACAAATGATTATTATACTTGTAATTTCTTGAGTTATTACCACATATCACCATCATATCATACTTGCGGATTTTTCCGTTATCTCAATACAAACTGTAACAAAAGAGGTAACTCAGTTTGTTTGCCATCAAGCTGTGGTTGATGAGATGATTACCCTACATAGTAATGGTACCCAAGAGATAACTTCTTTACCATGTGGTGAAATTAAAGTTGGATGTCATTAGATGTTTGTTTACTGTTAGGGGTCGTTTGGTGTGAGGATAAAAATAAATAGTCATTGGATAAGAAAATAGTGATGGTATAGAATCTCTGTGTCTTGTTTGGTTGCCATGTTTGGGACTTATCCCCCCCATTTTCACCATAGTGATGGGTTAAGTTATCCCATATACATGGTGAGATTAGTTATCCCAAGATAACTAATCCCAGGATAACTACTCCTGGGATAACTTGTTCCCAACCAAACGACCCCTTAAAGTATCACCAGACGGGAAGATTGGTCGTCTTAGAGCTTGTCTGATTGCTGAAAGATATATCAGATACGTATGCCTTCGATATGATGGTACCTATATCGATTCCCCTTTACCTCTATGGCATACTAGGTCAGTACATCATAGGATTTTTCATAGAATATCTCTCTAACCTAATACTGTTCTTGCTGTCTTTGGTAAGCTTTTCTTTGCAACCCCTCCATCTGGGAGATGGAAGGGATGATATGCGTTGCTCCATGGTATCAATAGCATAAGCTTACTTTTGTTTGATGTGTCCAGGCATTACCTTCTTATACTATGTAATATTGTCAATATTTTCTTCATTGCTGCAAGGCTGTTAAACAATTTCTCTCTGCAGGCTCTGCCATTTGGTCAACTATGGGTACAAGAGTTTGGAGTTCCTATTTTTGGGTCACTTTCAGTCAATCCTCCATCTGGAAATGGTACTTGTTTTGTGTGTCATCATCAAATTTATTTCTTGTTTGTTATATTTTTTGTCCGTGTCTAGATATTGAGCAGCAAGGGTTGATTAAAATTCAGTTCTGCCGCAAGTCCTCTGTTAGATTGTTCGGCAAAGATCCAAAAGATTAAAATTTACTGCAACTTCATTTGATTATCCTTAGTTGTTTGTGACCGTTTTTTAATTTAAATTGCAACTTGTGTGCTCTTTAGCATATCAAGAGTGAGGAGATCTTAGTGTCATGCTTTTCAAAATGTTGTTGATCTTGATATTCTTTGTTAGAGATATACAATATGTGATATCTATAACAACATTCAAAGGAATTTATAAATGCATTAGGCTGCTTTTACATGTGCATTAACATATGGATTGGATCTTCAGATATTTGTTCCGTTCTATCAGAGCAATCGTTGATGAACTTATTCTTGACACCCTTAAGCTTGGTTTTTCCCCATGTGAACCATATTTGGGTTACACGTGCGGATAGGGGTGGGCATTCGGTATTTCGGTTCGGTTTCGGGTTTTTTTTCCGGGTTTTTCGGTTTTCGGTTCTTGTAAAATGTGTACCGAATACCGAACCGAAATATTTCGGTTCGGTTCGGTTTTTATTATTTCGGTTCGGGTTTTATCAATTCGGTTCGGGTTTTTTATTTCGGTTTTTTAATGGACCTGCTTAGTAAGCCTTTTAAACAAACCTGATTCACTGATTGGTGGTCGACTTACTGGTCGGCTGGCCTAAGGTCGCTGGCCGCCGGTCGCCGGTCTTTGCCCGCTAAAGTTGCTGCCTGGCGGCTGGCTGCCTGCTGCCCTGCTGGCCGTCTGAAGTCGTGGCTGCTGCTGATGAAGATTGAAGATTGAAGAATGAAGAAACTTGAAACTTGAAAGAATGAAGTATGAAGATTGAAGTTGGAAGAATGAATTGAGGAAGAGAGGAAGATGAATTATTTTAATAAAAGTAGTACTAAAGTAAAGTATAAAAGACAAAAAGAAAAAAAAAGTTACTTTTCACTTTTCAGTTTTTTTTTTTTTTAATATTTAATATAAATAATTAATATAATATAAATATATATTATAAATTATAATATAATATTTCGGTTTAAACCAAAATACCGAAAAACAAAAAGATACGTACCGAAAACCGAACCGAAATACCGAAAAATACAAAAATGTAAACCGAATACCGAACCGAAAACCGAAATACCGAAACCAAAATTCAAAAAAAATTCGGTTCGGTTCGGTGTTTCGGTTTTCCGGTGTTTATGCCCACCCCTACGTGCGGAGGTGTTGATATGTAGAATTTCATGTGTAAGTTTTGGTACCAAAATTGTACAATTTTATTCATCCATAGAGATACGTATAGAAAAATAAACTAGCTAGCTATCAGATTCCCTGGTTCTAGGAGATTTGAGAATCAAGGGACGATTCTAATATCCTAACCTATTCAATAGCATATCGGATATGATTTTAATAGATCAACTAGAATCCTACTAAATCATATCTAATCACACCTAGATATTTACAAATCAATACCATGTTCATCTGTGAGGGCTTCCAGAGGGCAACTCTTGGCTTGTCCATTTTCTCACCCATAGTCTGACTCTTAGCCTGCATATCGACCCTACATTGGATTATCTGTGGTTGAGGGTATTAGAGATAATACAAAACATAGGTGTATAAAGGCATCCAGAGCAGTGTATCAAGGTCTAACGCTACAATGATTGTCTTAAAGTTTTGACTGGACATTCTAATTTTCTTTTTTTTCTTATGATTTTATTTTGATGATGTTATGGATCATTGTCCAAATTGTAGATGATTGGTAGTATGTACTGCTATGGTGTGTGTTTCAGATTCAATTACATTTTCACTTAGCTTGTTGTGTTGCAGTTATATGTTGCATGGTAGATGGGAGTGTTGTTACGTTGGATACTGAGGGATCTGTTGTCTGGAAGGTAGAACAACATTAATTTTATTGAACTCCGTGTGTTCCACTTTGTGACTTGCATATAAAGGAGGGTTTGTTTCGGTGGTAAAACTGAACTTGTTAAAAGCTGCACTAAAGAGGCAAATCCAAATATAGAGGAACAGCTCTTCCACATGACCAAAACACAACTGGATGAATATTCACATTTAGATTCACCAAAGATAGTTCTGCAGAATAATTTTCACCAAATATCTTTTGCACCTTTTGTAATCTAAACTTTTGTAGTAAAAAATTAAGCTTTCCTTGGCGAAAGAATATAACAACACTTATGAACTCTTGTGGCTTCTTGGGTCCATCTGTTCATCTATTTTGTATGTAGAAAAGCTTGAGTATGATGTTATTATCACATTTGGATTGATACTCTTGAGCTAGCTCAACATTATGTATCCCATTACCACTTGCCCTCTTCTCTCCTTCTTGCTTAGTTCAGGTCTGTACCTATTCTCAAGCTCCTCTTTCAGTTAATCTGCATCTCACCTATCTTCTTTTTCCAGTATCACCCTTAATCATATCAAGTTGTGCCTTTAAATTCAGCCCATGAGTCAAAAAAATTTTGTTGTAGCACCTCTTCGTAATCGTTGCATACTGTGCAAGGAAGAACCAGAAGATGCCCAACACCTTTTCCTTCATTGCGAAGTTGCTGTCAACTTCACGACCAGGTTTTCAACATTTTGACTTTTGAGCATTAAATTGTGCATGCCAAGAATTTTTTTGGATTCCTGCTTGCTTGACATGGGAAAGAAGTTCCAACACCTTCCCTTCCTATCTGGAACACCATTTCTGCCACTTTATGTTGGATCTTTTGGAAAGAAAGAATGTGAGGACCTCATCAAAAAAGAATGCTAGGATTTTTTGCTTCAAGAATTACATTGTACTTTAGCTAACATAAATGTATATTCTTGCTTAGTTTTTGGTGCAACATGGCAGAGGGCAAATTTGTTTGAGCCTAAAGCGAAGCTATGTTGGACTTTATCTGTTCCTTCCTTTCTAGGTGATGCACGTTTTTATATGTATTCTTTCAAATGTCAGCTGGCTTACATCAATGGATGTTACCTTGTCAGAAATAAAAAAACTTGTGATTCCTTCCCTATGAAACCTTCTCAATTTGAAGATTAATTTTCCTCAAACAACCTTACCTCTTACACGATCTGAAACACAATGCTTTAGAGCTGAGATAAGATCATTTTTTCATTTCCATGGTTGGAATGTCAGCATCTGTAAAAAATAGGATGATGTGTCTTAAATCAATTAGCGTAAAACAATCTACTGGAGTTTGAATACATAGTCTGATTGATTGAATAAATACAATCTTTAATACCAAATGAAATTGGGCATATGATCTTTAGTTGATCCACATCTGTCCATTTCCAGTGAGATGTCATTTTTTTTTCAATTTTTATTATTTATGTAATAAAATTTTGTGGAATAGGTGAGTACAACTGGCCCAATATTTGCTGGTCCGTGCATATCTCGCGTGGTACCTTTACAGGTGATTATTTCTCCCTAAAATATCTTCTACATTTATAAATCAGCTACATCCAACCAAACTTCTATATTAAGATAACCATCCACAAGGAAGCTTATAGCCTTATACACATGCTGGGATCACTCTGCCTACCCTTTTGATATTGTGTAGTAGGTGAGATGTACCAAACTTTTTGGTGAGGAGAACAAGCATGAAAGTCACGATGTTGTAGATTTTAAGGGCTTACACGATATCCCTTTCCTTTAAATACCAGAAGTCACATCTAAATATCCCTTGATGTCCTTCATACTTGCCGCCCAGTGTTCTGCCTCAAATAAGTAGTAGGATGTCTACCATTAACTGAAGGCCTTTGTTTATGAATGATAATCCAACTGCTTAATGACTCTGCCAACCTTTTTGACCTACTTTTGATTTTTTCATTGATCATCAGTACTTTCAGTTTTTGTCCGGTTCTATTTTCTGTTGGTGGAAAGACCTTACTACTTCTCAATCATTAGCACTCACCCTAAAGTTTCACTGTCCAAATGAATATCAGTCTAATTAGGCGGTTAGGCCTCTCAATTCTATTTCTTCTATCCTTATTATTCCTTTCTTTTCATTTTCAAATCTATCTTAATTTTCAGTAAGTAGCTACTCAAATCTGAATGTTCGTGTGTAATGAATATTCTCCTTTTTAAATCTCTTAGGTGCTTGTTTGCTCAAGATATGGCAGTGTCTACTCCTTTGATTTGGTAAAGATCTTGAACTTCTGTTATTCTTGTGCAGCATATGATTATGACATTATTCAGTAACTGTAGATTGCATCCTATGCTAACGGCGCATTCTCCTTACCAATGTGTACAATATCCGAAAGAAGTTCTTTCTCAGTGTTAGTTCTGTCCAACTGTCAGAAAAAGTTTCTTAATCTCTATCTTTTCCTCATTAGGCTCATCTCAAAAATCACCTGCACATCAGCCATTCTCGAGTTTTATTCTTGTTACAAGAATACATGTATTCTGCTTTTAACCTTGAGCTTCAATTTTGGGTACTTTTGGGTTGTTGAATTCATACAATAAAAGTGGCTTTTTTCATTTACTCCGTTGATATTAATTAAGATGCACTATTCCAAAATTAAAGAAGGTATATGTCAGCCTAGGAAGTAAACACGTCAAACTTCCAAGTATTTTATACCGCGAGAAACTCGTAGTAGACGAAACCTCCTTTTCCTTCTATGCAACCAAGCACTAAATTGAAGAGGAACAGGAAAGTTCACTGCTAGAGTTAGACATTGCATATTGCCTGCTTTCTTTTAGAACTTCAAACCTTTTTTTTTAGGAAGGTAACAATTGTATTTCTGTTAAACACAATTTTTTTCTTAAATCAGTTAGTTCTTTAAACCTCTTGTAGTTATTTTTAATGTATGATCTTTATTAAAACCTATAAAATTGACGAAGTGTATAATCTGTATTTCTGCCTGTAGTTATATAATTGTGTCATGCATGCCAAATTGCAATTTTTTTCTGTCTTTTCTTCTTTGCCACCCCTGTTCAACACGAGAATTGTGTCTGTGTCTACACTACATAATTATCATGCTCCAACATTAATACTCTTCCTCTTACAAAGTATGTTTGTTGATGATCCTAGTGGTACCTTGAAATTCTGCTAAACTAGACTTGGAAAGGATCTTGCTTGTATCAAGAAATCTCTCTAATTTGAAGTTTGAACTTTCAAGATAAAGAGCCTATTTTTTTTTTTCTTCAAAATATAGTTATATATTTCTAATTCAACACTACCCCTCAAATTGGTATTAGCAATCATGTCCAACATGCTGACAAGATTCATGAGAGTATTTGGTATTTGTTGTAACGTAGGAACAAACGACATACAAAACCATGCAGATTCTACCGTCTCTTTATGAAATTCTGTCAATATCAATATGCTTAGCTTTGTCATGTTGAACCAGAGTGTCTCTGATAATACTTATGACTATCTTGTTGTCTTATTACAATTTCATAGGCTAGCCATATTATGTCACAAGCACTTTCAGCCATCTATTGTATTGCTGTGAGATCTCCTGCTTTTCAATGTTACTACATTGTGCCATACAAATGTTCAGTACCCTTATGTTGAATTCCTGTCAATATTGGTCCTGCCCAGTCTGCAGACTGCATCTGTGTACATCACTCATTTTTTTAAAAACAGATCCTTAACAGAGATGTTTACATATCTTTTAATACAATAAACTGTTTCGAGATTCTCTTTGTGAGGAGAATGCATGCAAATGCAATAATTGGTCGTTTGTGTGAAAAGTAAATTAGCTTACCTACAGGTTTCTGCCACCGTCTTACCTAGATGTGTTCACAGGTTCTCTATTTTTGTCTCTGTTAAATTGTGTGATCATCTCATCTAAGTAGAAGTCGTCCTCGGAGTAAAAGCAAACTGAAGGTAAACAAATTAAGGCTAAATTACTAGCCTCCTGTCTTGGTCTAGATCTTCCTGATTATGGGATTACTAGCCTCCTGTCTTGTTCTAGGTCTTCCTGATTATGGGTTGGTAATGCATATCATTCAAGTTGTACCAGTGGATGATGATCTAAGCTATTATTAGAGATGTCAGGCTGACATTGACCTTTAGACCCGACCAAGAGAAGTAAGACCGATAGCCAATAACTTAGAAAGAAAGGTTCCCCATGTTATAGATTGAGATTCATTGTATGAAATCTTTAATCATACAGATGAGGTTTCATGTTCTGCTAGGAAAAAGGTGATCTATTATGGAAGCATGATGTTGGACATCCAATTACTTCATCTGCCTACATTGATGAACACTTGCTATTGGCATGTCCTGATTCTTCCCTGTCTCAAAGGTATATTTATTGTAGATTGATCATGCAATGAATTATTTTATGGATTATAATAAGTCAACAAGAAACTTAGTCCCCGTGTATATGTCATTATTACCAGGTTAGTGTGTGTTTGTTCCAGTTCTGGAAGTGTACATGTTCTTCAAGTCAGCTTGAATTTTGACGGAGAAAATCAACCATGTGATATGGTGCGGGAATTTGCTAGGTTTGAACTTGGAGGAGACGTCTTTTCCTCCCCTGTGATGATTGGTGGGGATATATTTGTTGGTTGCAGGGATGACTACGTGCACTGTATTAAACTCCAAGAAGAATCAAAAGCATCCTTCTGATGCTGGAAATGCTATGGTGAATTTTGAGAAAAGATTGGATGCAGTGTGGATTTTGGTGCACTGTGAGATTTTTGTTAAACACTGCATAGAGAAAGGCTCAATGTCTCACTTTGCAAAGGAATGCTTATTTTTCCTTATATCACCAAGATTGGAACTTAAGGTGAGATAACAACAACAATATATACCCAGTGTAATCTCACAAGTTGGGTTCGGGGAACATGATGTGTATGCAGTCTTATTCCTACCTTGTGAAGGCGGAACTAACGAGATACTTGATGCAATATCGGACTAAATAGTCAATCAAGTCTTTTTCAACTGATGTGCTCTCTCATCCAGCTTCAAGATGACAAAAGGAAGCTCCAGTTTAAGCCTGATGATTGCTTCTTTGCTGAGACAATTTTAATTTATTACTGTTCTGGCAGCACTAAATAACAAAGTTTCTATCCAACTACATACACTTTGTTTGGATAGTTGTTATATATTGTTTCATAAACGTATGGTATTATATTAGATTGTGTTGTATTGTAGTGTTTTGATGAATAGTTTAGACAGATTGTATTGTTTATCGCCGTTGCATAATGTAACACGAGCAATTTGTAGAACAGACTTATAGGCTATAGGAAAAGTAGGATACGATAATAAGGTAGGATAAATGATAAAATAGTATTATTATCCTTTGTTCGATAAATATTCATGCTTCTAATATTTTCTTGAATAAAGATTTTTACATGCATAGCTATAAAAACATCCTCTTTAAGGATTAATTCAATCAAATAATCATTTTCATGGAAAAATAACAGTAATTAGTTTAGAAAAATTGAGTTAAAAATAGTATATAAAATCATCATACAGAAAAGAAAAAAAAAGAAGAGAGAACAGATGTACCGACATTAGAAAAAATTAGAACTAACGTCATAGTTATATGTAATATTTATAAGACATAAAAACATAAACTTAATGGGCTCACCTATCTTGAAGAACCCAAACATAAAAAAATGAAAACATTTTATTTCTGATCATTAGAAAAGCTATATATTAATTATATAAATTTAAATATCATTTTCGGCTAAAGCATATTAATGGACTAAAGCAAAAATCAAGCGGGGCCTTAAACTTAAATTGTGATAACTTTTATATAATTGATTTCTTCTAGTTTTCAATTAATAATATAACTATTCTTATTTTAAATTATTTTTCATGAGATATGGTACTCCAAATATGTCAAATTTCTTTTAATAATTCCTTGATTTTTCTTGAAAAGTTTACTTTTTCTACAAAATAGTACTCAATATTTGTAAAAAATAATAACTTATAAGTTATAACCTATTATTATTATTATAAAAATGAAACCCCTTGAATTTAAAGGCCTAAGTCATATGTCTTTTTTTAACACTGTCGAGCCGCCGCCAAAAATACACACATAAGAATACTTTCCATAATATCAGGGTTTTATTCTAATATCTCCCGTTACAATGAAATTAAGTTAAAAATTTTCAACAAAGTCCTTCTGATAACTACTGGAAAAATACTACTATATATGTATAACTAGGAAATACTAAAATTGGAGCATTAGGCAAAATATTTATTTAAATTAAACTCAATCTGAGCTATTTATTTTGATTGGATGTACTATTCAAACTATCTATTCGAGTGTTACTTGTTCTATTTACTGAACCACTGCTTCTCTCATCCTTGAAACAATCAAAGTATATATCTATATACTCTGATGGTATCAAACAGTAATTGGGCAGTCTTTGTACTGAAACACTGTCTCTTCCTCTTTGACGTCATCAAACTATATATGTACTCTAATGATATCAAGGAGTAGCTGAGAAGTGTTCTCACCAAAGCACTGCTTCATCCTCTTTGATACCATCAAAGTATATACTTTGATGGTAAACGTGAATTAGTAGTTCAAAACAGGGGGTATGAAAGTAAGGGATAGCTATTTGTAAATAGTTTCTCCTCTTTTACATTATAATTATTAATATTTTAAAGGTTCATTGTTTTCTTATAAAAGTCGTGACACTAGAAAAGAAGTAAATTTTACATTCAATTTTTAAGTTTTTAGTTAATCGATTTGATATTTTAAAACTTTGAATTAAATTATTCAAAACTTATTATCTATCAATAAGGTTTTGAGAACAAAAATCAAGATATGGTATTACAATAAATGGCTAACATTTTATTAATTTGAAAGAATTTTCTTAAAGTCATATGAGTAATAATATACTCATGCTCTTTGGATACAAAGTTATAAACTATGAATATGTATAAATGACTAGTTAAATGAAAAGAAAACATTTTGACACTCTTAATGGTACTGCATAAGAATATCAAAGTTTGAGACAAGGAGAATGTCAAGACTGGAATCTAGACCCCAGACGAGACCGGCGTTGTTGACCTCTCAGAGGTCGCCGACAAGCCTACTTACGTCATTCTTACTTTACATAGGTTAATTTTAGCGGAAAATTTGAAACTTTTTGTTTCTAAATATTGCTTACTAAACATTTCTAATACATTCGTAATTTGTTCACCATCAACCATCTAACATTCAGAGATAATCAAATGAAAGGAATAGTTCAATAAATCTTAATTGTATAATTGCCAAAACGGTCCAATACAAAGTCTGAATCAAAACAGGAAAGAAACGCTAGTGGAACATGCTCCACTAGCTCAACTCTAAAACTAAGCTGGAATGTAAAACAGTAGCATCCTCGAAAGCATGAGGACCTACCAAACTTCGGATGAATGCTGACGTCCGGATAGCTGCAACAATGATCCTGTAGCTCTATCGCCTACCTGTGCCTGCACCTAAAATAGTATAGATGTATAGGGTTAGTACACACTTGTACTAAGTATGGGTATATGCAAGCACACACCAAGGACATGCATGAGAAATAATAGCTCTTTCCTAACGACATGATTTTTGGAAGTCAAGTCAGTGGACTTGCCAAATTGAGATTAAGAGGTTCCCAAATTTGGATTAGGAAAGTCAATGAGCTTTCCAAATTTGGATTAGGAAAGTCAGTGAGCTTTCCAGATTTGGAATAGGAAGCTTATGCCATGAGAATAACATACATCATCATACTTTTCACATTTGCAAACAACACATAACATTTACACGTAGCACATATCATATAGCTTACAACACACTTTGTATGTAGCACATAACTCCTTTAACATCATTCATTCATATGCCATGAGACCTCGGAATCATGGACTTAACATTAAGACATCCCAGAAATGAGGGCTCAACAGATGGGACCTCAACTAGAGAGTCTTCATTAGCAAACACAGAGTCTGCTTCGTTCATTCATACGTACTCCATTTCATTTCGTTCATAGGCCAGTGTAAACACCAGTTATACCTAGGATGTAGTTTAAGACTTTCATTAGGTTCGTTGTGCAATGACCAAGAATGACCTAATGTCATTACTTGAATCTAACTCACCTTTTGATTATCCTATTCTAACACCTTTGGTATCATTCATTTCATTATGTGCTTCATTTGAGGCTGGCCTCATTCATTCATTGGGAACTTTAACTTTAACCGACATAGATCATGTGAGCATCATGAAATCCAGTGTCTCCCCACACCGAAAAGAGGTGGAATCACCGGCCAAGGTGACCCAAAACATGCTAGCGTACATGGGAATTTAACCCCGCCAGATCCCTATATTGGCAGTATAGGTTCGAAGACCAGGAGATATAAGGAGACCCATACCCGGCAAGCCGGACAGTCTCATCTCATGAGAGTTACGTGAACCTCCGCCCTTCCCGAAAGAAGGCATCACCGCTCATAGCTAGTCTATCGGTGCTCAGTATAAAGTTCCATTACATTCAACTCATACTTCATGGAAGCTGGCTTCTAGTATGAGGACATCATAGCTCAATAGATGATTTCTCATCTCATCATTAGTATTAAGTGTGTTAATCTCAATACTTTTATTAGAGTGTTCATAGAGACTGGTCTCTTCATTAACTTTACACTCTCATAGGTGAGTACGTTTTGGTAACAATTACTTAGGCTCATTTGAGATTGTTCTCATCTTTTACATTAGCCTCATATCATGTTGTCACCACATTCATTAACATTAGCACAATTGCTCTTCATAATTACTCACCCCATTTTACGTGAAAGTTCATTTCATCATATGCCATGTACTTGGCCATTTGCGTATTTCACACTCTTACTTAACCCTTCTAGGGTTTCTTCGTTTCTTTACATACATCTTAGGTTCACTTATTTTTAAGCGTATGCTAGACTTATGGGTCTATACATACAAGCCATGAGGCTTCATTCATAGTTCGTTAAGTGACTCATATCTTCCTAAGATTATGTAGTACAAGACTTATGTATCTTGTATATATGCCAAGATATCGATTTCGATCTAAGTAGGTGGCATTATTCTTGAACATTTAATTCACGTATGATTTATGTATCAATACGGAAATTTGGGCAAGGGAACCCAAGTTCGAATCCCTTGGACAATACTTACATTTTTCCTTGACTTTATTTTTAGTCTTCATGATATTGGGACCCTAGGTCGAACCCCAACATCAACATTTCTTTTTAGTTCCTTTTCTCTAGAACTTCTCTCCTTTGGCCGAGGGGTTGTGGGTTCGAACCCCCACAGCCCCCTCTTATTTTCCCATTTATTTTCCTTGTCCATTTCGGCTTAACCAGGAGGTTGTGGGATCAAACCCCCACAGCCTCTCTTTATTTATTTTTTCTTTATTTCGCTTGGGACTTAGAGGTTGTGGGTTCGAACCCCCACAGCCTCCTTATTTTCATTTTCATTTAAAAGTTAACTACTTAAGTGTTGGCAGTGAGGTTGTGGGATCGAGCCCCCACAACCTCACTTTATTTTCTTTTTAATTTCTCTCTTTGTCTCCTTCTTCAGCCAAGAGGTGGTGGGTTCGAATCCCACTCCTCCCATTATTTTATTAATTTAAAATTCCCCTCTTACTCTCTTGTTTGACCGAGAGGTTGTGGGTTCGAATCCCACACCTCTTTTTTTTTTCCAGCTTTCATGTAGTGAGGTCTTGGGTTCAATCCCCACTGACCTCACATATTTTAAATATATTTTTAAACCTCTCAACCTTAAGTATTCTGGCCGAAAATTCCATCACCAAGTGCTGGAAATTTTATTAAATTTTCTAGCCTTTATTTAACAACATTCATACGTTCGTTTTGAGGTACTTTCATGATTCGTTTAACACATTCTTAGGTGTAGATTCATTGTTGTTTTAGCTTAGATTTTTCCACTTATGATCAGCCACCTTACACTTCATTTAACATCACAATTTATACACCTTATGCACAATAATTTCAATCATCAAACAAGCCATTTTAAGACTTCAAAACGGAGAACAACAACAAACATTTTACACATTGCACCACATCATTTTCGGTTGACATCATTGAACATGCTTGCTATTTCCAAACATAAAATCACAAGGAACATCATATTTCACACTTAGCTACCAGCAACCAATACCAACAACATGATTTCTAAACTAATTTAGATTGAAATCGGAAGGAGACTAGGGACAAGGAGTTCAACATTCAAGGGGACAGCCCTAGTTTCATATGTCGACTTTTGTAGAAAGAAATTCCTCTTGGAGAAAGGATTCCAAGAGAGAAAACTCATACCTTGTTGTAGCTTTTCACACCTTCCAAGTGCTGCCAAACTCCTCCCCTAAACCTTCAACACAAACCCGTCGAGAAGATGATGCAAAGTTTTCGTTTCTTAAGTTAGCTTGCTTGCTTGTATATTTTTTTTTGTAAGTTCTTTGAGTTTAGAGAACTTTTGATTGCTTTCTAATGTTTTTATCTTCTGTTTTTGCAGCCAAGAAAAATAATTTGGATGAGAGAGAGAGAGAGATTTAGGCTTGAGGGAGAGAGATAGTGTGAGATAGTGCATCTTAAAACTAGGATAGTTGGCAAGACTTAGTCAATTTAAAAAAAACATTATTTAATAAGTAAATAAATAATTAAAAAAATTATATTAAATCCTTGCTCCCACCTAGGTTCGAACCCGGGTGGAGCAAGACTTCATTTCAAGAGACCAATTTCGGCTCTCTCTCCCCAAATTGCCCCTCCACTTTATTAAATAATTAATTAATTATATATTTAGGATAATTACGATATTACCCCTAGCCTGGTAAAAGACCATTTTACCCTTAGACCCTCAAAACTTAAAATTTCTTCTTTTTAAGTCCGGTAAAGACTCCTTCGATTAAATCTTCATTTTCGAGAGCCTTACTTGGTTGGTTCCAACCTTTCCAAGTTCAACTAACTCCCCAAGTTAATTGGCTTGGTCGTAGTAAGGGTTCTGAGGTCTGGTTCTACGCGTATCAATCTGTGTGAACCTTGGTCTAATCGCAAGCATTCTTGACACCTTAAACATTTAGCTTATTCATTTTTTTAGGGTTGTTACAGAGAACAAGTTGTAGGATCAGGTTTTCGGCTGTAAAAGTTTGTGTGTTAAGTCAATTGATTGTAATAATAATGTTTTCATTAGAGAAAGATTGACGTTTTAACCAGCATTTATTTGTTCATTATGAGTTTGATTGTTAAGTCAATTGATTGTAATATTAATGTTTTCATTGGGAAAAGATAAAAATATTAACCGCCTCTTATTTATTTTTTAAAAAGTATGTTATAGGCACGGATATTCAACTGCATTTTTTTACAACATTGATATACTATGTAAACTTTCTGTATAATAAAAGTTGAATAGAGTACATTTCATATATTACATTTTCATCATATTAATTGGCAAATTGTATAACTAACCTCTATTAACGTGAGAACAAGCAGATTTTGGAAGGAAGATGTATTTTATAATGATAATTAACAAATGGTCAATGTGTGAATAACATTAGAAAAATTGTGAACATGAAATTAAGGTATAGAGTGATCAATTTTACCTGCACAATTATAATATCTTTAACACATTCATATTAGAGAAGCAATTCACAATATAAATGCAAATCTTTAGTTGGTAATTTTATTTTTACTCTTCATAAAATTAAATTTATCTATTGGTAATACATTGGTTACCTGCTCCTTTATTAAAATTTATTTATCTAATTCTGATTGATACAAAAATTTTAAAGATGTAAAATATAAAGATGACGTTATATTAAATGTCTAATCACCATTATTTCACTTATTCATTATTCTACATAAAACAGTTATGTATAAACAAATAAATTAAAAACTCAATGGTTGCCAACTTGCCATAAAATTGTTCTTTATGTTTCTTTGTATTTTTTTTCATTGTAAAAGTATAAGAACAAAGGAGAATAATTTCCTCTTTTATATTTAACATATAAAGATAAATTTAATCGTTTTTTATATTTATTTTCTTAATTGAATCCGTTAGATGTGTTAGAAAATAAGATTAAATTTTATTAATTTGTTAGCTTTGTAAGGCAAAAGTATAATCGATCCAAATTTTAAAAAAGGGTAAATATAGATTATAAATTATTTCATAAATATAAAAATATTTTATATCTTTTTCCATAAAAAGATATGCCAGGTTGTCCTTCCTCAATCTTTACACGGGAAAAGCTTTGACCCAAAGCATGCAAAGTCCAATTTAACTACAACATTTTATATTGGTACTAGCTAGTAACCTAATTAACTATATAGGGAAATTAAGCTTAGTAATAAATATTTAGATTGTATTTATCATACAAATTTTATGATTTAGATACACAATACAGATACATATTAATATCGTATTATTGATACAATTTTTTTAAAGTATTTTTAATTGATACAATTGATATCTGTTGTTTGATATAACTGATATATCAGTCTAGCATAGTTCTTCCACATGATACAAACAATTGTGACTACATTTTGTAGTTATGCTATAAATTATAGCTATGGAATTTACTCAATTATATATATGAGAAAACTATGACAAGGATGTAGTGTGTGTGTCTCTATATATATATATATTCTTGTTTGATGCATGGTTTTTTTGTCAATTATTTGAATGCTTCAATAGTAATCCATTCCCACTAAAAGAAAAAGAATATCTTGATCTTTCCACCACCAAAATATATTTATAATTTATAATTTAAAAGAAGATGCCAAAACTATTAAGTGTTCCATACAAAATTGCCAGCCTAGTTAAAGAATGCCACATAACACATTATGTTATAGTTTTTTTATTTTTATGGATAATATAAAGGACTGGGTCTAACACAACCACTAAAAAAAGCCAATAGAAAAAAAGCTACAAATTAGGCGGCTGTAGATAGCAACGCAATGGCAGATTATAAAACATTTGGCTGGCCCCATTTGAAGTCCAGACAATTTTACATACAATTAGAATAAAATGAATTATTATCAAAGAAATAAATACATGTACAAGATAAACCTTGAGTCACAGGCTCTTGTTTTGTAGTGGTTCATCATGTGCATTCGCTAAATAGTGATTGAGTCAGAATTTTCATATATAAAAAAATTTAAAATATAACTAGCTAATATAAAAAATTAAATTTTTTTTTGAGAAAGAGATATTGATTGACTTTTCTTGGACAAGGAGTGGGGGGAAAGTTCGGCCCCTACCTGTAAAATGTGAAATTATATGACATTTGAACATAATATAATCTCAAAAGTTAACTCATAAAGAGATGATTAACCAAATTCGTATAAGCAAATTACAAAACCAAACCATAGTCAGACTCTAGCCTAGCTACTTGAACAATCTAGTGGTTTGGATGGAGGGGAAAGAAGGAATGGACAAACAAATTAAAATGAGGATTGTGAAAAAAAATGTTTATTTATAATATGTTACTCGTGTTTTAATAAAATAAAATATCTCGTTAATCATATTTTTATGTTGAATTATTTAATCGATTAATTTAAGAACTTCTTTATTCTTAGAGTCTTAATCTGAAATCTGAAATTAATTAAGAGCGAAATGATGTCACTTATCATACTAATAATACATTTTTGTGATTTAGAATCTTGGATGATTTGAGATGGAGTGTGTTTTACTTGTTAAAAAGTAAAGCTTCTTAGGTTAATTATAATTATTATATATATGTACCTTTACATGGATAAAAATAGTTATATGACACATAATAGCAAAAAAATTATCTTGTTTTGTACATATGTGAATCAAAATGTGACTGGTGAACTCACACCTACCAATATATATTTATTTATTTTCTAAACAGAAGAAACACAAAAAGGAATTAATTAATTACATCCTTTATAAAATTTTGTTATCCTAAAGTTAATTTATCTTGTTGAATTTTTTATTGTTGAAGAGATAAAACATAACAATCATTGAATTTATGTACTTTGATTATGCTTTAATATTTTTATATTTATTATAAAAATAATGATAGGTATCCTATTCTTTCTTTGCATTATGAATGAACCAATTAATATGGACAGAGTTGTTTAAGTTGGTATAACCACTTTAGAAAGACAACATAAAATTTTCTGGCACATATCTTTTCTCTTAATTAATTATTACTACTTTAAACAATTTAATTAAAGAGTAGGAAAAAGGTTCCTTCTAAATTAAGTAAATGAGATAACAGATTTATTTTTTTATATAATTTGTGAGGGCATCATAGATTTTTGTTTAATTTAATTTGCACTTACAAAAAGCTATGTTATCCTCCCTTTTATTCTACGCCTCTTTCATCCCCACAATTAAAATAATCATAATTATTTTATAGTGTAATTAACACTAAAAACGGAAATTAATCATATATATATTAAAATAAATTTTCGAACATCATCAATTGGATACTTATTAGCTCTATGATGTCGTTTACAATTATATAATAAATCATAAGGTTTTAAGAATTACGATTATTCCTTAAGAATAATGACCAAATTCATTTTATATTAACGGAAGATGTTCACACAAGTCAGTTACAATTTTAAATATATATAAGAAATATAATGTTCTATTGTATCGTGTCTAAGTATCTATTGTTATATTGATTTTCGTAAAAGTAATATATTTATAAATATTGCATATTCACATTCATCTGAAATTAATATTTTTGTACGATACGTAACAATTTGAAAAAGATTCTTCTAGATCATTTTCGGTGTTATGTGGTCCTATTTATTAGTCAATTCAAAGATGAAAACCCAGTTTTTAACGCTTCTTTAATTTGGATTTCACTTTCTATTTTATCACTTTTTTTTTTTCAATTCTGGTTATTATAATATACTCATTTTTATTTTCAATTCTGACCTTTCTTTCTTTGTCCTAAAAAAAATGACAACTGTCATGAAAAGATTGATTTTTTTTTTTTTTTTCTTTTCCCCAATCAAGTGGCTTCTTTTTAAAAAAAAATATCTTAATAACGACCAAAATTCCAACAATTTCTAGCTAATATTTTCAATAATTTAAAAATAAAAACATTTTTTTGGCTTATGAAATTCAGTGGCAAGTTGCATGTAAGTTGATTGTTGGACACGTGGACAGACTGTTCTCTTACGTATGATAAACTTATAAAGTCAGAGTTAATTATATCAATTTTTCTTATATATTTAAGACCGTTTTTTTTGTTTAATTAAGAAAATATCAGTTCAACCAATATTGACTTAACTAATTCCATTAATATTAGGCTTTTTAGACCTAATCCACATGTTAAGTCCAGGGGCAATAACGTCAGCTTATAATACAGCAAGGTAAAAGATTTGCTTTACTTCTATTATGGGCAGAGTTGCAATATTAGTTACGAATCTAAATTAATTCAATAGTTTTTGTTTATATCTTAATTGAAAAAATAATTATCCTTAAATTCAACGTATAAATTATTGACAGTCTTAAAATTACTCATCTATTTGACTAACTCAACTTAAATACATTACTGATCTGTCACATGACATAGCAAGTGGTCTTAAAATATTGTAAGAAAGTGAGGATCTGTCATAGCAAGTGACAAGATCATGTTGTATTTAAGTTCACTCAGTCAATTAAAAAGGATATTTTTAAGACTATCGTTTAAAAAAAAACTAATAATTCGCGTCAAATTTAAGTTTCGATTCTTATGATAGAATGAGTTAAATAATTATTGGTATCATTGATTTAAAAAAAAAATTAAATAAAAAATAAAAGCAAGAAAGAAAGAATAAGCTTGGAAATGATTACAACTTTAATGTAAAAAATCATAACACAAATAGACTAATCTTAGTTGTACTACATTTGTTTTTATTTCAAATATAAGTATGATTCTTATGATCTTGTTAATAACCTATGAGTTTGTTGAGAATGTAACATCAACATTTCAAATTGATATATCATAGTGATGTGTGACGTGTCATACACTACACTTGTAAAGGCATTATGAACTTATCAAAATTAATTTTTTAGCCTTTTTTATTATTATTAAATTAATTAAAAATAATACAGTTTGATATATCTTGCCGGAAAAGCAACTAACAACTATAAATCGGAAATACATTAAATAAATGTTATCCAAATATAGAATAAGTTTAATAATAGACTACAAAAACAATATTCAAATGTAATTCCACAAATAAAATACAAAAAAGAATATTATATATTGAGAATTTATTTTTATGAGAGAGAAAAATTATTTATTATAAATATCTAAAATAACAATAATAAAGTGGTAAAATACACAAAACCAATTAAATAGTAGTATGAATAAAAGAACTATTCAAGTAATTAGTAATGATATTTTAATAAAAAGAAAAGGTGCTTTAATTTGCTCACTCACCATCTCTCGTATTACAACACGACTATTTATTAATTAATATTTTTTAGGAAAAATACATAAGTATCCCCTTAACCTATGTTAGTGCTACGTAGATCGAAAAGAAGTAAAAAATTATTAATAAAATAAGTTCAGAATATAATAGGACCTTATAAGTATAGTATAAGTGTGTCTCTGAAATTTCGAACATAGATTGAAAAGGTACTTGTGCATTATCCCTATTTTTATTATATTCTTCAATCTTTAATTAAATATTTTTATCTAGAATCATATATTTTTAATCAATTAAAAATATTTTATGTCGAGCCAGACCACCTCCCCCGTTTTCTTAACCATAGACTCAAAAAAACAAAATCTATTTTCTCCTTTTTAATTGCTTGTATATTTCCAAAAATACCCCTATAAACCTTCTTCATAACGTAACCAACCAACACAAATATAAAAATAATTTATCCAAAACACCCCTTCTCTCAAAGCACATATAAAAACACATAGTGTGGCCTCAGAAAAAAACAGAAACAAAAAAAAAATGGATTTCATCAGAATGAAAATTCGTCTTTCTGTCTTATTGTTTTTCCATGTCTGGTTTTGTATAGCCTTTAATGATATCTCAACAATTCCCTTTAACAAAGGATTTAGCCATCTCTTTGGTGATGGAAATATTCTTCATGCTAATGATGATAATAGCCTTCAACTTCATCTCAACCAAAACACAGGTAAATTAACATACATATATAATTAATTTCAATTTTCACTCTGTTTGTGTTTGATACGACAAAAGTCATGAAAAATATTTGTTATACCCATAATATGTCTAAATTTATTTGTTTCTTTTTTCTAATTATTATTTGAAATTTATTATATTACAGGTTCAGGGTTCAAGTCTTCTGACCTTTACAACCATGGTTTCTTCAGTGCTAAAATTAAATTGCCATCAGATTATACTGCAGGAATAGTTGTTGCCTTCTATGTATGTATACACTTAAATATTATTCCTTTTTTCTTTCAAAATACTATGATCTTTATCGTAGTTTCAATCAGAGTCAAGAATTCAAATCTATTTCCATAATATAATATTTCAACGAAGGGGTTCTCCTTGCACCCCTCTATCTTCACTCACGGTTTTAATATGAGAGTCTATTCCTTTGTTGAAAAACTATATTGTATAAACAAACAATTTATTTTATGTATACTTCAAATTCTTTGATGTTTTTCATTTGTAATTTATTTCTTTATATTTCAATTTTTTTTTAACGAAAATTCTGACTCTGGATGCAGACGACGAACCAAGATGTATTTAAGAAGACACATGACGAACTAGATTTTGAATTTTTGGGAAATATAAAAGGAAAAGCATGGAGATTTCAAACAAATATGTATGGAAATGGAAGCACACATAGAGGAAGAGAAGAAAGATATACTCTATGGTTTGATCCTTCAAAAGAGTTCCATCGTTATAGTATTTTGTGGACCAACAAAAACATCATGTGAGTTTTACTTGCTTTAATTTATTTTAAGTAACTTCTTACTTTAAATTTAAGTAAAGTACAAGCATACTTTTAATAACGCGGATTCGTTGAATATAAATTTCTCATTTTTGCGGCTTCTTTTTCTACTATTTTGATCTTTTCGAAAACACAGTTATTAATATGGTATAACTTACAAGTATCACATGTTAAATATTATGACTGTATCGTTTGTTTGGTTTTGATTTGATAAAATATAATCTTATGTAATAGTAAAAATAATTAAAAATGAACGAAAAAGGTATAATCTAATGTAAAAGTCAAATTGGTGGATATTTTACGAAAAATTATTGCATTTTGAATATTAAAAATGTATGGTGTGGCTTTTTTTTTTTTTTTTTCCTTTTACGTGATGATGAAATAGTGCTTGACTGGTTCAATGAATCTATATATTAGTCACATTTTGTATCTGATTTATTCAAAAGACGACGACGTATAACTGAAATGGAAAAGTCTAAATGTTCCGTGATCAAATTGTAGATAACTATCCTAATTAATCTACATTAAAGTAAATCATTGACAAAAAATGACAATTATGTCTTAATTCATGATTTGACAATTTGATTTTTTATTCTTTTTTTCCTTTTAGGATGTGAACATGAGTTTTCTTAATCACATATAAAATATGTAGCTATAATATTTTTTAAGAAAAATAAATTCGAGAGTGGGATAATATATCGAAACAACTTATTAGGATTTATCGAAAATAACTAATTTATTGTTTCATAAGATAAGGTTGGATTTTATGTAATCTTCACTCTCTCCATACCCCACTTGAATTATTTTTCATTAGAAAAAAGGTACATATATATGATATCAACAAATCCACATTAAAGTAATTAATTAATGATAATAATATCGTTTACAATATTGAACTCAATTATTGACAATTTAATTTGGTTGGTTTGGGATGTGAACATCAAGAGTTAATTTAATCACATAAATAACATATGTCTACAGTATTTCATTAGAAGATAAAGTCAAAAAGAAAAAAAATAATCTGAGATTTAGATTAGTATATGAATAATCGAATAAGCATCATCCTCTTCATACCAGACTTATGAGATCGAATATCGTAGTTGTTGTTTGTTAACCTATATTAGATCCTCTTTTAATTCCAACCAATATGCTGCTATAGTTTAGCCACTTTGTATTTGATTGAATTGACTAATATAAATTATTTCTCACAATATAGTGTAACCACTTTGTATTACATTGAATTGACTTAACATTATCAATTATTAATTTCTTTAATTAGAAAAAAAGGTACATATAACCTAATCCACATTAAACTAATTAAATGATAGATATCTCTATCAACATTTGAACCTCTCAATTATTGAAATTTTTTATTAATTATAATTTCAATTTTGACAACAGATTTTATATAGATGATGTTCCAATTAGAGAAATTGTAAGAAATGATGCAATGGGTGGAGACTACCCATCAAAGCCAATGGGCCTATATGCAACAATTTGGGATGCTTCAGATTGGGCTACTTCAGGTGGAAAATACAAAACAAATTACAAATATGCACCATTTATAGCTGAATTTACTGATTTAGTACTCAATGGATGTGCAACGGACCCATTGGAACAAGTTGTAAACCCTAGCCTTTGTGATGAAAAAGATGTTGAACTCCAAAAGGCGGATTTTTCAAGGATTACATCGAGACAAAGAATGGCCATGAAAAGATTCAGGGCGAAATATATGTACTATTCATACTGTTACGATTCGTTGAGGTACTCAGTGCCACCACCAGAGTGCGAGATTGATCTAGCTGAGCAACAACGTTTTAAAGAGACTGGAAGGTTGAAGTTTATAAACAAGCACCACGGACATCGCCATTCTAAGAAATCAAAAGGTGAAGTTCTTGATGCTAGGAATAATGGAAATGAAGATGAAGAGTGATTGATTCAAGTTTTGTTTACCAATAGTAATATTGTTGATGTGTATATAGATAAAAGGAGGGAAGAGTGAATTTTTTTATTTTTCTTGGATTATAGATTTTGTTATAAGATATATTGTGTGAAGGGTGAAAATGATTATATATAAAGTGTGAACATTGATTGAGTTATATTTTGTAATATAAATAAAGAGATTAAATTATGTATATTGAATTACTTTAAAGGCTCCATATATACATTCTTTTCTTCAAATTAATCATATAATATCATGATCTGATAATGTTCAATATATCATATTTAACAGTGTCTTTTCTTTTTTTTGAACTATTCATCCTTGTAAGATGATCATAAACTAGCTTCAAGGTTCTTTGTTCACTCCTTACATGGTCCCAAAGTTAGGTCTTTATTGATTTTCAAACTTCCTTAGAGTTAGGCAAGTTTTGTCATAGAGAAAAAAATTACTTGTACTCCCTCCGTCTATTTTTACTTTTCTATTATACTATTTTGAAATATCCAACAATACTAGTCCAATTGATAAAATTAATGATTGATTTACCATGTTGTGTCTATTTTAACTTTACTGTTAAATATTGTTCGTTTTTCAATATCTAGTAGGCGTTTGGCCATGCGATACCAAATCACGATATGGTATCGTGAGATAGAATCAGCGTTTGGACACGCAATTTCACGCTGATTTCATCTCATGATTCCATATTCTCCAAAAAGCATGATATGGAATTAAATGGTGATTATATTTCATATCATGATTTGAGATATTTTAATACAAAAATTGATCCACAAGTTTATATTTTGTTAAAAAACAATCCCACATTATATCTACTAACCATTTATTTCATATGTAAATAAAACTTAGGCCAAAGTCATCTGCGGCCCCTTAAAGTTGTCCTCATTATTCTTACACACCTCAATTATTCTCACTAACATATAGTCACTTTAACTCACACCAACCGATTGTTAAAGTGATGAAATATTTATGACTATAAACATGAAAATATAGTTGCATATGATATTGACCAACAAATGGCTCAAAGTAACAATGTTGGTTCGTCTTCTCAATCATATGATCGAGAAATGCAAGTTCAACTTGAGGAAATTGTTCGTACTATGTGGGAGGATTATATTAAAAACTAGTACATTACAATTCATGTTCAATTTTTTTATTAAATTAAAGCTAGATGAAATAATTATTTAAGTGCGGAACAAATATCTTTGTAATAATTTATTATGTGATTTTATAATTTTTTATTTGATAAGATTGAATAAACAATTGGAATTATTTTAATAATTTTACAACTTATGGGATTTTCATTTTTATGAGAAAATATACACACAAAAATTTCGTATCGCATGTCCAAACAAAACTTTAATTTCATCTTATAATTCCATATCATGATTCCATATTATGATACTATATCACATGGTCAAACGAGCCCTTAGCTAACTTATATTTAATAACAATATTGATTTAATAAAATTATCCCTATCATTTACTGCTTAGCTTCTAAAGCTAACATAAAGTGATGATTGATTAAAAAGAAATAATAAAGAGAGTGTAAGTATCATGTACAATATGTTTCATATCTTTATTTATATACTGTTCAGGAAAAAAAATACTTTACTTATATAACTATAAATAAATTAAAGAAAATGGTTACACTTTGCCTTAATAATCCTATAAGAAAAATAATTTTAGCGGCAATAAATATAGACATTAATTAATAAAAAGTGCTATTATTTTTATCGGCATTAGTTAAGTTCCATTAGAATCGATATCGTTAAAAACTTTAGTAACATATACAAAGAGTGTTAATTGCTGCTAAATATATATATTTAGCGGTAATTAAAAATTAATTGTCACTAATGATTATTTTTTATATACTAAATATTGATCATTGAGATTATGGAAAGATGATGGAGTTGCAACCATAATGGTGTAGTAGGGGTATCTACTTAAGGGAAAAGAGTGGTTAACATCCACAATAACAAATATTCACTTCACTTTTTAAAATTTCCAAT